>CM045732.1:26327974-26342974 GCA_024760905.1 Plotosus lineatus | reverse complement strand
ATGTCCAGTACATTACAAATCACATGGTTACATGTCAATGTATGCATGATTTCAAGGCTGTGGAGGTGGTATAATGACTCAGGCAACACTAATAACCAACAACATGCTCCCAGACCATGTGTCCCCACACCACAACAGGACTGCCATATTTGTCTCTTCTCTTACATCTTCGCAATGGATTCGGTCCAGTTGCTACTGTGGAGACCAGATGTCATCATTCCAACAAAATAGGTGACAGGAACCAGTTTTATGAAATTGATGTCTGGGTTGGGGACTGCTGGGGCACGTGGGTTGGAATGCTCTCAGGTTTCGTCCTGTTTTCTGACGAATCACAGATTGCTAATGGTAGCGTGTTGATGTGAATGTTTTGGAGTGAGATCAGTGGGATGGACCAGGGGACATGGTTTGGACTGCAATCTGCAGCAGACAGTACATATACAAACACACCATTCCAGCTGTGTGTGTTCAAGGAGGTAGTGATACAAAATACATGTACTGACTTTTGTGATATATACACTACATGAAAACACAAGACCCCACTGCTGTTAACTGGGTTATCAAAGGTCGGCCATGTCTCTTACTGGCTATGGTGAGAGGTTCATGTAAAAGAACCAGTGATGACTCTTGACAAGAGTAGTCTGAAAAGCCGTTAGCGTGGGGCGAACCATTCAGGTTACACCCTGCCTTCGCCCAGGGATGGTTGAGATGGGCACCAGGCTTCCCGCAACCCTAATTAGGAATAAAGGGCATAGTGAATTAATAAACGAATAAATGCATAAATATACAACAGGTGAGCTGTCATTGATAGTCAGTATGAAGTGAGATGCCACACCCTGTCTGTGTGGCTATGGGTATCATAGCAGTGGCTTAGCGGTTAAGGTTCTGACTGACTGATCCAAAGATCAAGGGTTCAAGCCCCACTACCACCAAGGTGAGCAAGGCTCGACCAAATAAATATAAGTTGCTCTGGATAAGCTTCTCTACCAAATGCCATAATGTAACTCTTCACTATAAGCAAAACCTTAATCTAATTTAATGAGAAGTGGATCTAAATAAGAGTGAAATGTGGTTGACTCGAATCAGATTCTTACAAAATCTCAGGTGCATGATTACTTTGTTGGTTTGATGACATCCTGCTAATACGGTGACAGTTCTAATTGTACAAGTCTGTGGTAGATGCGTCACCGAGTGTTCACGCTCATCTTTTTTTTCTTTCAGTGTTTTTCTTGATGAAATGACACCTCACTGTCACTCAGTGCTGTGCGAAAAGAGCTGCATTCAGAAGTCATGCTGTTTTACTATTACAGAATGAAACACCAGGGGTTGTGTCAGCCATATATAAGTAATTTACTTTGCGAATTAGAGCATAAGTGGTAAAATTACATTCAAGAGACCATGTCATTCAAACCATATTACATTTAATTTACTGCTATCACATTTATTTTTCTTTGAAGAGAAAACCTGCTTTTGTAGCAGAAACTTGAATAACAAGCACCAGCCAAGAAAAAGTAAAATAGTTTAAATTCTAAAGATAATTAATGCTTTGCTTGTTTTTACATTTCTGAATAAAAAGCCCAATAACTGAAGTGAAAAATCTTAAACAGTTTCTCTGCAAGCCTGCCATACACAAGCTGAGATTTATTCTAATAATCCAGTGATCCCTCGCTACTTCATGAGATGAAAATCTGAGGTTCTCTTTGGGAGGAATGAGGATGGCTAGGATCAGAAATGGGACAGAGGGACAGCACATGTTAGATGTTTTGGAGACAAAGTCAGAGAGGCTAGATTGAGATGGTTTGGACATGTACAGAGGAGGGATAGTGAGTATATTGGTAATAGGATGCTGTGGTTGGAACTACCAGGCAGAAGGCCTAGAGGAAGGCCAAAGAGAAGATTTGTGGATGTGGTGAAGGAGGACATGAAGGTAGTTGGTGTAAGAGAAGATGCAAAGGATAGGGTGAAATGGAGACAGATGATTCGCTGTGGCGACCCCTGAAGGCAGCAGCTGAAAGGACAAGAAGAAAGATCCCTTGCTACTTCTTGCTTCAGTTTCTGCGGCTTCAATGCATCGTGGTTTTTTTAAATATTCATCGAAAAATTAAAAAAATAAAGAAATTAAGAAAAAATATGGAAAAAATTAAGGAAAGTGCTGCAAAGCAAGACCAATTATACAAAAAAAACCAAACAAACAAAAAAACCCCCACCGCAAATGAACAAAAACAAAAAACCCCAAACCCCCCAACAAAACTACTTACATTTTTATGTGAGGTGCAAATTTGTGTGTGTGCGCCTGCGCGCATCTGTATCTGTGTGTATTTATATTTTATTTAAATTTTATGCATTATTTTTGAATGTTTAATTGTTATTATAAGCATTTATAGCGTTGAATAGGTATTTATTGATATTATATACATGTACGTATACGTCAGTCAGGGGGGTCGATTCTACTTTTGCAGAAATTGGTGGTCGCGGGGGATCTCGGTCCACATTAAGCGCGAAAAGTAAGAGATCCTTGTGCAATATTTCAGTAATGTTGAAACTCCCCATCTAAAACAAATAATTCTGCTTCACCTCACAACACGCAGATCCCAATGTTGTCAGTCTTGTCATTTCTCTGCACCATTTTCCGTCGTTGCCACCTGATAATTATTTGATCAACGGTTTTAACCAACAAGACGTTTGGCAAATGAGCACTACCCAATGACCCTCATATGTAGAACTTATATGGCTATACACACAGTGTAGGTGGAAGAGAATATGATGTCATCATATAAGGATAACGGGGTCTTTAGAGATTATTTAATTATAAGTTTTTAATTTTTAGGTTTTTTTACTCTATTACAAGCAAGATAGTCTCTCTCTAATATTTTGTTCTCATAAGACTGTAATGTTCACTTTAATGGAAACATTCGTTCATTCATTCACTTATTTTCTGAACTGCTTAATCCTAATTAAGGTTATGGAGAAGCTGGTGCCCATCTCAGCCTTCTCTGAGTGAGGGCAGAGTACACCCTGGACCGCTTGCCAGGCCAACACCTACCCCTGTCGAAAAGTCAGCAATGGTTCTTTTACATGCCTCACATCGTAGACAGTGAGAGACATGACCGGCCCTTGATAACCCAGTTGGCTGCACTGGGGTCAATGTAAACATGGCTACACAAACTTTCCTCAAACTTACGCATATAATGTGAGTACTGTATCTTGTTATTGAATCAGCATGAAACAGTAATTTCTCCCTTTACTTCTCTCTGTACGGGATTACAAAGATTTGCTAATCATAGGTGGAGGTTGTCCATTATAAACTGGCTGTCTGTTTAATCCCCTGCCAAGGAGTTCATGTGTTAGTCTTAGTTTGGGTTTTTGTTTGTTTATTTATGTGACAACGAGCATGATTATGTAAAAGGTTATGTGAGGATTTTCATGAAATTTGTACCAGAAGTGGAGCTTTGGACAAGGAGGACCATAATTCGATTTTAGAGATAATCTGGATCAAATACTGGAACCAGAATTTCATTTATTAATCCATTTTGTAAGCCATTTAGTCCTAATTTGGATCACGGGAAGGCTGGCATCCATCTAAGCTGACTCTGGGCAAGGGCGATGTACACCCTGGACAGCTTGCCAGGTCATCGCAGGTCCAGCACTCACACAACTCTTACACCTAGGGATTTGGAACAGTCAGTTAACCTACTGTGCATGCTTTTGAACTGTGTCAGGAAACCAGAGTACACGGATGAAACCTATACAAGCATGGTGAGAACATGCAAACTCCACACGGAAATGGCCAAGATGGGAATCAAACCCAGGACCTTCTTGGAGTGAGGCGCACATGTAAAATCAGGAATTATTTAAATTATTTTTTTGACATTGTGAGATTTTTGACAAAAGGTGGCTTGTTGGAGACTTGGCAGAGGTCTGGCAGTCTCTGAGTGTTCTTTGTAGTGTGAGTTTGTCTCTTGAAAAAGACAAACTTTCTTTCTCTTTTTTTAAGATCATCACTGTCATGGTGGTGGTGGTGGTGGGTCGGGTCTCGGAGGCAACAGCCTAAGCAATGAGGTCCAGACATTCCTCTCCCCAGCCACTTCCTCCAGCTTTTCCAGGGGACACCGAGGTCATCACACCAAGGAGGTGTTCAGGAGGCATTCTAAACAGATGCCTGAGCCACTTCAACTGGCCTCTTTCAATGCGGAGGAGCAGTAGTTCTACTCCAAGCTCTCCCCGGATGGCTGAGCTTTTCACTCTATCTCTAAGGGAGAGCCCCGCCACCGGGCGAAAGAAGCTCATTTCAGCCGCTTGTATCCGCGATCGTATTCTTTCGGTCACTACCCAAATCTTGTGACCATAGGTGAGGGTTGGAAAGTAGACTGACTGGTAAATTGAGAGCTTTGCCTTGTGGCTCAGCTCCTTCTTCACCATGCTGGACTGGTACAGGCTTCGCTTCACTGCAGAGGCTGCAACAACCCGCCTGTCGATCTCCCGCTCCATACTTCAATCACTCATGAACAAGACCCAGAGATACTTAAACTCCTCCACTTGGGGCAGGACCTCATTCCTGACCTGGTGGGTGCATTCCACCCTTTTCTGATTGAGAACCATGGCCTCGGACTTGAAGGTGCTGATTCTCATCTCGAGATTGAAGTTCAAGTCAAGTTCGAACTTGCGACCTCCAGGTTGATGGTAGAAAATAATATATTACTAACAATAAAAATGCTGTGCATGTAAACGTAACAGGGTGTCTTGGTGGCATCATGGTTAGCAAGTCCTGCTCACAATAAGAAAGTCTCGGGTTTGAGTCCTGGACTGGGAAGAGGTGTTTCTGGGTGGAGTTTGCACTTTCTCCCTGTGCTTGTGTGGCTTCCTTCTAGTGTTCTGGTTTCCTCCCACTGTCCAAGGACATGCGCATTAGACTTGGATAACCTTGAATGCATCTAAGTGTGAATATAATTGTGTGTGTGTGTGTGTGTGTGTGTGTGTGTGTGCGTGCGTGTGTATATGTGAGTTTCCCCTACAATGGCCTGGTGAGTTGTTTGGGGTGTACCCTGCCTTTGATCAGAGTCATCTGGAATAGGCTCCAGCCTCCCCTAGATTTCTCTTTATAGGAGGAACTACGTACACTGTTCAGTATTTTTTATTTTTTTTATTTTTAAAATTTTACCACAATCTTGGATTGTGGCCTGAGAAGCAAACCTTACACACACACACACACACACACACGTGGTCTCTTCCCATTCCACCTTTAGTGACCTCATCAGTACCGTTTCTGAGATGATACCTGTGGAGGTGTAACAGACACCATCAGTTTTCTCTGACATCGCCTTTATGGCCATGGAAAGCTAATCTAATTACCTGATCTGGGTTGGTGTTAATTGCTGGATAGTTCAAAATTCCAGAATTGGCTTCACATCAGCATGAGAAAGAGTGTAGATTGGTGCCATGCAGTTGGTGGAGATACCCTGTTTTCACATAAAACTGTTCAATAAAAAATTTTAATGGGATGCGAGTGTACATTTCCTTTCACTGATCTCTCCTGGGTAATGAGCAGTAGAAATGAGGGGTGTTTTTGGAAAGAGAAAGACTTAATGTCGTTGCATAGAATGCATTATCTCACACTCTCTCTGGATGTAAAGCCCCCAACCTCGTACACCTCATCCAGCATAGACACCTATTGCCACTTCATTGTTGGGAGATCTTCTGGTATATACAGTGGTACCTAACCTTACGAAAGACCCAACAAACAAAAAATGCAGGTTACGAAATGCATTTACCTAACAGTTCCGTCTCTGGATACGAAAAAAAAAGTACATTATGAAACGCGTCATCTCAAAAATTCAAACAATGCGTGAGTTGCTCTCCCATTGGCTATCTCCCAACATCCCGCCTTGCTGGCCCACCATTAGCTAGGAGGAAGCTACATCTCCATAATACCCATGATGCTTTTCGTGTGCCTTTGACCCATGGTTCGTCACGGAGATGCAGCTCCCTCCCAGCGTTACTGTTGTTTCGTGAGTTTTTCGAGTGTGTTCATTGCAACTTTATTTTTCGTCATTCATCATGGGCCCCAAGAAAGTGATTCCCAGTGTGAGTGAAAAGAAGAAGCGGGCTCGTGGGATGCGGTTGAGTGATATCTCAAAGGAATATATATGGTTGCTAGAATATGACCACTTGACAGGCCATCGCAGGGCCAACACCCACGCAACCATTCATACTCACACTTAGGGGAGATTTGGAACAGCCAATTAGCCTAGTGTGCATGTTTGTGCACTGTGGGAGGAAACCTGAGTACCCGGAGGAAACACATGCAAGCATGGGGAGAACCTGCAAGCGCCGCACAAAAACGCCTAAGCTGGGAATCAAACCCAGGACCTTCTTGCTGTGAGGCGTATGTGTTAACCACTATGCCACTGTGCTGTCCTGCATGATAACAATGTCTAGCAAATTGGTTATGGTGTTGATTGATCTGGAAGCTTAGCCTGGGTGGTTTCTCATATGCTTTTTCAATTGTTGGATACGTTTCCAAGGTTTTACTCCCTGTATTAAGTTGGTGCAGCAGCCATCTGATCTTGAATGTGGTTTAAATTTAAGGTACAAGATCTTGGAAGGTTGTTCTATGGGCACCCTGGTGATAAAGGGCACTGGATCGCTGATCCTTAGGTTGGGGGTTTGAGTCCCACTCTCCACAAGGTTGTCACTGCCCCCCCAGTGCAGCTAACTGGGTTATCAAAGGCCGGCTATGTCTCTCACTGTCTATGGTGAGAGGTTCATGTAAAAGAACCATTGCTGACTTTCGTAAAGAGGAGCTGCATGGCTGTCAGTGTGTTTCTGTCCCTTGCTAAAGGGTTGTGTCAGGAAGGGCATCCGACGTGTAAACCTATGCCAAATCAAACGTGCGAATCACATGATTCATTGTAGCGACTCCTGGAAAAGGGGAAAAAAGCCAAAAGGAGAAGAAAAAGATGTTGGAAGGTTGTTCTGTGTTCTGTCTTCGTATGCATCTGAATCCAAATTTTACAGGCGGAATAAAACCTCATTTACTTATTTTATGCAACAATTTACCAAAAAACATAACAAAGTTAAAAAAAAAAAAAAAAAAAAAATCATGTTTCCTGTACAAGTCATTTAAATGGCTGAAGCTGAGCAGTTTACCCTGTAAACTACATTCAAAGTTTTGAGTAAACTTTGGCATGCAAATTGAAAGTACTCAACGTGACAGATGTGGTTTGGACAGAACAATCTCATTCATTCATTTTTCTGTAACCGCTTAATCCTAATTAGGGTCACGAGGGGGGCTGGCGCCCATCCCAGTCGACTCCGTGCGAGAGTAGCGTACACCCAGGACAGCTCACCAGGCCATCGCAGGGGGGAAAACATGCTGATGGCTATGCAGCTACTCTTATAGAAAGTCAGCAATGTTTTTTTTTTTTTACATGAACCTCACACCATAGATCGTGAGAGACATGGCCGGCCTTTGATAACCCAGTTAGCTGCACTGAGGGGGCAGAACAATCTCGATATAGTAATACAGGGATCCCTTGCTATTTCGCACTTCAATTCATGCGGCTTCAGTGCATCGTGGTTTTTAAAAAAAAAAAAATTCATCAAATTATAAAATGAGGAAATTAGGAAGAAGAGGGGGAAAAAGTTAAAAATGAAAGAAACAAAAGAACAACCCCCCAAAAGAACAACCCGAAACCTCCCATCAAAATTACTTACATTTTTATGTGAGGTGTGCATTTGTGTGCGCGCACGTGTGAGTATTTATATTTTATTTCCATCTTATGCATTATTTTTTAATGTTTAATTTTTACTCTAAGCATTTATAGCATTGAATATGTATTTATTAATATTATACACACATATACATGTATGTATACGTCAGTTGGGGGGGTGTGTGGGGGGTGTTGATCCTACTTCACGGAATTCGGAGGTCGCGGGGGGATCTCGGTCCCAATTAACCGCGGAAAGTGAGAGATTCCTGTATTGGCTTGACTGAAAATCAATAATGGTATCTGTTCTTATCAGTTTATTATCTGATATGTTCCCAACCCCTCATCTACTGTTACAAGCACCTATAATACTCATCTAAATTTGTTTGGTTATTTTGTCATTATTATTGTTATAATTTTAGCATTTATAGGAATCTGCACATCCATCCCAACAGACATTTCCACAGCAAATCCATTTAAGTCTCTACAATTAACTGAACGATGTAGAACAGGAATCATAGTACACATCAGGAGTCAGTGATGCAGTTTCCCTGTTTTTCAGAATAGCAAACGATGTCTGGACAAGGCATCGATCTCTTTTGTCCTTATCTGTCTCAGTCTCTGTATTATCTCGAGACACTGTATCTGCACAAGTGCTATTATTTGTATAGTGCTTTGTACTGTGCTGTCTTTGGAAATAAAATCGACTTGACATTCATATAGCAAACAGATGGCCTAGAATGTGTCTCTTGTATAATATGTGTATAATGTTTGTGTAGGCATCTGTAAAGTTATTTGTACACAGATTGAATGGACTTGACCAAGAATTTAAGTTGCTGGGGAAAACAGACTAAGAGATACAGAACTGATTCATTCATTTTCTGAACCGCTTGATCATGATTTGGGTCACAGAAAGGCTAGCACCAATCTCAGCCGACTCTGGGTGAGGGCAGGTTACACCTTAGACAGCTCACCAGCCAGAAACACGCTGACGGCTATGCAGCTACTCTTGACACAAGTCAGCAACGGTTCTTTTACATGAACCTCTCCCTACAGACAGTGAGAGACATGGCTGGCCTTTGATATCCCAGTTAACAGCACTGGGGGGGACAGCAGTGACAACTTTTGATTGTGGGACTTTAACAGCTGCTTTTGAGATCAGTTATCCAGCACCGTACCACCAGACCACTGCTGCCTTGTTATAGATCTGGATTAATTAATTAATTCAATTTCCGAACTGCTTAACCCCGCCTCACACTCAAACTCAAACCTTGGGCCAATTTGGAACAGCCAGTTACCCCAATGTTTCCACAGACTGTTGAAAGAAACTGGAATACCCAGAAGAAACCCACACATACATGGGAAGAATATGCAAACTCCTCCCACAAAAACTCTTTTCATCCACAGCGTTCTTGCTGTGAGGCATACTTGCTAGCCCTGGCAGGTTAACCCTACCTAGGATAATTACTAAGCCACCATGCCACCTTGACTGTGGTAATATATATACTATAGTGTTTTTTTAACTGCAGTAAAAGAATACATAAGTAAATAGATAAATAAGTAAATAATGGTCTGCTTAGCTAGGTGTCATAGTCCCCTGTGGTCCCTGGACACAAATTAAAGCACTATGGCTATGGAATAATAATGTTTCATCGCCACAACCATCACCAATGGGCCATCTGGGTATATATCTTTTCTTAATGATAGATGGATTTTCTAAATTCTCACTGGCAGTCCAGTGGCTAACAAACCATGGTTTATGTTTTTGTGCAGTATGTGTGCTAATCGGCTGGTTGTATTAATGTGAAAAATAAGGAGACACTCTTACCCTCTGTGAGCAAATGGCCTCCCACCATGGAACAGTACTCCGAGTTGAGCTTCTGGGAGCCCCTCAAAATGATCCCCCACTGGGCCAATTACCTCTAACAGCTCCAAAATCGGGTGAGCCAGAAGAGCCTTTCTGTTTGACACCACTCTCTCTTTGTGACATTCATTCCTTTATCAGAGCTACTGTTTGTCAGAGCGCCAAAGGGGAAAAAAATTAATGGGTTCTCACACCCGAGGTAAACTCTTGCCAGTATGCGTGAACCAGAGAAGATATTTTGGGTAGTGTTTATTAGCACTGTTATGATAATAGTGAGCATTTACTTGTTTATATTGTGTCTTAAGTGTATGGACAATGCCAGGTGTGATGCGACATGAGAGGCAGAGGTTATACGATGTATAATTTGATGATTTGCTAATGAAATAGGGTGTGAATTTCTGTTCTGTGCAAAATTCAACACACATCTTGATAAACTACAAAAAACAATACAGTGAAACAGGTAATGATTTAACACATTTCACTTCACTACTCGTCTGATACAAGCACAAATATCATCCACTCTGCGCCAATTCAATGATTCATTTCTGTTAAATTTATGTTTTATATCATGGAGAAATCTTCAGGACAAAGGGCTTTTCTTCTCTCCTCTTTCTCAGGATCAGGGCAAGCTGCATTTCTTCCCCTTTAAATCGTATTACCTTCAAGAGAGCCTGGTGAGGGAATGATTGATTATAGCTTTTAGAGCTGGCCCAGAAATGATAACGCTAGCTGACTGTTTCACGGCTGTTGCAGAACATTAAACATAACTTTAAAAAATGATAACAATTACAATGTGCTATTCACGAATCACTACCTTTATGTCGATGGGGAATGGTGGAATGTTTTTTTTCTTTTCTTTAAGTTATATTCATGGTAGGAGTTCATTTTTGCCACCATATTTGTATTGTCACAATATATAATATATTATATAATTAAAGTTATATATTATATAACTTTTTTTGATATGCAAAATTATTTTCATTTTAAAATGGCCAATTTGCAAACAAGCACATCTGCGTCACAGCAGGAAGCGCCTAGGTTCCAGTCCTGGTGATGGCATTTCTGTGTACATGTTCTTCTGTGTTTGCATGGGTTTCCTCACACAGTCCAAAGACCTGCACATTAGACTAACTAGCTGTGAGTGTAAATGGCTTTTGTGTTAGCTGTGATGGATCAGAGAACAGTCAAGGGTGTACCATGCCTTTACGCAATATTGGCTTCAGCCTACCTGTGACCCTAATATGATTTAAGCGGTTCAGCAACTGGATGGATGGTGGGATAAACTGTGGTTAGCACATTAGCTTCATAGCAAGATGGTCTGGGGTTTGAATCCCAGGCTTGCCGAGGATGTTTCTATGTGGAGTTTGCATGTTCTTCCTATGGTTGTGTGGCTTCCTCTGAGTACTCTAGCTTCCTCCCATGGTTGAAGGACATGCACATTAGGCGAAATGGATGTTCCAAATTAACCCTAGAGCAGTGCTTCTCAATAATTTTCTATGGCGCCTCCTCTAGGAAGAAAAAAAACGCGGCTCATCCGGACCTCCGATCCCTCAAGCAAACCACTGAATGTTGAGTACTAAACAAGTGTTCAAAGAGCACTTGCCTGCTTGACAGACCGGAAGTCCAGACAAGCTGCATTCCGCCCCAAAAGCTCCAGTGTTGGCCATGACGCCTCCTGCACTTGGCGGAACACGTCACAAATGTTCAATAATGTTTAATATTGTTTGGTTAATAAAAAAATTGGTTCATAAAAATGTTTAATAATGGTGT
This sequence comes from Plotosus lineatus, assembly GCA_024760905.1. Lineage (NCBI taxonomy): Eukaryota > Metazoa > Chordata > Actinopteri > Siluriformes > Plotosidae > Plotosus > Plotosus lineatus. Next base: position 26,331,637 of record CM045732.1, on the reverse strand, counting down.
AATTAATAAATATGTTAATAAAATGGTTTCATTTGTCTTTTACTTTTAACACATTTCATACAAAATTGGTGTACTTTTACAATTTTTAAAGGGTTTATGAGGTAGTCTTGGGAGCCTTGGAACAAATCATGCGTTTTACATGTAAAATGTACCTCTACTTACGAAAACTCCAGGTTACGAAGAATGCTCTGGAATGGATTAATTTCGTAAGTAGAGGGCCGACTGTATCGCTCAACGTACAATAAAGAAAAACTTCATTAACAATGTTTTTAATCTGTAATAGAAAAGATTTAAAGTGCACCAATGTGCCTGAAATTAAAAAAAATCCTAATTTAAACTCATTCAACTTATTTATGTCTTAATATCTCCGTCTCTCTCCACCTTTCTCTTCGTTCCTGTTAGAAAATTTTCCATGTTGTTTCTTGAGGGGTTGTTTACTGTGTTGTTTCATATCGTTTGCTCGTGCGAAAAACCGCTACAACATAATGCGACATTCAGAGCGCCACTACCACCTAGTGGAGTGAAGGTGCAAATACACCCAATTCTCATACACTATTCCAGAAAAGCATGTTCCCCAGGGTCATACGCGCTCCCCCCGACATCACACCGTGCCCCTCTGGCATCATACAGCGCCCCCACTAATTTAGAAGCACTGCCCTAGAGTATAAATTCTTGTTGTGCTGCCCTATGATAAATTGGCAACCTACCAAGGTGTACCCATCTTTCGGGTTCCTGCCGGAGTCCAAAAGACCTGTGCTTTGGGTTAATGGATTGCTCCAAATGATTGCGTGTTTTGGCTATGCAATATGCTGGTGAGCTGTTTAACGTGTACCCCAACTTCTCCCAGAGTCAGCTGAGATAGACTACAGCCTTTCCGTGACCGTAATGGAGTTAATCGGTTCAGCAAACATGTGACTGAATGACATTAATGGTCATAAAATGCAAACAAATTTGGTACCAATATTCAAAAATATGTCTTTATGTGTGCGTATGTACATATACTGTCTGAACACCTCAGCCTGAGCTCCATTTCCTCCTAATTAAAGACATTATTTTGTGCTTGAGAACGGTTTTCTAAACTACTGAGTGCATTCTCCCACTCTAATATGAGATTAATGATGATTATTTATCAAGATAAAAACTGTATCATGTTTTTTTCTCCTTCAAATAGATACTTGATTGCTGATTAGCCTTCACTGTCATTTAGCGAGCTGTATTTTGTAATTTATTAATTTCTAAAAAGTGGAATGTTTTGCTTGTAATCAACATTTAGGAATCCAAAAATACAAGGATCAGTAATATGATTCCAGATGACTGATCCATGTATCACGTTCATTTTTGTTTCTGATGGATTAGCAATTCTTTTGGCACTCAAAAACCTAATACTTGACCCAATTTTTATTTTTACTTTATTGTCCCACAAGGGAAAATTTAGCTCTGCATTGAACCCATCCAAGTTGAGCACACACAAACACAAACAGTGATTGCACACACTCGGAGCGGTGGGCAGTCTTATTGTGGAGCCTAGAGAGTAGTTAGGGGTTAGGTGCCTTGCTCGAGGCCACTTCAACCATGAAGTTGTGGGAATGTGAGGGGTCTTCCCTCCACCACACATTTTTCTTGCAGGTTCAGAAATCAAATCAACGACCTTTGGTCCCTCTTCTCTGATCATTAGGCTATGGCTGTCACAAACCAAAAAAACAAACAAAAAAGCCCCAAAGCAAGCTGGGACTTGAACCCAAGACCCTGTTGCTGTAGAACACATATGCTAACCACTACACAACAATGTCAACCAACTGCTGCTTGAGGTAGGCACATGCTTAACAAATCCTGTACCAGTATTTTTATGGAGAATATTTTGTACTGGCCATGTGATTGCCTCACAGCAAGAAGGCATGGGTTTGATTCCCAGCTTGGGTATTTCTGTATGGAGTTTGCATGTTCTCCCTGCTCTTGCTTTGGTTTTCTTCAGGTACGCCGATTTTCTCCCACAGTCCAAAAAGATTTGGCTGTTCCAAATCACCTCTAGGTGTTAGTATGAGTGTGAGGTGTGAATGGTTCTCTGAGTGTTGGTCTTATGATGGCCTTGTGAGCAGCCCAGGGTGTACCGTGCGCTCATCCAGAATCAGCCTTTCCTCTACCTCGTAAAAAGCACACTCCTTCTATACATGCAACATAATCATTTCCCCACAGAAAACATCCCCATCTTAATCATTACATACATCTATTTATGTCGAGCATCCACCATACTACTAAGTCCTTGTCCAAGATGTTACCATAGAAACGGTACTATATTACAGTGAGCATGTCTGTATTAACTATACCACCATGAATAAAGTCTAATTTGCTGGAACTAGTATAGACCATTTCCGACCGATCATAATGAAGCATTCATATGTGCTTTTGTGAATAATAAATAATACATGAGAGGATGCCTGAAGAAAAATTATGACTTCACTCAGCATTCATATGCAGATCAGTGATTTTTTTCCCAAAGCAGTTTTCAGGGCTCCATGTGCATGTTTCTACTTTCACCCTGACGCGTGACGCACCTGAGCAGATGTTCAGATTGTTTGCTAGCAAGTGTATTTGTCACCGTGATAGAGGAAAACCACCTGAGGATTGATTAAGTAGATGCTTGTTTCTCATATTAATATATACACACACACATAAATATACTTTATTACAGCAACAACAACAAAAAGACAGTATGGTGGTATAGAGGTTAGCACATCAACCTCACAGGGCAGTGGTGGTCTAGTGGTATAGGGCGCTGGATCGCTGATCTAAAGGTTGGCGGTTCAAGTCCCACTCTCCACAAGGTTGTCACTGCCCCCCCCCCCCCCCCCCGGGGCAGCTAACTGGGTTGTCAAGGGCCGGCAATGTCTTTCACTGTCTATTGTGTGAGATTCATGTAAAAGAACCATTGCTGACTTTCGACAAGAGTAGGCTGCAAAGCCGTCAGCGTGTTTCCACCCTGCGATGGCCTGGTGAGCTGTCCAGGGTGTACTCTGCCCTCGCCCGAAGTTGGCTGGGATGGGCGCCAGTGTCCCTGCGACCCTAATTAGAATTAAGTGGTGATAGAAAATGAACTGAACTGAACATTGACCTCACAGCAAGAAGGTTGAAGGGTGTTTCTGTTCTCATGTTCTATTGGGGCTTGCATGAGTTTTCTCTTGAGTTGTCTGGTTTCCTTCGACAGTCCAAATACAAGTAAGTCTAGGCAGTCAAGTAAGGTAAGCTTCAGTCTCCAATTAGCCGAGTAAGAGTAAATGATTTTTCAAATGAATGAATAACAATCGCACCATATCCTCTCATACAATAAGGACTAAAGAAGGAACTTTTTTTTTTTACACTTTCAGTTCAATTAATTTCAGTGCAGTTTTATTTGTATTTAAAAAACACATTTAAGTCTAGATGTACAGTACATGTTAAAATTCTCAAAGAGTTAAGACATGTAAAACAGACATAACACTGGGGATGAAAACTCACAGAGAAGACTTTATGGTCACGAGGAGGCTGGCACCCGTCTCTGTAGACTCTTAATTCTAATTAGGGTCGCAGGGACGCCCATCCCAGCCAACTTTGGGCGAGGGCAAAATACACCCTGGACAGCTTGCCAGGCCATCGCAGGGCAGAAACCTGCTGATGGTCTACTATATG
>CM045732.1:26105474-26322974 GCA_024760905.1 Plotosus lineatus | reverse complement strand
GGCTGGCACCCATTCCATCTGACTCCGGGTGAGAGCAGAGTACACCCTGGATGGCTCGCCAGGCCATCGCAGGGCAGAAACACGCTGATGGCTTTGCAGCCTACTCTTGTCGAAAGTCAGCAATGGTTATCCGACATGAACCTCACACAATGGACAGTGAGAGACATGGCTGGCCTTTGATAACCCAGTGAGCTGCACTGGAGGGACAGTGAGACTTGAACCCCCAACCTTAGGATCAGTGATCCAGCGCCCTATACTACTAGGCCTGCTGCCCTCAGCTCTGGTGTTTTATTCACAATTATGCTTATGCACATGGGATATGGACTTTCTTTCCATCATGGAATAATAATTCCGTGCTTTCTTACCCTCGATTGAATGTATGTGATTGGGGTGGGTGTATTTTTTAACATAAATTCCTCAGCTGTAATTACATCGTTAACTGCAAGTACATGATTGAACGTCCTGACACGTTATAGATGCACCACCATTTTCACGTTTTTGTTTGTTCTTGTGTTAGAAGTCCTACACTTGCTTGTGTGAAGTCACGTCAGTTTAATGGTAAGAGGATGTGTTTGAATGAAGAGCAGATCAAGGCCGAACAGTTTCCTTTCTCTGTATCAGAGAGACATGACAGCTCTTGTTCTGTACAAAAAGAATTGACACCTCTGCCTGGCAAGCATGATAGTTAAAATCAATAGGGGAGTACACATCTTCTGTTCAGGGGAAAATGCACACAAAGCACCCATTTTGAAGGTTCTTTATTTTATCATCTGCTACTTAACCCTTAAATAAGCAGACCTGCAAGAAGTACACTATAGCATTGTGTAGTATATGGATGACTAATAATCACTCACCCAATCATTTGATGAACTGCTTAATCCTACTAGGGTTGAGAGGCTGGTGTGCATCTGAGTTGACACTGGACGAAGGTGAAGTACACTTTGAACAACTCGCCAGACATAGGTCAACACAACCATCCAACCACACTCACATTGGGACCGTCAATTAGCCTAATGTGTATCTGTTTAGACTGTGGGAAGAAACCAGAGTACCCGGAGGAAACCCACACAAGCACATGGAGAACAAGAAAACTCCATTTATGAATTGAACCCAAGACCTTCTTAGTGTGAGGCAGAGGTGCTAACCACACAAGCACGGGGAGAACATGCAAACTCCACATTAAAACGTACAGCAACAATGGCAATTTGCCACCTGAAACTAATAATGCATGATCGAGAATCTGACATGAGTGGGGCCGGTGGTGTACTGGTTAGGATGCTGCGCTCATGATCGGGAGGTTGTGTGTTCAAATCCCAGCTAGACCCCCACTGTGCTAAGACCCCTGGGAAAGGTCTCAACCACAAGTGTGCCTCTGTTCACCCAGCAGTATAAATGGGTACCAGTAAAAATACACTGGGAAGGTAACCTGCGATGGACTAGCGTCCCATCCAGGAGGAGCTCCTGGTCACTTCACACTATGGAAACCAGGGATAAACACCCACCTGATGAGCCACCATGGCTCGGGTGTAAAAAGCACAAAAGACAATCTGACATGTGACTTGCCATAACAACTATAGGTCTTTCAGATCAGGTGGGTGCGAAGTTTCAAACCCCACCTGTAAACAGGCCAATTATCCTGCACTAAATGGCAGTTTGATGGGCTTAAATTCTTATGTAATCGTGTTTCTCTTTCTCTCTCTCTCTCTCGCTCTCTCTCTCTCTCTCTCTCTCTCTCTCTCTCTGTGTGTGTGTGTGTGTGTGTGTGTGTGTGTGTGTGAGAATAGGGCTAGAGCTCCGTGTGGCATTTAAATGCTCTTTATGAATCCAGGACTTCACATTCTTCAAATCTCTCTCTCTCTCTCTCTCTCTCTCTCTCTCTCTCTCACACACACACACACACAATCTTAATATCCCTGTGAGGTATTTCCACTTATTAGTGCAGTAACTTAGCTAAATAAGGTCATGTCTTATTTGACCTCTTTAAAACAAAAAGAACATCCAAACATTATATATTACATTGTGTTTCTTGCTACCTCCTCAATTAAATAGAATTCAGACATTCATTCATTCTCTAAACGGCTTAATCCTAATTAGGATTGGGAGGAGGCTGGGACCCATCTCAGCTGACTCTGGCCGAGGGTGTTGCGCACACGGAACAGTTCGCCTGGCCACTGCAGGGCAACACACATACAATCATTTACACTCACTCTCACACCTATGGCTGATTTGGAACAGTCCATTAGCCTACTGTATATTCTTTTGGACTGTAGAAGGAAACTGAAGTACCCAGAGAAGGAAACAAATGCAAGCATGAGGAGAACATGCAAACTTCACACAGAAATGCCCCAAGCCTGGGAATCTAACACAAGACCTGCTTGCTGTGAAGTAGACATGCTAAAGAGTACACCACCATGCCGCCTAATAAGGTATAATTAACTGATAAAAAATAAATTGTAATAAATAATGAATCATTCATTTTCTGTAACTGCTTAATCCAAATTAGAGTCACAGGGAGGCTGGAACCCATCCCAGCCGACTCTGGGCAAGGGCAGAGTACACCCTGAACAGCTCGCCAGGCCATCACAGGGCGGAAACACGCTGACGGCTGTGCAGCTACTCTTGTCGAAAGTCAGCAATGGTTCCTTCACATGCCTCACATCATAGACAGTGATAGACATGACTGGCCTTTGATGCCCAGTTAGCTGCACTGGGGGGTCAGTGACAACCCACTGAGAGTGGGGCTTGAACCACCAACCTTAGGATCAGTGACCCAGCAACTCTATCACCAGGCCACCACTGCCTGAATAATGAATGACCTATAGTAATTCAGCTGATTTACAGTTCAGCTCATTTGAGTTAATTATTTGATTATTTAAAATTACATGATTAAAAAATGTTATCATTAATTCCTTTTCTAAGCCCCTTAATCCTAATCAGGGTCGTGGGGAGACTGGCACCATCTCAGCCGACTATGGGTGAGGTACGCCTGGGAAGATCACCAGGCCAGGGCAAACACTCACACAATCATTCACACTAACACGTAGGGGTAATTTGGAGCATCCAGTTAGCCTACTGTGCATGTTTTTGGACTGCGGGAGAAAACCGGAGTACCTGGAGGAAACCCACGCAAGCACAGGGAGAACGTGCAATCTCAACACAGAAATGCCCGAGCTGGGACTTGAACCCAGACCTTCTTGCCTTTAGGAGGACCCGCCTCCACTAAATTACCATGTCACCCCTTTATTATCATATTATATTTATTATAAATCTTTTTTATTGTCCTTTTCTTTATCAACTTATCTATTCATTTCCAGCAAGTATCTATACTTCTTGTCCATTGGAGCTGTTAGGAAGCCCGAGCCAACCCCAGCTGATTATGCTTGGGGGTGGGATGAACCCTGAACAATCACAAAGCATATACTGTAGACCCAAACAACAATTTCCACTCACATTCACACTGTTGGACAATTTCGAATAGCCAGTTGACCTAATGAACATGTGTTCTGACTGTGAGAGAAAACCAGCGTACCTGAAGAAAACCCAGACAAGCATGGAAAGAACAAAACAAACTCCACACAAGGTCTCTCACTGACGCTCACACCCTGAGTCTTCTCAGTGAGAGGCAACAATGTCAACCACTGAGCCACCAACTTTCCTCTCATAATTTATCTCATTAAAAAGGTTTTGTTTCATTTTCAGAATAACCAGCTGTGATTATTTACAAACATATATGAAGTGTATGGGCAGCATGGAGGCAAGGTGATTAGCATGACCACCTTACAGAAAGGAGGTCCGGGGCTCAGGTGTGGGAATCCTCCGAGTATTCCTCCCACAGTCCAAAGGCATGCAGATTAGGCTAATTGGTTGTTCCAAATTTCATCTATTGTAAACAGTTGTGTGTGAATGTTGCCCTGCGATGATGTAGTGAGCTCTTCAGGGTGTATTCCAGCTTCCCTTGCAACCCAAATAGGATTAGACGGTTGGCAAATGAGTCCGTGGGTGAATGTAGAAGTGAGCGGATAGGCTACAGTAATTATGGATACTAATTAAAATATTCATTTTATTAATTTTGAAAGAAGTTAACAAACGTTCCTAATAAGCATTCAACGTTAGTGAAGGCAGTGTTCAGACTTTAATCTAAAATAACCCCATCCGCTTGCTTCTCTTTTCTTCAGCAATCTGTACAGCTCTAATTCCTTATTAAATCTTTTTGTACTGACAATTGCACTCCTGAAGTCTTTTTGCTTGTTTCCATGAAAAGCTGAATATTAACGCTGCCACTTAATGTATCTGCATCAGAGTGAACCTCGGTGATTACCATCTATGATGACATCATGTTTATTACCCTCTATAGATGTTAAACAGTACAATTATAGCTAGCAAAAACTAAGAGATTACATGGCACAATAATAATCTTATTATTTCCACAGCACATAAGTCTAAATATCAGATGTGATTTATGGTATGTCGATGCTACATGGACTTGGGCTCAATCCTTATCTGAGATTTTCGTCTATGCTTGTAATTCTTCTGTTTATTTTTTGTTTCTCTCCACTTCCCAAAATAATGTCCGTAGGTTAACTGGGATATAATTGCCCTTATGTTGTGAAAGTTCATCAGTTCATTTTCTGTAACCGCTTAATCCTAATTAGAGTCACAGGGTGGCTGGCACCCATCCCAACCCATCCCAGTCGACTCTGGGCAAGGGCAGAGTACACCCTGGACTGCTCGCCAGGCCATCACAGGGTGGAAACATGCGAACGACTTTTCAGCCACTCTTGTAGAAAGTCAACAATGGTTCCTTTACATGCCTCAGATCATAGACAGTGAGAGACATGACTGGTCTTTGATGCCCAGTTAGCTGAACTGGTGGGACGGTGACAACCTTGTGGAGAGTGGGACTTGAACCCCCAACCTTTGGATCAGCGATCCAGCGCCCTATACCACTATACAACAGGCCACCACTGCCCTCCAGGTTGTGAAAGTGTGAATGAAAATGTGTTTATGCTGTCTTATGAAGGATTAGAGTCTTCCCGTCGTCCCGAGAGTTTGTGCATGGGATACCATCATGAGCCATGTTTCTGTGTTTTATACCATGTGTATTGGAATGTGATGCTAATGGTGACTGCAATGATCTGGTGAGCTGTTCAGGGTGTCACTCGTTGCTCAGTGACAATTGAGATAGGAATCAGCCTTCCTGGGACCTTAGAAAGAGTAAGCGGTTTGGGAAATGAGTGAGCGAATGCATTGGAAATCTGCAGTCTTGAAACAGATTTCACTCATTTACTGAACAATCCTGGAAATGGATGAACAGTGAATCAAACTTGAAACACTGACAACATTAATAACCCGATATCCAGAGTAATGTACAACACATCTAACCAATAATCAATACAACAATCCTGACTGTTCTTTTCTTTCTTCTTTCCTACTTCATTATTTTCGTGTACTACTCTCTCTCTCTCTCTCTCTCTCTCTCTCTCTCTCTCTCTCTCTACTCGCGCATGACAAATCTGGCCCTGTCTGCAGAACATCATAATCAAATTGTTTCAAAGGTCATTTAACACCAGCGCTCAAGGGAAAATCTAAAACCCAGCCTCTTAGAGCGTTGGCTCCAAACGCAATTTGTCTGTCAGAGATGAATAGCAAAATGAAACATTTATTGTAAAATGAACTAGCCAGGCTCTGGTTATGACTCTGTGTCATTTAATCTGCACACAACACTTTTTTTTTATTTTTAAAAAATACAAGCTCTCGACATTGGAGAAATTTTAGTTAGTGCAGTGCTTCTCAATGGGGCACACTCCCCAAGGGGTATGATGCTGGGGGGTGCACTGTGATGCCTGGGGGCACGCACGTATGACCCTGGGGAACATGCTTTTCTGGAATAGTGCACAAGAATTAAGTGTAATTGCACCTCCACTCCAGTAGTTAGCAGTGATGCTCTCATTGTCGCGCTATTGTGTAGCGGTTTATCACATGAGCAAACGATATGAAGTGCAGTAAACAACCCCTCAAAAAAACAACACGGAAAAAAATTCTAACAGGAACGAAGAGGAAGGTGGAGAGAGAGACGGAGATATTAAAACACAAATAAGTTCTGCATAACAATGTATCTTTGTTAACATGCTGCGGAGCTTTTCAGGGTGTACCCCACCGTTGTACAGAGTCTGCAGAGATAGACTCCAGCTTCCACAATCCACAATTAACCTTAATTGAATTTGCAAATGAGTGAATTTTTTACATGCCTCAAACTCAGAGAAGCATTAAATTAGCATCACAAATGTACGGCTTGAGTGACTGCTTGGAACTAATGCTTACAAAACAGGTTTTGTTTAGGAATTAGCTCTCTATTTTATTAGCTGAATTTTTTTAAGTAATTGGACACCATTGGTGGTTATTATGTTTCAGATAAAAAAAAACCCTGAATTCGATTATTTCAGATGAAATGAGCTGATGCCTCTGATGCATCATTTCACTCCAGTAAGCTGTATTTCTGAAGCTTGGATTAATTGTTTAATTATCTGCATATTGATATTCAGCTCCCTCCTACACTAATGAAAACAAAAAAACAAAAGCACAGCTTCTCATTTGTAAACTAGACATCCACTTAAGTATTCGCAGACAAGACGTACTCCTACATATTCATGAAACAAAACAATTAGCTTATTAGTTATTGTTTAGAAGATTTTTGTATTGACATTTACTGCAATTGACAAAGTGCATCATCTTCTAGCTGATGAAAACTCTCCAACATAGTCATGGTGTGCTTTGCAGAGATTTCCCCATACTTTTCTGCCTGAGTTCCAGGATAAGGAACAAAGTCCAATAAATTTCTTAACATCATCACTAAACTTTACTCGTGATCCATATAAAGGAGTAACAAAATTTTAAAGGTGGCAATGTTAAAGCGCATCTTTTAAATGTGATAGGTTGTTATGAGAGATAAACATGTATGCAAAATGGAAAATAGATCTGGACTATCACTATTTTATGGGCATGGAATTTGAACATCTCCCCCTATTATCTTCCAGCATGATATTGTGGCAGGTGCACAAAACCCCCCAAAACAAACAAACAGTTCTTTATTGTTATCAGATTATTTAATTATTATATAATTATCATCTTTATGGTACAATGATCCCTCGCTACTTTGTGCTTCAGTTTTAGTGGCTTCAGTGCATCACAGGTTTTTCAAAAGTATTCATTGAAAAATAAAAAAATAAGGAAATTAAGGAAGAATGAGGAAAAAGTTAAGGAAAATGCCGCAAAAACAAGGCCAATACGTGGATTCAACCAAGGAATCTCATTCTACCAAATAGCTTATACAGTAGGCCCTTGACTATTCGCGGTTTTGCACCCACGGTTTGAGTATTCAAACAAAATAAAAAAAAGTTGTTTTTGGGTCAAGAGGTAAATTTCTCTCATTTTGGATCAGCTCATTTGTGCAGAGCAAACCCTTTCAACCAAGAAGATATGGGGGGAGAAAAAAGATTAGTACAATCATTGAATGAAGATTTGGAAGGACTTGCATGAAGCCAAGCAGAGCTGGCAACCAGCTGATTGTCAAAACTTGGGATGTGCTTCCTGTCACATACCAAACACTGCAGCGTGTGAGTCTTGCCGTATTGACCATGTTTGGCTCTACATATGCATGTGCATAAACCCTGCAATATACAATAGCTTAGTCTATTTGATGGCCAGGTAAAAATAAATAAATAAAAAAGCCCTTGTGCTTCATTTCAAGGCGTTAGCTTGAGATGCGGTGAAGATTTCTGTTCTTATCCCTTCAGGTTGGTTCATCTGTTTGGTGCATTTCAGAGCATCAGCCGGGCTTTATTCTGACTCCCTAATCCCTCTGATCGAGTCTGTGCTGGATGAAAGCATGTACTTGAACCCGTGTTTAAGATGCACTGATCTCTGAACCCCGCTTTGTATTTACTTGATCATTTATTATAAGGCGGTGCGTGCAGTGTGCTTTCTACTCCGTCTGCGCATGTAATCATCGGCATGAGGAGGATGGTCATGCAGACCCCATCGAAGTCTCAAGCAAAACACGATCAGCAGTGGATCAGTGAATCAGAAGAAGGCTAAATGGTGTGGCATAGATGGACTTCGATCGGGTCTGCATGATCGTCCTCATGCCGATGATCACATGTGCGCAGACGGAGTAGAGAGCGCGCCGCACGCACAGCCAAAGTGAGGGGCAAAGCACCCGGCAAGCGCTTGGTCTGATGCTGCTGCTGATGGTGCTGATGGTGTGTGGTGTGTAGAGCAGCTCTCTTCACTGCTTTTGACCATACGGAAGAGGAGGGAAGACTTGCATATAAGTTAAGGAACACTTGCGGTATAAAAGGAAAGATCACGGACCGTCTGCGGAAATGATGAAAGGACTGCGGAACCAAAGGGAACACTCTCGACAAATTTTTCCACGAACGTGCTTGAACATGTTCAAAAGCACATTCGTGGAAGATTTTGGTCTGCCGGAAGTAGAGGAACACATTCAGAATCATATGGAATGACACGGAAAATGAGGGAATAACTGAGGAACATTTAAGGATGACAACAGTTTTGCTTCTGCAAGTCTGTCGCGTGCCAGTGAAATGGGAGTATTAGACAGAACTAAATCTATTTATGATCACACCAGCATTAACACCAGCTGTTAATTAATACAGTCACTTGGAAACCGTGGTGACTGACATTTTGTAAGGACACGCTTACTGGGAGGAATACTTGAATGTCAGATATGGAAGCACGATTTTATTATGGTCTATGAACTGTGCAATGTGATTTTTTCTTTCAATCTTTCACAAAAGTTTTAGTTTATTTTGGTGCTTACAACAATGAGACTGGGCGGTGTGGAACGCACTAAAATTCTGCAGTTGTATTAGAATGCACTACTGACACTGTTACAGTATATGTACCATATAAACATATATACCAACTCCATTGCGCATAGTGCAAAGCAAGGTGTGTCGGCACGATGCAGTTTATCATCAGGTGCTCTTAGCAAATCTGGAGAGGCAGAGTGCTGTCAAACATGTCAAGGCAAACAGATTGTCAGAGCAGTCAATTAAAAAAAAAAAGAAATTTATGAAAACAAATACAGTAATAAAACAACCACAATATTGACAAACTGCATGTATCATTTACATTTCGCAGACACCCTGATGTGGAGCAAATTTTTCATTTATTAATTTTCTGTAACCGCTTAATCCAAATTAAGGTCACAGGGAAGCACTTGCTAGGCCATCGCACAGCAGAAACACGCTGATGGCTATGCTGCTACTCTTGTTGAAACTCAGCAACTGTTCTTTTACATGAACCTCACACCAGAGACATGGCTGGCTTTTGATAACCTAGTTAACTGCACTGGGGGGACAACAGTGACAACCAGTTGAGAGTGGGGCTCGAACCCCCAACCTTAGGATCAGTGATCCAGCACCTTACAATCAGTAAATGAACACATGATGATATTTGAATTTTGAACTTTTAGAAGTTCCTATCTTTGAGACCTGGGTTTGGTTCCAAGGCTTGGGTAAGCTTTTCTGTGTGGAGATTACGTGTTCACCCTGCACATATGTGGGATTCCTGTTTGTACTCCAATTTCCTCTCACCGTCCAAAGACATGCACATTAGGCTGAATATGTGTGAATGGTTGTATGCATGTTGGCTTTGTGATGAACTGGTCAGGGTGTATCCGACCTTCTCCCAGTGCTGTCTGAGATATGCTCCAGCCTCCCCATGAATATAATAATATTAGGTGGTTCAAAAAATTAGAGTGAAAGAAAATGAATGAGTGAGTGAGATTTTCCCCATAATTCAGTCAAGTATGCCTCCCTATCACATGCAATCACTACCAGCCAGGAAGCAGTGAGAGCAAGCAGGTTCTTAAACATGTTCTTCTAAGTTCCTGATTCATTTCTTTTAATAAAGTAGTGTGTTAATGTTTTATCAAAGGCAAAATGATCTAACAAAACTGATAGCCAGATGCACCAAAGTTTAGGCATTGATTTTCTTTATATTTATGATTCAATTTTCCTTTACTCAAGAGTAATTTTTTGCACAGCATGTCTGATTGTATTCTTTTTTCTTCTCAAATCAATTTCTACTTCTTGTTTCTTCTAAATAATGACTAATGGAGTTGGTTACATGCTATTTTTCAGTTTCCTTTGTATTAATAGAAACTATAAATATCAGTGACATGTATTCATTTGTCAATCTTGAAAAGGCAAAAATAAAGGTTAGTCATAAAATATTATACATTTTAATATTTGCCAGCTGGTATGTGTTACAAACCCTTTTACAATTCAAATCCAATAACAAAAAAATAAAAAAAAATAAAGAATAACAGAATTTAAATATGCATAAGTGCCCGCCCTCACGCCGGTCCCAAGCCAGGATAAATGCAAAGGGTTGCGTCAGGAAGGGCAGCCAGCGTAAAACTTTTGCCAGAATACAAAATGCAAACCCTAAAGACAAATTTCATACCGGATTGGTCGAGGCCCAGGTTAACAACGACCGCCATCAGTGCTGTTAACCAACAGGGTGCAGGTGGAAATTGGACTACTGTTGGTCAAAAAAAAGAGTGATGAGTCTCAAGTTGTAAATTGAAGGTGTGATGTTCAATGTTGTTAGTGCTTATGCCCCACAGGCAGGGTGTGAGCTGGAAGAGAAGGAGAGATTCTGCAGTGAGTTTGATGAAGTGATACAGAATACCCCCAGAGGTGAAAGGGTGGTCATTGGTGCAGACTTCAATGGACATGTTGGTGCAGGCAACAGAGGGGATGAGGAAGTGATGGGCAGGTTTGGTATCCAGGACAGGAACACAGAAGGACAGATGTTGATAGATTTTGCAAAAAGGATGGAAATGGCTGTGGTGAATGCTTTCTTCCAGAAGAGACAGGAGCATAGGGTTACTTATAAAAGTGGAGGTAAGAGCACACGGGTAGACTACATCTTGTGTAGGCGATGTAATTTGAAGGAGGTCAGTAAGACTGCAAAGTAGTACTGGGTGAGAGTGTTGCCAAACAGCATAGGATGGTGGTGTGCAGGATGATGCTGACGTTAAGAAAGGTGAAGAAGGCAAAGGCAGAGCAGAAGACAAAGTGGTGGAAGCTGAAAAAGGAAGTGTGTCGGGTTGTCTTCAAGGAGGAGTTGAAACAGGCTTTGGGTGGTCAGGAAGTGCTTCCAGATGACTGGACAACTGCAGCTAATGTGATCAGGGAGACAGGTAGGAGAGTACTTGGCGTGTCCTCTGGAAGGACAGTAGATAAGGAGACATGGTGGTGGAATGAGGCAGTGCAGGAGTGTGTACAAAAGAAGAGGTTAGTTAAGAAGAAATGGGACATAGAGAGGACTGAAGAGAGTAAACAGGAGTACAGGGAGACACAGCGTAAAGCGAAGGTAGCGGTGTCAAAGGCCAAACAGATGGTGTATGATGACTTGTATGCCAGGCTGGACAGTAAGAAGGGAGAAAATGATTTATACAGGTTGGCACAGCAGAGAAATAGAGATGGGAAGGACGTGCAGCAAGTTAGAGTGATTAAGGACCGGGTGGGAAATGTATTGACTGATGACAGAGGTGTACTGGGAAGATGGAAAGAGTACTTTGAAGAGCTGAAGAATGAGGAAAATGAGAGAGAAAAAAACAGTAGAAGAGGTGACCATTGAGAACCAGGAAGTAGCAAAGATTAGTAATCAGATTAGAAGTGAGGAGGGCATTGAAGAGAATGAAGAGTGGAAAGGCAGTTGGCCCTGATGACATACCGGTGGAGGTATGGAAGTGTCTAGAAGAGGTAGCAGTAGATTTTCTGACAAGAACATTCAACAAGGTCTTAGAGAGTAAGAGGATGGCAGAGGAATGGAGGAGACGTGTGGCGGTGCCCATTTTTAAGAACAAGGGAGACTTACAGAGTTGTGGCAACTACAGAGGGATCAAGTTGATGAGCCATACGATGAAGTTATGGGAAAGAATAGTGGAAGCTAGACTAAGGGCAGAGGTCAGCATTTGTGAACAACAGTTTGGTTTCATGCCAAGAAAGAGCACCACAGATGCAGTATTTGCTTTGAGGATGTTAATAGAGAAGTACAGAGAAGGTCAGAAGGAGCTGCATTGTGCCTTTGTGGATCTGGAGAAAGCATATGACAGGGTGCCGAGAGAGGAACTGTGGTATTGCATGAGGAAGTCTGGAGTGGCAGAGAAGTATGTTCGAGTGGTGCAGGACATGTATGAGAGATGTAAGACAGTGGTGAGGTGTGTTGTCAGTGTGACCGAAGAGCTCAAGGTGGAAGTGGGACTGCATCAAGGGTCAGCTCTGAGCTCCTTCTTGTTTGCTATGGTGATGGACAGGCTGACAGACGAGGTGAGATAAGATTCCCCATGGACTATAATGTTTGCAGATGACATTGTGATCTGCAGTGAGAGCAGAGAACAAGTGCAGGAAAATCTAAAGGTGAAGGTATGCCCTGGAAAGGAGGGGAATGAAGGTTAGTCGGATGCTGAGGTTGGAACTGCCAGGCAGAAGGCCGAGAGGAAAACCAAAGAGAAGATTTATGAATGTGGTGAAGGAGGACATGAAGGTAGTTGGCGTAATAGTAGAAGATACAGAGGATAGGGTGAGATGGAGGCAGATGGTTTGCTGTGGCGACCCCTGAAGGGAAAAGCCAAAAGGAAAAGAAGAACAAGAGGACATAGAGGGAGGAGCTATGTGGTAAAGCAGTGCTTTGCCCTCACAAACTGCGCTAGTATGCAATTCAAATAGTGACACTGTCCCTCTATATATCTCAAATGAAATACTTTAAAACACTCAAATTATATGTCCTTTTCATAATCTGCATAATGAATAAAATGTTGTTCTGTAACATGTTTAGGCTGCAAATCAGTCATAAAACCTGGGAAAAAGTCCACCGGTGAAGCGAACAGTACACCTGACTCATGGCAGTGGGTGCTTGTGAGCCCACAGATTCTTGCAAGATCTACAATCTCCTGTGTTTGCAGTTTATATTTCTTTACAATCTACCTGATCAATATGGAAGATTACATTTCCAAGCTGAGAAAATTCGCAAATCTGGACTTTCAATCAAAACAAGAGAAAATAATTGTTGTACATTTATATTTTGCACTACATTTGTATTCTACTGTTTATATAGATATTAATACATTTTAAATTTAAACACACACACACACACACACACACACACACACACACACACACACACACACACACACACACACACACACATATATATATATATATATATATATATATATATATATATATATATATATATATATATATATTATACTGTATTATATTGTGTGTGTGTGTGTGTGTGTGTGTGTGTGTTGAATATGTATATTTATATACGTATATAAATATTTGTAATTTTCTTGATTGAGACTTTATCTCATTCGTACTTGTATGGAGCAGCTGTGTGCACACAATTTCCTCCAGGATCAATAAAGTATTCTGATTCTGAATACACAGTAACTAGCTCGAGGAAGACCAACGCAGTTGGAATAAATTTTAATCTCAAATGAAATATGAGTCCCATGTTTGTGTAAAGAAGGCTGATTGAAGCTATAAAACACAACACATTGTCTGAAAAGAATTTCATTTATTTTAAAAGGTATCAGAATATAAGGAAACATGATCTGGGATTACGTTACACCGCACATCAAACACCATGCTAACTGTGTGGACAGTTGTGTCAATGCTTCTCTCTTTGGTATTGATTTCATGTCTGTTGTGAATCAAATAATGAATAATATTCTCTTTCGAGTCCATTTGTATTTGTAAACTTGCCACTAAAAAAGTCAGTGCCTCACCAGCTGGCAACTTTTCCACACATCACTGATATCTCTCTCTCTCTCTCTCTCTCTCTCTCTCTCTCTCTCTCTCTCTCTCTCTATATATATATATATATATATATATATATATATATATATATATATATATATATATATATATATCTCATCTCATCTCATCTCATCTTCTTCCGCTTAGTCCGGGGTCGGGTCGCGGGGCAGCAACCTTAGCAAAGAGGTCCAGACATCCCTCTCCCGAGCCACTTCCTCCAACTCTCCCGGGGACACCGAGGCGGTCCCAGACAAGCCGAGAGACATAGTCCCTCCAGCGTGTTCTAGGTCGACCCGGGTCTCTTCCGGTTGGACATGCCCGAAACACCACACCAGGGAGGCGTCCGGGGCATTCTAACCAGATGCCCGAGCCACCTCAACTGGCCCCTCTCAATGCGGAGGAGCAGCGGATCTACTCGAGCTCTCCCGGATGGCGGAGCTTCTCACCCTATCTCTAAGGGAGAACCCGCCACCCGGCGAAGAAAGCTCATTTCAGCCGCTTGTATCCGTGATCTTGTTCTTTCGGTCATTACCCAAAGCTCGTGACCATAGGTGAGGGTTGGAACGTAGATCGACTGGTAAATTGAGAGCCGCCTTGCGGCTCAGCTCCTTTTTCACCACGACGGACCGGTACAGGCACCGCTTAACAGCAGAGGCTGCAGCGATCCGTCTGTCGATCTCTCGCTCCATCCTTCCCTCACTCGTAAACAAGACCCCAAGATACTTAAACTCCTCCACTTGGGGCAGGACCTCATCCCGACTCCAGAGGGTGCATTCCACCATTGTCCGACTGAGAACCATGGCCTCGGACTTGGAGGTACTGATCTTCATCCCGGCTGCTTCGCACTCAGCTGCGAATCGCTCCAATGAGAGCTGGAGGGCCCGACTTGATGAAGCCAAAGGACAACATCATCCGCAAAAGCAGAGATGATATCCGATGGCCACCGAACCAGAACCCCTCATCGCCTCGACTGCGCCTTAGAAATTCTGTCCATAAAAATTATGACCAGAATCGGTGACAAAGGACAGCCTTGGCGGACTCCAACTCCCACCGGAAATGAATCCGAGCTGCTGTTACCAATACGGACCAAACTCTGGCTCCGGTGATACAGCGACCGAATAGCTCGTAGCAACGGATCCGGAACGCCGTACTCTCGGAGCACGCCCCACAAGATCTTTTCGAAAGCCTTCTCCAAATCCACAAAGCACATGTGGACAGATTGGGCAAACTCCCATGCCCCCTCCAGAATCCTGTGGAGCGTATATAGTTGGTCAAGAGTGCTGCGGCCAGGGCGAAAACCACATTGTTCCTCCTGAATCCGAGGTTCGACTATCGGTCGGATCCTCCTCTCTAGTACCCCTGCATAGACTTTACCAGGTAGGCTGAGGAGTGTAATTCCCGATAATTGGAACACACCCTCCGGTCCCCTTCTTAAAAATTGGGACCACCACCCCAGTTTGCCAATCCAGAGGTACAGCCCCGATGACCACGCGATGTTGCAGAGACGTGTCAACCAAGACAGTCCTACAACATCCAGAGTCCTGAGGTATTCGGGCGGATCTCGTCCAAACCCGGAGCTCGACCACCGAGGAGCTTTTTGACAACCTCAGTGACCTCCACTCCAGTGATGGGCGGACCCTCACCTGAACCCCCAGGGTCTTCCTCCTCCACGGAGGGCGTGTCGGTGGGATTGAGGAGGTCCTCAAAGTATTCCCTCCACCTCTTGACAACATCCCCAGTCAAGGTAAGCAGCTCCCCACCTCCACTATAAACAGTGTTTGTGAAGAACTGCTTCCCCCTCCTGAGGCGTTAGATGGTGGCCCAGAACCTTTCTGAGGCCAACCGATAATCACTCTCCAGGCCCTCACCGAACTCCTCCCATGCCCGAGATTTTGCATCTTTAACAGCCTCGGCTGCAGCACGTTTGGCCTGCCGGTACCGTTTGCTGCCTCAGGAGTCCCACAGGCTAATAAAACCCGATAGGCCTCCTTCTTCAGCTGGACGGCCTCCTTCACCGCAGGTGTCCACCACCGGGTTCGGGGATTACCGCCACGACAAGCACCGACGACCTTACGGCCACAGCTATGGCCCATTCAGATTCCATGTCCCCCGCCTCCTCCGGAACGTGGTTGTAGCTCTGCCGGAGGTGGTAGTTAAAGGCCTCTCGGACAGGGGGCTCCGCCAAACGTTCCCAGCAGACCCTGATTACACGCTTGGGCCTGCCAGGTCTGGAAGGCAACCTCCCACACCACCGAAGCCAACTCACCACCAGGTAGTGATCGGTAGACAGCTCAGCTCCTCTCTTCACCCGAGTGTCCAGAACATATGGTCGCAAGTCCGATGACACGACTACAAAGTCAATCATCGAACTGCGACCTAGGGTGTCCTGGTGCCAAGTGCACTTAGGGACACCCTTATGTTCGAACATGGTGTTCGTGATAGACAAACTATGACAAGCACAGAAGTCCAACAACGACACACCATTCGGATTCAGACTGGAGAGGACGTACCTACCGATCACACCCTTCCAGGTCACACTATCGTTGCCCACATGGGCGTTGAAGTCTCCCAAGACAACGAGCGAGTCTCCCGAGGGAGCGTTCTCCAACACCCCCCCCCAAAGACTCCAAAAAGGGTGGGTACTCTGAACTGTCATTTGGTGCATAAGCACAAATAACAGTCAGGACCCATCCCCCCACCCGAAGATGGAGGGAAGCTACCCTTTCACAACCGGGAGAACCCCAACATTTGGGCACCGAGACGGGGGGCAACAAGAATACCCACACCGGCTCGCCGCCTCTCCCCATGAGCAACTCCAGAATAGAAGAAGGTCCAGCCTCTTTCGAGATGGATGGTTCCAGAGCCCAAGCTATGCGTTGAGGTGAGCCCGACTATATCTAGTCGGTATCTCTCCACCTCACGCACCAAATCAGGCACCTTTCCCGCCAGAGAGGTGACATTCCATGTCCCGAAGGTCAGAGTAAGCAGCCGAGGATCAGTCCGACAGAACCCATGCCTTTGGCTGCCACCCAACTCACACTGCACCCGACCCCTAAAACTCCTCCCACGGGTGGTGGGTCCATGGGAGGGCGGACCCATGTCTCATTTTCGGGCTGGGCCCGGCCAGGCTCCATGGGCATAAGCCCGACCACCAGGCGCTCGCCTTCGAGCCCCTCCCCTGGGCCTGGCTCCAGGAGGGAACCCCGGTGACCCGCGTCCGGGCAAGGGAGACTGATTCCTGTGTTGTTTTCTCATGTCTTAGGGGTCTGTTTTGAATCGCACTTTGTCTGGACCTTCACCCGGACCTGTTTGCCTTGGGTGACCCTACCAGGGCATTTGCCCCCGACAACATAGCTCCTAGGATCATTAGGTCACGCAAACCCCTCCACCACGATAAGGTGGCGATTCGAGGAGGATATATATATATATATATATATATATATATATATATATATATATATATATATATATATATATATATATATATATATATATATATATATAAAATATAGTTTTATTATTATATATTGTTAATTACAGTATGTTACTACACATGTGTTATTATTGTGAAATGTTTATTGGTACATGTTTATCTTAAATATTTTACGTCAAAAAATCATGTTTGTGTCAGGTTATATGAATTTGGGAGGGAGTTGAAACGGATTAATTGGTTTTCTGTTGGTTCCGATGGCAATTTTTGTTTCATCTAACAAAAGTTTTCACTTACGAGTTTGCCCTCGGAACAGATTAATTTCGTAAGTCGAGGTACCACTGTCTGTGTGTGTGTGTGTGTGTGTGTGTGTGTGTGTGTGTGTGTGTGTGTGTGTCTGTGTGTGTGTGTGTGTGTGTGTGTGTGTATATAAAGGCCGCACTGTGGTGCAGTTTGCATGTTCTCCCCATGCTTGTGTGGGATTCCTCCAGGTTCTCCGGGTTGCTCCCACAATTCAAAAACATGCAAAGTAAGATAATTGTCTATTCCAAATTTTCCTTAGGTGTAAATGTGAATGGTTGTGTAAGTATTGGCCCTACGATGACCTGGTGAGCTGTTCAGGGTATATCTCACCCTCACCTTGAGTCAGCTGAGATGGGCACCAGTCTCCCTGCGGCTCTAATTGGGATTTGGCGGTTCCGAAAATTAATGAATATATATAAGGGCACCCACCTATATCTTCTTTTCCTTTCGGCTTTTCCCTTCAGGGGTCGCCACAGCGAATCATCTGCCTCTCTCTTACCCTATCCTTTGCATTTTCTTCTCTTACACCAACTACCTTCATGTCCTCCTTCACCACATCCATGAATCGTCTCTTTGGTTTTCCTCCAGGCCTTCTGCCTGGTAGTTCCAACCTCAGCATCCTACTACCAATATACTCACTATCCCTCCTCAGTACATGTCCAAACCATCTCAATCTAGCCTCTCTGACTTTGTCTCCAAAGCATCTCACATGTGCTGTCCACCGATGTGCTCATTCCTGATCCTATCCATCCTCGTTACTCCCAAAGAGAACCTCAACATTTTCATCTCCACTACCTCCAGCTCTGCATCCTGTCTTTTCCCCAGGGCCACTGTTTCTAAACCATACAACATCGCTGGCCTCAACACCGTCTTGTACTCTTTTCCTTTCATCCTTGTCAATACCCTCCTATCACACATCACACTAGACATTTTTCTCCATCCATTCCAACCTGTCTGCACACGCTTCTTCACCTCTTTTCCACACTCTCCATTGCTCTGGATTGTTGAGCCTAAGTACTTAAAATCCTCCAACTTCCTTATCTCTGCTCCCTGTAACCTCACCATTCCTCTTGGGTCCTTGTCATTCATACACATGTATTCTGTCTTACTGAAGCTAACCTTCATTCCCCTCCTTTCCAGGGCATACCTTCACCTTTAGCGTTTCCTGCACTTGTTCTCTGCTCTCACTGCAGATCACAATGTCATCTGCAAGCATCATAGTCCATAGGGAATCTTGTCTCACTTCGTCTGTCAGCCTGTCCATCACCATAGTAAACAAGAACATGCTCAGAGCTGACCCTTGATGCAGTCCCATCTCCACCTTGAACTGTTCTGTCACACCAACAGCACACCTCACCACTCTCTTACATCTCTCATGCATGTCCTTCACCACTTTAACATACTTCTCTGCCACTCCAGACTTCCTCATGTAATACCATAGTTCCTCTCTCGGCAGCCTGCCATATGCTTTCTCCGGATCCACAAAGGCACAGTGCTGCTCCATCTGACCTTCTCTGTACTTCTCTATTAACATCCTCAAGGCAAACACTGCATCTGTGGTGCTCTTTCTTGGCATGAAACCAAACTGTTGTTCACAAATGCTGACCTTTGCCCTTAGTCTAGCTTCCACTATTCTTTCCCATAACTTCATCGTATGGCTCATCAACTTGATCCCTCTGTAGTTGCCACAACTCTGCATGTCTCCCTTGTTCTTAAAAATGGGCACCAGCACACTTCTCCTCCATTCCTCTGCCATCCTCTCACTCTCTAAGACCTTGTTGAATGTTCTTGTCAGGAAATCTACTGCTACCTCTCCTAGACACTTCTATACCTCCACTGGTATGCCATCAGGACTAACTGCCTTTCCACTCTTCATCCTCTTCAATGCCCTCCTCACGTCACCCTTACTAATCTTTGCTACTTCCTGGTCCTCAATGGTCACCTCTTCTACTCTTTTTTCTCTCTCATTTTCCTCATTCATCAGCTCTTCAAAGTACTCTTTCCATATTCCCAGCACACTTCTGTCATCAGTCAATACATTTCCCTCTCTGTCCTTAATCACTCTAAGTTGCTGTACGTCACCAGCACCCTGTTGGTGAACAGCACTGATGGCGGTCGTTGTTAATATAAAATTTATATCGAAGTTCATTTTAAAGTGTTCTTTGCATGTTAATGTCATACAGGCAACGTGTATTAATATATAAATAAATTATACACTTTATGACAATAAATATATATAAATACTGTACAACAAACCTTATAAATAACAAATCCATGGCCACGTTGAGAAGAAGAATCACTGGCGGCACTGGTGCTTGCTTTCGGGCTCCTCAGCACCTCCAGAGCCTTTGCTTTAGTACATATCATGCTTGTGTCCAAACTCACAGGCATTTAACTCTCTCTCCCTCTCTCCAACGGCATGTGTTGGTAAGGGGCGTGGCTGTTACCTGCAGGCAAAATCCAGAGAGCGCACCTGAAACCACTCAGCCATCAGTGCACTATAAAGAGCTCCGTGCTTGACCAATTTCCATGTTATACTCTCCCAGTGATTTTGGTTTTTGTTTTTCCCTCACCATTACGGTGAACACGATTTTTCCCGCACCCCAGTGCTTCCTCTGAGTGCAATAACAGTTATATTCCTCCTCATGAGGGAGGATAAGTGTGTTGGATGCTGGGAAATAAAATCTTGACCAATCAGCTTGCTGAATTCACAGCCAATCAGAGAACACTCAAGTCAAGCAAGAGCACAGAGCATGTTAGGTAGCCGAGTTGAATGTAGTGCGCATGAATTTGGAATAATGTCTCTCCCTCTCTCTTTCTCTTTAATTTTGAAATTTCCTTATGGGAAATCCCACGATATTGTGGGGACGCGAAGTAGGAAACGCAAAGTGGTAGGGGATTACTGTATATACAAACATGTGCAATGCGCACTGTCTCCTACATCTTGTAGCTTGTTAGACTGGCATTAAATTGATTTCTTTTCTGCCTTTAGTGATCTCTCTCCAGAGCTTAGACCTGAGAGAGAGAGAGAGAGAGAGAGAGAGAAAGAGCGAGAGAGAGAGAGAGAGAGAGAGAGAGAGAGAGAGAGAGAGAGAGAATGCAGCCTGCTCTCAGTTAATCTTGTGGCATTCCTAAAATGCATGTGAACAAAAGAAACTCATTTTTCTGCATGGCAACAACTGAAAAATGCACTTGGCTCACCTGGTTAATCAGACCGAGAGTCAGAAGTGAACCTGAGAGGAATCTCATGAGTTTGCTCTGGACTGCAAACGATGTGCAGTGAGGCTGACAATCAAGAGTGCTTGAATTCTCAAGTAGTGCTCTAGGGCAAATGATTGGTACTCGATTCTTGGTGCTTTTCACCTCTGCATAGTCCTGAACAGCTTCATAATTTGAACCATCTCCAGACAACTCAGAAACCTGACCAACGGACAGCGTTCAATAATACCTGCACTCTATGTACCTTATATATTATTCAGTTAGTCACCATATGGGAAGAATCTTAAAGCATACAAGGAGAGAGAGAGAGCGAGAGAGAGAGAGAGAGAGAGAGAGAGAGTGTGTGTGTGTGTGTGTGTGTGTGTGTGTATGTGTGTGTGGGTGGGTGAGGGAGGGAGGGGAGAGAGAGACTTTCAGGAAATATTAGACAAAATAAAAACTGCAAACTAATCCAAACTTGATACATTCAAGACTTTGGGGATCTTCATCTTTGGTGACCTTACAATGATTTATAGAAAATTAATTTAAGTTGGTTTCATTAATTGGGCTTTCAATAATATAATTGGAATATCTACAGTCAAAAAATCTATTATTTTTGGGCACTGGACACAGCAAGTTATTTTAGATTCTTAGGTGATTGCAGGTTTTCTAATAAATAATAAACAAAGTGATACATGCTAGAGTTAACGATATATGCCTTCAACAATCAGAGGTTACTAAGAGTAACTTTATAGATTTGTGGAAATTAGTGAAGGCAATGTCCGATGGTGTAATATACTCTAGTCCCATTCCAATACAGCATGGTGATGTAGCTGACACCAGGCTGTGGTCGCTGAACTGCTGGATGTCCAAGTGGTGTTACAAAAGTGAAGTGGACTTTATAGATAATTGGAGTACTTTTGAGGGTAAATTTGGCCTGATAGGGTGGTACGGTATCCACCCTGCTCGGGAAGGTGCTGCTCTCATTTCTTGCAGCATAGCACATAGTCTAAGAACAGGATGAGTCAGTCAGTGACTATCCGGAGCCAAAGCCAGAAAACAGACAAACAGGCTAATCCGAGTGTCTGCTCACTGCGCAGAACCATCACTCAAGGTCATGTTTAATATAAAATACTACTTTTAACCGAATAAGCACTTAATGGTCTCCCGCAGCTTTCTCGTACAAAGTCCCACAGTCATAGAATAGCCTTCAAGTTAATGTTCAGGACTCAAACACAGTCTCTGTTTTTAAGACCAGGCTTGAAGTATTGCATTTTGTTAATAGTCGGTTATTAGGTAAATGAGCAGATCTGGGTGTCTCAGGCACAGAGAGTTCCGGTAAACTGTGATGTTGGGATGCTGTCGCTCCCTCACTCTACTGTACATACTCACTCAGGTCCATTTGGCAATGGGGTGGCTTATTACCCAACTTCACAGGGTGCCCTCATGTGTGTCTTCCTTCTGGTTCTCTTTTAGTTATGCTGCCATAGCCAGTGATGCTGGAGTGCTTGCTTGCACTCAGCAATAATAAAATATTCTATTTCCATTACACTAATGCTGCCGGGAGGGGGGGAGGGGGTGTTGTTGTTGGCAAGCCAGTGTCTCTCCCTCACGCCGGTCCCAAGTCTGGATAAATGCAGAGGGTTGTGTCAGGAAGGACAGCCGATGTAAAACCAATGCCAAACTTTATCATGCAGATATTACCTCCATACTGGATCGGTCGAGGCCCGGGTTCACAATGACTGCCATCGGTGCTGTTAACCAACAGGGTGCTGGTGGAAATTAGACTACTGTTGGTCGAAGACGTCGAAGAAGGAGAGGCGGGAGGTGTGTCCGTAGGCGGAGAGCGAAGAGGAAAAGCATGAGTCTAGGACTGAGAGTAGGGACTTTGAATGTTGGAGCTATGAAAGGAAAATATATAGAGCTGGATGACATGATGCAGAGGAGGAAGGTGGACATACTGTGTGTTCAAGAGAGCAGGTGGAAAGTAGCAAGGCTAGAAGCTTAGGAGCAGGGTTTAAGCTGTATTATCATGGTGTGGATGGGAAGAGAAATGGAATAGGAGTCATCTTGAAGGAGGGGGTTGGTCAGGAATGTTCTAGAAGTGAAAAGAGTGTCAGATAGAGTGATGAGTCTCAAGTTAGAAATTGAAGGTGTGATGTTCAATGTTGTTAGTGCTTATGCCCCACAGGCAGGATGTGAGCGAGAAGAGAAGGAGAGATTCTGGAGTGAGTTAGATGAAGTGATGCAGAGTACCCCCAGAGGTGAAAGAGTGGTCATTGGTGCAGACTTCAATGGACATGTTGGTTCAGGCAACAGAGGGGACGAGAAAGTGATGGGCAGGTTTGGTATCCAGGACAGGAACACAGAAGGACAGATGTTGATAGATTTTGCAAAAAGGATGGAAATGGCTGTGGTGAATGCTTTCTTCCAGTAGAGACAGGAACGAACATAGGGTGACTTATAAAAGTGGAGGTAAGAGCACACAGGTAGACTACATCTTATGTAGACGATGCAGTTTGAAGGAAGTCAGTGACTGCAAAGTAGTAGTGGGTGAGAGTGTTACCAAGCAGCATAGAATGGTGGTGTGCAGGATGACGCTGATGGTGAGGAAGGTGAAGAAGGCAAAGGCAGAGACATAGTGGTGGAAGCTGAAAAAGGAAGACTGGAAAATCACAGCAAATGTGATCAGGGAGACAGGTAGGCGAGTACTTCGTGTGTCCTCTGGAAGGGAAGTAGATAAGGAGACTTGGTGGTGGAATGAGGAAGTGCAGGACTGTGTACAGAGGAAGAGGTTAGCTAAGAAGAATTGGGACATTGAGAGGACCGAAGAGAGCAAAAAGGAGTACAGGGAGACACAGCATAAGGTGAAAGTAGCAGTGTCAAAGGCCAAACAGAGGGCATATGATGACTTGTATGATAGGTTGGACAGTAAGATGGGAGAAAATGATTTATACAGGTTGGCACAGCAGAGAGATAGAGATGGGAATGACGTGCAGCAAGTTAGAGTGATAAAGGACAGAGAGGGAAATGCATTGACTGATCCCAGAAGTGTGCTGGAAAGATGGAAAGAGTACTTTGAAGAGCTGATGAATGAGGAAAATGAGAGAGAAAAAAACAGTAGAAGAGGTGACCATTGAGGAGCAGAAAGTCGCAAAGATTACTAAGGGTGAAGTGAGGAAAGCATTGAAGAGGATGAAGAGTGGAAAGGCTGTTGGTTCTGATGATATACCTGTGGAGGTATAGAAGGGTATAGGGAAGGTAGCAGTTGATTTTCTGACAAGAACATTCAACAAGGTCTTAGAAAGTGAGCAGATTCCGGAGGAATGGAGGAGAAGTGTGCTGGTGCCCATTTTTAAGAAAAAGTGACACGTGCAGAGTTGTGGTAACTACAGAGAGATAAAGTTGATGAGCCATACGATGAAGTTATGGGAAAGAATAGTGGAAGCTAGACTAAGGGCAGAGGTCAGCATTTGTGAACAACAGTTTGGTTTCATGCCAAGAAAGAGCACCACAGATGCAGTGTTTGCTCTGAGGCTGTTAATCAAGAAGTACAGAGAAGGTCAGAGGGAGCTGCATTGTGCCTTTGTGGATCTGGAGAAAGCATATGACAGGGTGCCAAGAGAATAATTGTGGTATTGCATGAGGAAGTCTGGAGTGGCAGAGAAGTATGTTAAAGTGGTGCAGAACATGTATGAGAGATGTAAGACAGTGGAGAGGTGTGCTATCAGCATGACCGAAGAATTCAAGGTGGAGGTGGGACTGCATCAAGGGTCAGCTCTGAGCCCCTTCTTGTTTGACAGGCTGACAGACGAGATTAGACAAGAATCTCCATGGACTATGATGTTTTCAGATGACATTGTGATTTGTAATCAGAGCAGAGAACAAGTGCAGGAACATCTAGAGATGTGGAGGTATGCCCTGGAAAGGAGGGGAATGAAGGTTACCCTCAGTAAGTCAGAATCCATGTGTGTGAATGAAAAGGAACCAAGAGGAACGGTGAGGTTACAGGGAGCAGAGATAAGGAAGTTGGAGGATTTTATGTACCTAGGCTCAACAAACCAGAGCAATGGATAGTGTGGAAAAGAGTTGAAGAAGCGTGTGCAGTCAGGTTGGAATGGTAGGAGAAAAGTGTACAGTGTGATGTGTGATAGGAGGGTATCGACAAGAATGAAAGGAAACGTGTACAAGACGGTGTTGAGACCAGCGATGTTGTATGGTTTAGAAACAGTGGCACTGAGGAAAAGACAGGAGGCAGAGCTGGAGGTAACAGAGATGAAAATGTTGAGGTTCTCTCTGGGAGTAACGAGGATGGATAGGAACAGAAATGAGTACATCAGAGGGACAGCCCATGTAAGATGCTTTGGAGACAAAGTCAGAGAGGCTAGATTGAGATGGTTTGGACATGTACAGCGGAGGGATAGTGAATATATTGGTAGTAGCATGCTGAGGTTGGAACTACCAGGCAGAAAACCTAGATTAAGACCAACGAAGAGATTTATGGATGTCGTGATGGAAGACATGAAGGTTGTTGGTGTAAGAGAAGATGCAGAGGACAGGGTGAGATGGAAGCAGATGATTTGCTGTGGCGACCCCTGAAGGGAATAGAAAGAATCTTATGAGTATAGCTAACAACCTCTCCTTCTCTCTCTCTCCCTCTCCCTCTCTCTCGCTCTCTCTCTCTCTCTCTCTCTCCCCCTCTCCCTCTCTCTCTCTCTCTCTCTCTCTCTCTCTCTCTGTTTTTATTGAGATACACATTCTCCTTCTGGGATGCCAGTGATCCTGATCCTTCAACTTTCTGAATTTCGTGATCTCTCCTGGTGGAAGCCCCTCCTTCTTGATGATGACGCTCTAAATCCAATGCTCATGGATGAAGGAGAAACTTGAGTACCTGGAGGAAATTCACACAGGTACAAGATTATGCAATCTCTCCAAAGAAATACCGTTGTTGATACCAGGACTCAAATCCAGGATCTTCTTGCTGTGCTTAAGATGTGCTCAAGACTACACCAGCAAGTTGCTGCAATTCAACCAAAATGTCAAAAAACATCAAAAGGATCATTAAACAAGCATCCTTCAACATCTGCAAAAAAAACTGAAGCAGATGTTAACCCAGTCTGTGGTGGCAAGCTCCTTCCTTTATCCGGTGAGCTGCGATGGTAAGTATTAAGAAGAAGGACGTCTCACTACTGGACAAAATAGAGGGCAATGTGGGCTCTGTAGTTGGGATAGAACTAGACAGTGTAGTATCTTTGTCAGAGCGACAAGTACTGAGTAGGCTGCTGTCAATTATAGACAATCCACTGCATCTAAAGCACACCATCATCACCGGACAGAGTAGCAGCATCAGTGCCAGGCTACTGTCATTGCCCTGCTCCACTGACAAACGGAGGAGATCATTCTTTCCTCATACCATCAGACTCTTTAACTCTAGCATGGCAACGATCACACACACACACACACACACACACACACACACACACACACACACACACACACACACACACACACACACACACACACACACACACACACACACACACAGCCTTGCACTGCACCACTGCCCACTATGCACCTTAACCTGCACAAACATGTTTACACTGCACTTTTTATATCATTTGCTCTGGACAGCCAATTACCAGGCCAACAAAAGACTCTACACTTCACTATCACCTCTCACAGCACACCATGCACCTTATTCTGCACATGGATGTTTAAACTAGACTTTTGTTAATCTTCTGCACTAGACTGCCAATTTGCACCATTACAATATTACATACAACTCTCATACTTTCTTGCAATTTCAACAATGTCTGCCTCAAGTTCTGTAAACTTTTAATTTTTACAAAAGATGCTTCATCATAGATGTATTACTCTCTCTCTCTCTTTCTCCTTTCTCTCTCTCTCTCTCTCTCTCTCTCTCTCTATATATATATATATATATATATATATATATATATATATATATGTATAAATAAATGCCTATCTATCTATCTATCTATCTATCTATCTATCTATCTATCTATCTATCTATCTATCTATCTATCTATCTATGCCTTAATTTAAGTTTTTATAGAATATGTGCTATTTTACTGCAATGCTGCTGGAAAATGTGAATTTCCCTCTGGGATTAATAAAATATCAATCAATCTATCTAATAAAATTCCTGGACCCAAAATTTGATCTGGATCATCTCCAAAATCCAATAAAGTATTTCTGTCCAATGCCCTGGTCGAAATTTCAAAATATGAAAATCTGCATATAACTGTTTGCAAATAGCAGTACACAGCAATATCCTGCTGGTTTGGCTGTAACATGACACTTCCAAATATTTTGCTATTTCTGGATCCATAATTTTATTTATTTATAATGTACTGTCATAATTCCATAAGGGAAATCATTTGTTCTGCATTTAACGAAAGTGAGTACACTCACACATGTAAACAGTACACACCTTTGGACCAGTGAGCTGCCACACACCCATACATTGGTGGAGTCCCAACTGCAGTTGGAAGTTAGGTGCATTGCTCAAGGGCACTTCAGCCATTTATGTGGAAGAATGGAGGATGTTGCTCACTCCCCCACAGTCACACATTTCCCTTTCCTGGTTTGGGAATCAAACCAGCAACCTTTTGGTCCCAAAGCTGCTTCTCTACCCATTAGGCTACAACTGCCCCAGAGTTTGGCCTGGATCATCTCAAGAATTGAATGGAGTCTTCTTTGTCCAAAACCCCAACTTGAGTAGAAATTTCATGAAAAAGAACAGATAACTTTTTGTTTAA
Source organism: Plotosus lineatus (assembly GCA_024760905.1). NCBI lineage: Eukaryota > Metazoa > Chordata > Actinopteri > Siluriformes > Plotosidae > Plotosus > Plotosus lineatus. Next base: position 26,295,399 of record CM045732.1, on the reverse strand, counting down.
TACTGGAACAAAGCAAACAGAAAAACTGAAGGTTGAACATATCCTCCTGGTAGGTAAGTCTGTTGGGTTTTTACACCTGAGCCTTGTGGCTCATCAGGCTGGTGCTTATCCCCAGTTTCTGTAGTGTGAAGTGACAAGGAGTTCAACTCCCCATGGATGGGACACTAGTCCATCACAGGTTACCTTCCCAGTATATTTTTACTGGTACCCATTTATACTGCTGGGTGAATAGAGGCACACTTGTGGTTGAGACCTTGCCCAGGGGTCTAAGCACAGTGAGGATCTCAGTGGGATTCAAACTCACAACCTCTTGATAATGAGCGCAGCACCCTAACCACTACACCACCAGAGCCACACACACACACACATACATATATATATATATATATATATATATATATATGTGTCCATCACTGAGGTTTTGAATTCTTGCTGCATTGTCAGTAACCTGGTATAGGGCAGTGGTAGCGTTATGGTTAAGGCAATGGATTACTGCTCAAAAGGTCAGCACTTCAATCCTCACTGTCAGTTCTATTGAATCCCTGAAAAAGATGCTTAACCATTAATTGCTCAGTTGTATAAAAAAATTGATTATAATTGTAAGTTGCTCTGGATAAGAGCATCTAACGAATCCTGTAAATTTATATATATATATATATATATATATATATATATATATATATATATATATATATATATGAAGCATCCGGTTAAATGATAAGATACAATTCAGCCCTCTTGTAATGAGTGCCATTTATTGTGAAACACATTAGGATGGAAAATGGGTTCAGTGTCGCAGTGAGTAGCATTCAAAGGAAGACACCACTTTTATTAATGATCACAGATTATTCAAGAACAACAATCTCTGCAGCTATACAGTAAGGTATAATATTTATAGACTAAAATTTACATTATATATGCTGTACATATAATCTGGTTCACCATTTCGGAGCTACTGTACTTTATTTTGAGTGAACAATGTTTAAATTAAAATACTTAAAGCCAGCAGTGTAATCACTTCATGTGTTAAAATGGAAAGATTATCCATAAAAACTCTTTTATTCAAATTAAATGTTTTTTCTTGAGTTTCCTGGAGCACTTTGTACAAAGTATATAGTACTTTTATAAAACACTGCTTCCTTTAGCAAGGCCATGGTGGCCTGGTGGTAAAAGTGCTGGATCACTGAACCCAAGGTTGGGGTTCAAGCCCCACTATCAATGGGTTGTCATTGTACCCTCCAGTGCAGCTAACTGGGTTATCAAAGGCTGGCCATGTCTCTCACTGTCTATGGTGTGAGGCTGTAAAAGAACCATTGCTGACTTTCGTCAAGAGTAGTTGCATTGCCATCAGCATGTTTCTGCCCTGCTATGGCCTGGCAGGGTGTACTCACTCTGCCCTTGTCCAGAGTCAGCTGAGATCGGAGCCAGCCTCCCTGCAACCCTAACTCGGATTAAGCAGTTCAGAAAATGAATGAATATTTCCTTTAGTGAACTCAGCTGAACTTCCCAACTGTAATGGTAAAAATTTGCATATATAAACTATTAAAATCTCATTTTAGTATGTTTTCTTACGCTTTCCATGGGATGCATTAAAACACCTTTACACTTCAGCTTCATTTTGTGATTTTACTTCGGTTTGGGAACAGACCAGAAAGGATGCTGTTAGCAACACAGAGCTATGAGCAGCTCAATATGTACATCACCTTCACCCAGAGTCGGCTGGGATTGACTCCAGCTTCCCTGTGGCCCTAAATATAAATTATAAGATATCAAAATCTCATTTTAGTTTGTACTGTGTTTCCCGTATGTTATGTTACAACACTCTCTGGTTACTTTTGATTTTCTTTCCGATTTGACTGAGTATGCTAAACAGACCAGAAGAAGATGCTATTATCAAAACAGAGCTATGAGCCACCTCAAAGCCCAGTGCTCACATGACATGTCTTAGTTTCACAGTTAAAATAAGTACATTAAATATAAACTAAAAAAGAAAAGCTTATTTAAAAAAAAGACTTTTTATTTACGTTTCTGCACGTACTACCACGACTCATTATGGCTACTACTCAGCCCTTAGGATCTGAACCTGCCTGATATGGGGAGCTCATCTTGCTCTGTCATGAAAAAAACCCAAAAAAACCAAAACAAAACAAAACAAAAAAACCCCCCACAAAAATCTTTTTTTTTTTTTTTTTTTTGCTTGGGTGCCCATGTTGTACACAGTAAAACAATTGTGCACCGTTTCTTGGTGGATTTTTCTAAAATGAACAATGCCCTTGATGTGCCTCATTTATTTGGATTACTTCTTCTTTATTCTTTTCCTTTCGGCTGGTCCCTTCAGGGATCGCCACAGCGAATCATCTGCATCCATCTCACCCTTTCCTCTGCATCTTCTTTTCTTACACCAACTACCTTCATGTTCTCCTTCACCACATCCATAAATCTTCTCTTTGGTCTTCCTCTAGGCCTTATACCTGGTAGTTCCAACCTTAGCAACCTACTACTAATATACTCACTATCCCTCCTCTGTACATGTCCAAACCATCTCAATCTAGCCTCACTGACTTTGTCTCCAAAACAGCTTACATGTGCTGTCCCTCTGATGTACTCATTCATAATCCTATCCATCCTCGTTACTCCCTGACAGAACCTCAAAATTTTCATCTCTGCTACCTCCAGCTCTGCCTCCTGCCTTTTCCTCAGTGCCACTGTTTCTAAACCATACAACATAGCTGGCCTCATGGTTTTGTACACTTCTCTGTTCATTATTGTCGATACCGTCCTATCACACACCACACCGGACACTTTTCTCCAACCGTTCCAACCTGCCTGCACATGCTTTTCACCTCCTTTCCACACTCTCCATTGCTCTGGATTGTTGAGCCTAGATACTTCAAAATCTCCACCTTCCTTATCTCTGCTCCTTGTTACCTCACCGTTCCTTTTGGATCCTTCTCCTTCACACACATGTATTCTGTTTTACTGAGGCTAACCTTCATTCCTCTCCTTTCCAGGGCAGACTTCCACCTCTCTAGATTTTCCTGCACTTGTTCTCTGCTCTCACTACAGATCACAATGTTATCTACAAACATCATAGTCCATGGGGATTCTTGTTTAATTTTGTCTGTCAGCCTGTCCATCACCATAGCAAACAAGAACGGGCTCAGAGCTGACCCTTCATGCAGTCACACCTCCACCTTTGAACTCTTCTGTCACACCGACAGCACACCTCACCACTGTCTTACATCTCTCATACATGTCCTGCACCACTCTAACATACTTCTCTGCCACTCCAGACTTCCTCATGCAATACCACAGTTCCTCTCTCGGCAGCCTGCCATATGCTTTTTCCAGATTCACAAAGGCACAATGCAGCTCCCTCTGACCTTCTCTGTACTTCTCTATTAACATCCTCAGAGCAAACACTGCATCTGTGGTGCTCTTTCTTGGCATGAAGCCAAACTGTTGTTCACAAATGCGGACCTCTGTCCTAGCTTCCACTATTCTTTCCCATAACTTCATCGTATGGCTGATCAACTTTATCTCTCTGTAGTTGGCACAACTCTGCACATCTCCCTTGTTGTTAAAAATGGGCACCAGCACACTTCTCCTCCATTCCTCCGGAATCTGCTCACTCTCTAAGACCTTGTTGAATGTTCTTGTCAGAAAATATACTGCACCTCCCCTAGACACATCCATACCTCCACAGGTATGTCATCAGAACCAACAGCCTTTCCACTCTCCATCCTCTTCAATGCCCTCCTCACTTCACCCTTACTAATCTTTGCTACTTCCTGGTCCTCAAAGGTCACCTCTTCTACTCTTTATTCTCTCTCATTTTCCTCATTCATCAGCTCTTCAAAGTACTCTTTCCATCTTCTCAGCACACTTCTGTCATCAGTCAATACATTTCCCTCTCTGTCCTTAATCACTCTAACTTGCTACATGTCCCTCCCAACTCTATTTCTCTGCTGTGCCAAACTGTATACAGATGCTCCCCGACTTACGTTCATCCATTTAACGTTTTTTTGATTTTACGTTTTTTTTTTTCAAATTTTGATTTTAGACGTACCTATGTAGTACGCTGACATAATGACACAATGATGCTGCGTCCATTGTTTACAAACGACAGATTGAACGTGCCCCTGCTTCTTCCCAGTTCAGTTATATATACATCATTGTAATGTGACTTGGCTCAGCTTCATGTAAAGTGACCATCTGTCGACCATCGGAACCATTTACAAGCAGAAAGATTGCATCATAGAGCATGTTAAAGATTATATTTGATCCTGTATTTGATATTTGATGAGTGAATTTGATTAAAATTTATCTATTTGAAATTATTTTGCTTGAATTTAATTTATTTGAAATTAATGTTGATATTACTTGATATATTTGATATTATTTTACAATGTTATGTTTATAATAATTGATTTAGGGTGTTTTATGAGATATGGTAGTGGTATTTATGGATGTATAGTGCAGTATGAGCGTCATATGTCACTGTAACAACTTACGTTCACTTTCAACTTACGTTTGGCCATCCTGAACCAATTAAAAACGTAAGTTGGGGAGCATCTGTAAATCATTTTCTCCCTCCTTACTGTCCAACCTTGCACACAACTCATTATATGCCCTCTGTTTGGCTTTTGACATTGCTAACTTTGCCTTAAGCTGTGTATCACTGTACTCCTGTTTACTCTCTTCAGTCTTCTCTATGTCCCAATTCTTCTTAGCTAACCTCTTCCTTTGTACACACTCCTGCACTTCCTCATTCCACCACCAAGTCTCCTTATCTGCTTTCCTTACAGAGGACACACCAAGTACTCTTCTACCAGTCTCCCTGATCACATTAACTGTAGTAGTCACCTTGAAGCACTTCCTGACCACCCAAAGCCTGTTTCAACTCCTCCTTGAAGACAACCCAACACTTTTCCTTTTTCAGCTTCCACCACTTTGTCTTCTGCTCTGCCTTTGTCTTCTTCACCTTCCTCACCATCAGCGTCATCCTGCACACCACCATCCTATGCTGTTTGGCAACACTCTCACCCGCTACTACTTTGCAGTCACTGACCTCCTTCAAATTACATCGCCTACACAAGATGTAGTCCACCTGTGTGCTTCTACTTCCGCTTTTATAAGTCACCCTATGCTCCTGTGTCTTCTTGAAGAAAGCATTTATCATATCCATTTCCACCCTTTTTGCTAAATCTATGAACATCTGTCCTTCTGTGTTCCTGTCCTGGATCTCAAACCTGCCCATCACTTCCTCGTCCCCTCTGTTTCCTGCACCGACATGTCCTTTGAAGTCTGCACCAATGACCACTCTTTCACCTCTGGGTGTACTCTGCATCACTTCATCTAACTCACACCAGAGTCTCTCCTTTTCTTCTAGCTCACATCCTGCCTGTGGGGCATAAGCACTAACAACACTGAACATCACACCTTCAATTTCTAACTTGAGACTCATCACTCTGTCTGACACTCTTTTCACTTCTAGAACATTCCTGACCAACCCCTCCTTCAAGATGACTCCTACTCCATTTTTCTTCCCACCCACACCACGATAAAACAGCTTAAACCCCGCTCCTAAGCTTCTAGCCTTGCTACCATTCCACCCGTTCTCCTGGACACACAGTATGCCCACCTTCCTCCTCTGCATCATGTCAGCCAGCTCTCTCCCTTTTCCTGTCATAGTTCCAATATTCAAAGTCCCTACTCTTGGCCCCATACTCATGCCTTTTTTCTTCTCTCTCTGCCTACGGACACGCCTCCCGCCTCTCCTTCTTCAACCATCAGTAGCCCAGTTTCCACCAGCACCCTGTTGGTCAACAGCACTGATGGTGGTTGATGTTAACTCGGACCTCGACCAATCCGGTATGAAATTCGTTTTTCTGACTCGCATTGGAAATTTTGGCACATATTTTACATCGAATGCCGCTCCTGACACAACCCTCTGCATTTATCCGGGCTTGGGACCGGCGTGAGAAAGAAAACTGGGTGGTGCACCCCCCTTCCCCTCACAGCTGCATTTTTTTGTTTGGATTACATAATTGTTAATTAATTATTCTAAGACAGTAAACCAATCAGATTGTGCCATTTCCATGTAGTATATAACTAGATCAAATGAAGGAATGCAATGATAAAAACTGTTAGTCTTAAGAAAGTTGTATGAATCCATATTGGATATTCATGATTTTGTCAAAGAAGCTACACAGGAAAGGTCACCTTCCTCAGTTCATATATATTCCTCTAAAACAAATGTAGATATTTTTCTCACACAGATGCTCAGAGATAATTAGCTCAGTCACACCCATACCATAGCAAACATTCCAATTATTCCCTCTGTTCTGCACCTGAACACTTCAGCATCTCAAGTTATTTATTATTTAAAAAAAAAAAAAAAGTGCCTTGAAGGCATGTAAATCAAAAGAAGAGGTGGGTGTTATGCTATTTGGAGCCAGCACTGGTTAATTAGACAGCTTGTTCACACACCCCCCCCCCCCCCCCCCAACACAGACCCACCCACCCTCTGATGTTTAAAGCCTGATTTAGAATATGTGATTTCAACATGAGTTTGGGTTAATATTTTTACATGATCATCACGTTGTAAAAGATAATCATGTGTTATTAATCTCAGATTAAAGATTAGCAATAAATGGTCAGTTGAAGGAAATTAGTGCATCTCTGGTTCATGCAGAATACAGAAATAAGCCTTTAGTTGTAACAATAGTGCCTCTAGAAAACTCAACCACTCTTCTTTTAAATCCTTTTTTGTCTATATTTCATTATAGTAACTATTATTTTATCCACACCCACTAGAGCATCCACACTATCTGATTGGCTTCTCTAATGCCATGAATACAAAAGAATAAAATTACTGTACCAGTAGAAGAATAAATATATTTTCTGCTTGAAAACAAAGAGCCAAAGAAATACATACAAAAGTGTTATGAATGTATTTGAGGATAAGAATGTACCTGTATTTTTAATGTTTAACCCTGGCAGTGCCAAAGCCGAAAAATAAATCGGCTTTACGTTTTTCTTTTAAAAATTTTTTGGAAAGGCATCTATAATCTTCATATAACATATATTGTTATATTATGCTATTTATTTGGTAGTTTATGCATTCAGAATAAAAAAATAGTCATAATTTCACAAAAAAATTCATGGCATTTTGAGCTTTAACATTGGACACTTCTAGAACTATTATTTGTTTTTTTTCTTTCGTTCTTTCTTTCTTTCTTTCTTTCTTTCTTTTTTTTTTTTTTTTTTTTACCAAAGAAACGTCTGCTATTACTTTGCACCTTTCTTTATTTAGCTAAAGATGTGCAGAGCCCACAAAGCTGAAATAATCCAGTATAATTGTTGAAATTGGAATAAAATAATTAAAGTGCTGTATTTTTCACAGTCCAGGGTATGTGGATACAATAAAAGTTAGTCGACTCAATCTTGTCATACATGGCTAATCTCCAACTTCGCGCTACCTAAGTGCGCCTAACAGAAATCATCTCATGTCTGATTCGATTTCATGTTAAGTGTAGTTGTCAATGCCCCAGTAGTTTTGTGTATTCCTATGCCTATGTTCTTCTACCACTGACTTTTGATCAGGTGGCATTATCATGATACATAGTGCCAATACTCTGGGATTAAAATGATAATAAGAATTGTTGCTGATTTTACGAGCGAAAAATTCTCTTATAATGTGTGAATTTTATTTGCTGCACCATAAATCATCTGGCATATAAATCCAGTTTAACACTTTTAATGCAGAGGGATTGATTCTGTTGTGTTGAAAGAGATGTACTAATATCAGTTGGTTTGACCTACGGCACTAGACAGTGATATTACTCCACTCATAAAAAAAAAAAATCTATTGTATGATGAACGTGTTATTGCAAACAAATCATTATAGATGCAGCACAGTGCTGTTGAGCTACGTGTATGGTAGAAACATAAAAAGTGGACACTTAAACCACCCCTTCCAGTCTGAAGTCAGCATGATAAATTCAGCCTTTATAAGTGTGCTACGCAGGGAGCCAACCTACTTCTCAGGACTAATTTTATCTAGAGAATAGTTTTTAGAATAATTAATGAGAATGGGGTTGTCATGAATAAACACTTGTGTGGGGATTTATAAATTCCCTTATAACAAACTAATTATGGAAATGCATTGATGGAGTATATCTAGCTCAGCATTACCAGCGGCAGAAAATAAGTCTCATACAGAGACATGAATCGATCATATTTCAGCAAAGGTTTTTGCGCATCTACACTCATTCTGTCTCATATTTTATCATGGTGGTGTGCAGTGAGCATTCAGAACATTAAAAAACATGTATTATTTGAGCTGGTGAACCAAAGCGTTTGATTAAATTTTATGCATTAAAAGAAACTAATTCATTCACTCTCACTCATTTGCCTGAGTTAATCCTACTACGGCAGGGGTCGGCAAACCGTGGCTCCAGAACTGCAAGTGGCTCTTTCAACCCTCTACTGTGGCTCCCTGGAGATTTGGAAAAGACATAATGAGTATTAAATATGAATATATATTTTTTAGTTAATTAGTTTTTTAATTGTAACTTTAAATTCTAAGATTATGATGTTTTTGTAACAAATAAATCATGTTTAACTTCTTTTGACTCTCAAAATATGTGCCATAACTGCCAAATTGAGAAATTGATGGTGTGAAATTGAACATTCCATTCAATTCAGATCAAGTTTTTTTAACCCCAGGTTGGCCAACATGGATAAACCCGAGAAAATAAAAGTTTCTGAAGAAAGCAGAACATTTAATGATATTTGTACAGATTTGTTTTTACTGCTGACGAGAATGGATTCATAGTATATGTCTAATACGAGGTGAAACATTGGCATGGGTGGCCTGAAGGTAAAGGAGCTAGGCCACTGATCCTAAGGTTGGGGGTTCAAGCCTCACTCGCAACAGGTTGTCACTGTCCCCCCAGTGCACCAAACTGGGTTATCAAAGGCGGGCTATGTCTCTCACTGTCTATGGTGTAAGGATGTAAAAGAACCATTGTTGACTTTCTACAAGAGTAGTGTCCGTGTGTTTCTGCCCTGCAATGGCCTGGTGAGCTATCCAGGATGTACTCTGCCCTTGCCAGAGTTGGCTGGGATGGGCACCAGCCCTTCTATGACCCCAATTGGGATTAAGTGGTTACAGAACATGAATGTGGTGAAGCATTTGTGAACAAAAAAGTCACATGTTGCTAGACATTTCCACAATAACCTTCCCCCCCCCCCAGGTTGATAGCTGACTACACGCTCCAGTACACGATTAATTGATGATGACGTGCAGAAGCGGAGGGCATTTTTGGTTTGCTGCAGCCGGCAAGTCAAACTTTTGATGTCATGAATACGAAGAGGCTTGAATTGGAAATTGAACATTTTATTTGAATGTGTACCTTCAACCCAGTTTCTTCTTTGTTAAGGTTAGTTCAAAATGTTCAAAATATTTTTGTTTTGCCTGTCTTTTTTTCTCTGTGGAAAGCAAGTTCAAATTGCTCTTTGAGTGTTTAAGTTTGTCGACCCCTGTACTAGGGTAACATGGAGGCTGGTACCTACACTGGGCATAGGTGTGGTACACCTTGAACATTTTACCAGGCCATCTCAGGGCAACACACGCAACACCCCCCCCCCCCCCACACACACACACACACATACACTTATTCATCTGAACTTTGGAACAAAAGAGAACTCACTTTGATATGATGGGAAATCGGAACCAGAATTTACCAGATAATTTGGTTCTACTAAACAGAATACTGACCTCTTCCTCTATAAGATTAATAATCATAACATATTTGTTTACATTTGGCTCTCAGAGCTGTGAAATAAAGCAGAAATAAACAACTGTAGCATCCATTAAATTAGATGTTGAGCTACAAAGAAAACAATGCCTTGCTCCTCATTTAACATGGATATGTAAATACTATGAACTTATTTTGAACCCATCTTTTCCTACGCCCACATCTCAGTGATTTTAACATATTAATAAACCCATGTTCTGTTTAATTTTGTTCCCAGGCTGGCAGAGGAGTGTGAACTCTGTGATCTGTAATTTTTTTTTATTTGGTAATAGGCTTGCAGTTGAATTTCATTATGATTTATTATGTGCGGAGGTGCCAAACAAATAATACAGACAGCATTGCTCTCAAGTTAGTGTCTTTTTGTCAAGCTTTATTAGTTGGAGAAGACCGAACCAAACTTATTTATATATAAAACCTGAAACAGTAATTCCAATTGCTTTGGTTTTCAATTGTTGGCAGTAGAACTGATTGACATGTGCTGGTTGTTATGAACCCAGGGACCCAGTGAAGCTTGAGTCGGACTTTAGCTTTAACTTGGTTGATTAAGAATAGATTAAGCCCAAAAGGGCCACAACTAATCACATGGGGTGGGGGGTGGGGGCACGAATAAAATGCAATGGTGTTTACTGGTACGCTAAGGTATATACGTACAATATTTACAGAACATGAGGTGATCATATACAAACAAGACACACATCCAAAGTCTGGACACGTGAGTGTTGCCCAAGAAAAGAAACACTGAAGAACATATATATATATATATATATATATATATATATAACCCCAATCTACCTATACTAACTACCAAAACAAAAACACAGTGGTTGGCAGGCACTCATAAACTAGTGAGTCTAATAAGAGTTCTTCCTATGTGCAGGTGTATGGAAACCTCTGTCTTACCCTTCCCCGGCCTCAGTATGGTCAACACAAACCTCTATACACCAAGACAAGACGTAGAGTGGAACTTCAAATAATAACTGCATTGATACGATATGGGTTCTGTTGAATCGATGCAGCAGAGCCAATATCTATCTCATGCTTGATGAGTAGAAGTGTCACCAAAAGGCATGGGATGTTCTTCAAGTAACTTTTTTTTCAAGTCAGAGGTTTGTTGCTTGGACAAATGATTGAAATGAGAAGACAAGCCAGCTAAAATTTCCAAATTGAATAATCTTGCCAAATGCTGAGGAGCTTCAGGAGCTCTGAACACAAGACCGTCCTCATCCTCAACATTAGGAGCACTCACATCCCCTGGCATCAAACCGGCTGTCAAGACAGGATGAATATTTATCTCTCTAGGGAAAGGAGTTTTTCTGACATGATAGTCCTTGAGCATGTTAATATGGCAAAGACATGATTTACGCCTGCAGTCAGGAATGCGATCAATCTAATTACTCTTGCTGAGTTTCTTCCCTATTGTGTCGGGACCAAAAAAAACGTGCTGACAGCGCATTACCTAGAAGCTGCAACAACACCAAAAACTCATCTCTATGTTTAAAAGAATGGACAACAGCCTTCTCATCAAAATGGGAATTCATACCACACTGAGATGCAACCAGAGCATCTTTGACAAATGACCAGGCTTAACAAAATCACTCCCGAAACTGACTGACATAGTCCAACACATTGGACATTGAAGACTACTGGTCAGACAGTAATTGTTCCTTTAAAACTTCCAGAGGATCTTGCACAGAATGTCCAAATACTAACTCTACAGGACTAAAGCCAAGTGATTCATGTATCACTTCTTGTAGAGCCAATAGAGCAACAGGGACTTCATCATCCCAACATTTTCATGTATCTAAGAAATATTTACAAAGTGGCAATTTGAAAGACTGGTGCCAGTGTTCAAGTGTGTCTTGTGACTCTGGGTGGTATGCACGGGATACAGTATGACTGATTGATAGGGATTGCAAGACTTGTTAAAGATTCTTCACAGAAAATTTGTCCCTTGGTCTGACTGAACAACCTTTGGGATCCCATATGTGGAAAAAAAACTTTGTCAAAGCCTTCACTACTACCTTTGCTGTTATAGTGCGAAGAGATATAGTGTCTTGAAACCTCATGGCCAAACACATAATGCTGAGCATAAAATGATTTCCAGATTTAGTTTTTGGCAGTGGCCCTACGCAATCCACAATAACAAGCTTAATTGGTTCATCAATTACTAGTATTGGATACAGAAGGGCAGGAGGGACTGCTTGGTATGGTTTCCTTGTAATTTGGCATGTATGTAATATTTTGCAGAATTCTGCCACTGTTGACTTCAATCCAGGGCCAACTCCTTCATGAACTGAATGACCCTCTTTGGCTGGCAGACCTTGAAATTTAGTTGATCTTACTCATCATCTGAATACACTGAACAAGAGCCTACAAGGGAAAGAACTGTTGGTGCCACACCTGTATGTGCACATGAAATCTTTCTGTGTAAAGCTCCGCCTGTTTGAGACACAACTATGAAGCGTCAGTGCTGTGGACTTCCCCACGCTTTCTGAAATCAAGCCTGCTTTTCCAAAGGCCAACCTCTCTGCTAAAAAGGAGAAATATGTGTCTGTGATTGCATCTCTTGTGACAGAATTCAGCCAGCATTTCCAAGATTTTTGAGTCATTGAAAAACAAACCACGCTGTTCTCAACTCCCTTCATTATGAATACAAAAGCCGTGGAAAAGAGTCTGCAGTTAGAACTGATTGAAATGCAGTGTGATGATATGCTGAAAAGTCAACATCAGCTTCTCTCCCTGCTTTTATCGGAGTTTCCTCTGATGAGACACCATGCAAAAAAAAAATGATGAGCCTTTTCGGCTCATCATACATATGTGAGCAAACATTTCTTTGATAAATCAGAACAAAAACCGAGTGAGAACCAGAATGACTGATGAGCATCTGTGTGATGTCCTTCGCGTCGCAACCACCAAATTTTCTCCTGACATGTCAGCCATACTTCAATCCAAAGGGCAGCATCACTGCTCCCACTGAATGCAATGTTCTTCGCATTATAGGTGAGTTAGAAATGCACACAGTATTCATGTCTCAGTACGTTGATATGTGCCTCCCGGCCCTTTCTTCATTTTTCTGTATTTGGCTCTCACTAAAAAGAACTTTGGACACCCTAGATCTAGGAAATAAAAGTCCAATACAATCTTCAATGGCTGATAAATCTGCTTTCCTACACTGCTCAAAAGCATGGTGTTGCATAGAGCTGCAATGGATTCCTGCACATCAAATTTCTCCATTATCCTTTTGAGTTTACACCATATACATGCAACACTATGACTCTTCATGTATATAAGCTTAGTTTTCCAGGTCTTGAATATACACCCAGGCTTAAGCTGTCCCGGATGAGACCTCATTTATGTTACAAACCCAAGTACTTACGGAAGCTTGTATCGCACTTTGCTTTTAACCGGGTTTAATTTACAATAGATTATGCCGAAAGGAGCCATAACTAATTACATATAAAGGGGGACTGAAAGGTGATTGGGTGATTAGACAGGCAAATGATCTGTCTGGCTGGTGGAGGGGGAAATTGGGGTGATGATGAATGGTAGGGACCTGGACCAAATGAGAAAACAGCAGCACAAAGGAAAGCAGGTGGACACTGAAAAAGAAAAACAAAATGTGGAATGTAACGCTGGTGTTTTCCCCCCTTATAAGCTATTTTTAATAAACAAACTATTGTTTAGGTGTAGCATGTACATTCTGAACCATTTATTCTTACTAGGGTTGCAGAAAGGCTTCCGCCAATCACAGAAAACTGTGGATAAAGACATCACACCCCATAGAGATCGCCAGTCCACACGCATCTATACACACTTACACTAAATTCTAGAGGAAATTTAGAATAGTCAGTTTGCCTAATGTGTATGTCTTGGAATATGGGAGAAAAATGTAGAAATGTGGAGGAAACCCACTCAAGCAAGGGGAGAGACAAGCCAGGGACTTGAACCCAGGACATATGAGGCAAACATAGTAAACACTATGCAATCGTATAACAGCTTATTACTGTCACTGTTAAATTACTAAATAAAATATAAATGATGCAGTAATTTTTACTTGTTGGAGTCTTTGTTAATTCAATTCAATTCAGTTTTATTTGTATAGTGCTTTTTAAAATTGACTTTGTCATAAAGCATTGTGGGGCTGGTGGCATAGTGGTTAGGGTGCTGCGCTCATGGTCAGGAGGTTGTGTGTTCGAATCCCAGTTAGACCCCCACTATGTTAAGACCCCAGGGCAAGGTCCTAACCACAAGTGTGCCTTCGTTTCACCCAGCAGTATAAATGGGTACTAGTAAAAAATATCCTGGGAAGGTAACCCACGATGAACTAGTGTCCCATCCAGGAGGAGTTGAACTCCTGGTTGCTTCACGCTATGGAAACCAGAAATAAGCACCAACCTGATGAGCCACTTGGCTTGGGTGTAAAAATCCCAACTGACTTTACCTTTTGTCGCAAATCATCTTTACATATTAAAAGTAGGAATTTACATGTACAAAGGCCTTTAAACATTTTATAGAACCCCTACACATCTCCTGTTGAGCAAGTCCACAGCAACAATGGCAAAAAAAAAAAAACTACTTTGAGTGGAACCACATAAATATACACAATATAAGAGAAACTTCATTACAGCACAAAATGAAATCTTGTTGGTTATATCTCAGCTGTAAGTTCCAAATAACTGTGGGAAATTATTATTACGGTGTGTAACTGCCATGGCATTGTTTCTCATGTTGGTCAGGTTGAGGCACATCAACATTAATGTAGCAATAAAAGTCAGCTGATGACCTGAATGTATTGAATGAGCAGGTTATCTCATCAATCGACATGGATATAAATCTGGAACTCAAATAGAGACAAAGTGGTACAGAGAGCATCATTTTCACACATGAACTAAACCACCACTGTAACCTGATTGAAACTCATTGATATATGCTGCAGAAAACTTAATGAAGCTGTATGATTTACCTCTGATCAATTAAAGACGCTGGTAAAACTTGAACCCAACTCTGGATGAAAATAAATGTTGTGATGTCACTTAAATTTGTCAAAACAATGCAGTGATGATTACATGTGAGAATCAAGGCTTCATTCAAATCAATGTTTTTGTGCCTGATAGTATGCACTAGTATACATTAATCTTGGTTGGGGACATTACTAACACAAAAATAAATTATGTACAATAATCTAGCTGTATATTTTCAGATTGTTTTCAGGCCTGCTCTGAGGTCTGGTAAGACAAAAATGAGCTTGGGAATATACATAATAGCTCTGCATCTTCTAAGTACTGTATAATGGAGGTCACCAAATGAATTCTTTTTCATTCTCGCTCTTATTTGATGTACAACTCTGGCATAAAAAAACTTTCCATAAAGGCATAGATGGGAAGGGGACAGCTGCCGGGGTTAGAGACATGGACAAATGAGCAATTGAGATTTATCCATTATCTGGTTAATGGAATCATCAACTTCTGATATTTTAAGTCAAAAGCTTGACTGGTGCTATGTTTAAAACCCCACATCATTCCCACTATTTATAGACCACTTTTTCATATTCATTATGTCCATAAAATTTTAAGGACATTCTCAAAATTGCCAAATAGTTTAAAAGAAAATCACATTTAGATTTCTAGTGTTTTTCAGGCTTTGCATTCTTAATATACATAAACATATTAATATATGATCCAAACAAGTCATTTGATAAAGAAAACCTTATTATATGATTTAGGAAGAGTGGCATTGGGTATCCAAATTTTTATTTTCTTTGCATTTATCAGACGGGGCCTCTGGCATAGTAGTGAGGATGCTGCACTCACGATTGGGAGGTTGTGTGTTCAAATCGCAGTTAGACTCCCACTGTGCTAAGACCCCTGGGCAAGGTCTTAACCACAACTGTGCCTCTGTTCACCAACCAGTATAAATGGGTACCAGTAAAAAAAAAAAATACTGGGAAGGTAACCTGTGATGGACTAGCATCCCATCCAGGAGGAGTTGAACTCCTGGTTGCTTCACACTACAGAAACCTGGAATAAGCACTGGCCTGATGAGACACTAGGCTTGGGTGTAAAGCCTGACAAACATTCAGCAGATGCCTCTATCCAGTAAAACCTCATGTAAGATATTCCCAGTCTTCAGTGTAATCAGTGCTCAAAAATAAGTATAATAAAGATATGTGGTTAATATATATCTTAAGGTAGTTTGGTGAACTGAAGAAGAGTAAGGACATTTTTGGCTTCAGGTAGAGCATAGCAATGAGAACAGGATGTACAACATGGAGAGAATGGAAGTTCTGCAGCCAGTCCTTCATCCCAGTTGCAAGGGATGTGACAGGAAGGGCATCTGACATAAAAACCTCTGCCAAATCAAACGTGCGAATCAGATGATTTGCTGTGGCGACTCTCGAGTAAAAGGGAAAAAGCTGAAAGGAAGACAGACAGGCTACTCAGAAACGTATCTCTCAGTGCATATATTCTTTTACTCATTTGTTAGAACTCAGACTAATTATACCGTCAGTCTAACTCAGCCTTCAGGTTTTGTGTGTGTGTGTATGTGTGTGTGTGTGTGTGTGTGTGTGTGTGTGTGTGTGTGTGTGTGTGTGTTTTTTTGTGTATCCAGCATTGTGATAATCTAAGTACTACAGAAAATGATAAGTTTTCAGGCGTCGTTTGAAGATACCCTGTGACTCAGCTGTCTGAAAATCGAGAGGACGTTCACTCCATCACATTGGAGACAGAACAGAGAAGAGTTTTTATGCATTGTTCCCTTGTCCTTTGGTAGAAGATGTAACCAGTCTAGCAGTGATAGAGGATCTGAGAGAATGTGGTACAGTGCGAGGTGTGATAAGTGCTTTGAGGTAGGGAGGTGCGGGTCCATTTTTGGCTTTGTATGCAAGGATTAGTGTTTCAAATCTAATGTGAGCAGCTACAGGAAGCTAGTAGAGCACTTGTAGCAGTGGTGTAGTGTTGGGAAAATTTAGGAAGGTTGAAAACTGCATTCTGGATCAGGTGCAGAGGTTTAATAGTGCTCAAAGGTAGACCTGCCAGGAGTGAGTTGCAATAATCTAGTCTGAAGATGACAGGGGACTGAATAAGTTTCTGAGTAGCCTGACTGTCTTCCTTTCGGCTTTTTCCCTTTTACTCGGGAGTCGCCACAGCGAATCATCTGATTCGCACGTTTGATTTGGCAGAGGTTTTTACATCGGATGCCCTTCCTGTCACAACCCTTTTTTAGCAAGGGACAGAAACACGCTGACAACTTTGCAGCTACTCTTTACGAAAGTCAGCAATGGTTCTTTTACATGCCTCTCACCTTAGACAGTGAGAGACATGGGCCGCCTTTGATAACCCAGTTAGCTGCACTGGGGGGACAGTGACAAACTTGTGGAGAGTGGGACTCGAACCCCTAACTTTTGGATCAGCGATCCAGCGCCCTATACCACTAGACCACCACTGCCCCTCAATAAGGTTCTGAGTAGCCTTAGTGGAAAGAATTGGGTGAATCCTTCCGATGTTAAAGAGAAGAAAGTGGCATGATCAAGAACGATTGAAGAGAAGGCCAGCCAAATGAGAAGAGAAGGACAGACAATTTTCCAAGGCTTCGTGCTGTGCCTGAAGGAGAGATCACAGCAATTTCCATGGAGATTGCAAGATCCTGGTGTGGGGATGAGTCAGCTGGGATGAACAGCAATTCAGTCTTTCTGAAATTAAGATTCAGCTAGCGAGCTGCCATCCATGAGGACATACCTGCCAGACATGCAGAGATCTGGCCAGAAGCATCAGTGTCTGACGGACGAAAAGAGAGAACAAGTTAAGTGTCATCTGCATTGCAGTGGTATGAGGACCCATGTGAGAATATGACATCATCGAGGTACTTAGTATAAAGAGAGAACAGAAGTGGACCAAGAACTGAGCACTGGGGTTGCCAGTGGAAAGTCAGTGTAGAGGAGATGTGGACCCCCATATAACCTGAGCGACCTTCCAGGTAGAAAGCAAATCACTGCCATGCTGCAACACAAATTACTAGACTCCTGTGGTTGAACAAGCGACTCTTGTGGTTGACAATGTCAATTGCTGCTGAAAGGCCGAGAAAAACGAGGACTGATAGCATCTTGGCTGATCTTGCAGCATGTAGCTTCTCTGTGACAACCAAGGCTGCAGTCTCTGTGGAATGTGCTGCTTTGTCACCAGATTGATTATAATCAAGGAGATTATTCTGAAAAAGATAGAAATAAATTTGGTTATAAATGGTGTGTTCACGAATTTCAGAAAGGAAATAAAGGAGTGATACTGATCTGTAGTTGCTGATGTCTGATGGATCCAGAGAGGGTTTCTTTAAGATGAGTAGAACCCTGACTCTTTTGAACGCTGTTGGTACCTGACCAGATGATATGGAGTTATTGATGATAGTGGCTGTAAATAGAAGAAGGTCTTGCGAGATAGTCTGGAGTATTGTGGAAAGAATTTGCGTCAGTGAGTAGGTGGTAGGATTGCATGATAAGATGACTTGCTAACTTCATTTGTGAGATTGGAAAATGTGCAAGGGAAGTGGAATCTACACTGTATAGTGTAAAGATTGGGGTGGGAGTAAATGTCTGACATATTTGCTTAATCTTCATATCAAAAGAAGTCAGAAAAGTCTTTAGCGGTCAGTGAGGATGGGGCAGGGGGAACGAATGGATTGAGGAAAGAGTAAAAAATGTAAAGTTTGCATGGGTCTTGTGCATCAGTGTCCAACTTTTTCTGGCAGAAAGTTGTCTTTGCAGAAGTCATATCAGATAAAAATATGGATAAGAGACCATGGTAGGAAGCCAAATTTGATTAGGAGCACCTCTGGGAGCCAAGGAGCAGAACAAGATGTCTTCTTGGATTTTGTAGATAATGAGTACAGGAAATTCATAGAAGCAACAACTGAAGAGAGGAAAGTGACAGTAACAGATTCTAGTAGGGAAGAAAAGTAGACTGGGTTAGGAAGATAAGATAAAGTACAGGAAGCAACAGATGAAGATGATACAGTGTGGTGTTTTTTTGTCGAGTGGGTTAAAAAAACTGAAAGCTGGTAGATAGAATAGGTAAGTTGATAGTAAAGGAAAACAAGTGGTGGTCAGATATATGTAGTGGAGTGGCACTAATGCCTGTGACTGGGAAGTGACGACTGCAAACAAGATCCAAGAGATTCTCTCCTTTGTGTGTGGGAAAGCAGTTGTTAAAAGTTTAAGAAAATGAGTAAAGAGGAGGACTGGAGCTTGTCAGAGGAGAGATTAAAGTCTCCCAGAAGAGTGAGAGGGGTGTTACGAGTGGGGAAAGTGCTGAGGAATGTGTCCATTTCATCTAGAAAGTGTCCTAGGGGTTCAGGAGGGTAGTAAATAACAACAATGGGGATGTTGTTTGGAGAGGAGATATTTAGAAGACATAATAGGAACATGTTACAATCGTAAACTCTTGAGGTAACAGGACAAATAACAAGTACATACCTGCAAGACAAGTGAAAAGGATAGATCTGTGTCCAGAAATAATCCAAGGCTGTATGTACTGAAAACTATGAGAGTCGTTCAGGGAGATCACATGATCTTGATTTGAGGGATGTATCTTCAGGGTTATACAGTTGTTCAGCTTTGTTGGGATTTCTTTTCAGCTTATGAATTGCAATATGACAAGATATCTAACACACAAGTTGAGATCTGTACAGAGATATGAAAGGCTGAAGAAGGAAAGAAAAAAGAAGATAAAATAAGTGTTATCAACATAAAATTAATTTGAAAACCCATGTAATGTAGAAAAAAGTATATAAAGTAATGAGGAAAGAATAGGCCAAGCACCGAGTCTTGTGGGACACTACCTATAATAACCGATGTGAAAATCAGTGTTTTCTCATGCAGTTCTGTAATGAATTATGAGACAAACTTGAAAATCTGAAAGTGGAACGCTGTATGCAATCAGCCATATTGTTAACACCACCTGACTGATCTGCAGCAAGGCAGTCCTATACAAAGCATGCTGCAATGCATTGTTTATTTTGACTCCTATCTATCATATACAGTGGTACCTCGGTACCTGACCATAATACGTTGCCGACGGCTGGTCAAATTCCGATTTGGTCGAAGTCCGAATCAGCTTTTCCCATTACAAATAATGTAAATGGTCTTAATCTGTTCCGTAGTCTTTTGAACAGAAGATAACGGTACCGTAACTCAT
Source organism: Plotosus lineatus (assembly GCA_024760905.1). Classification (NCBI taxonomy): domain Eukaryota; kingdom Metazoa; phylum Chordata; class Actinopteri; order Siluriformes; family Plotosidae; genus Plotosus; species Plotosus lineatus. The sequence continues at coordinate 26,275,388 of CM045732.1, read as the reverse complement.
ACCATAGGTCCTCAAATTAAATGAAAAAATTATTGAATACAGTACACTATGTTATGGTCTGTGTTGTGAGAGAGTCTAGTTTTGGTGGCTCTAAATTTCTTTCTTGCTGGAGAGGGGTGTGGCTGTCACACGCTGTTGGATTCCACTTAGCAATCACCGGACTTCTCTAACAGTGACTAAGATTTCCCTACACTTTAGTGCCTTCCCTGTCAACAATAAAGCTCATCCGTTTTCATCACACCCTGTTTAATACATTTTTGGGTCCGGCCGAATGTTCCTAGTGTCACAGAATGGTTACAAGATTCTCCCCTCTCCAGGAAGAGAGAGAGAGAGAGAGAGAGAGAGAGAGAGAGAGAGAGAGAGCAAAACCAGAGTCTCTCACAAAAGAGACACACTAAAATAAAAAACACAGTACAGTTAAAGCATAACAACAATAAAGATAAGAATTTTTACCTTTGTTGTGGTAAGCAGTTGGCACACTAAACGTTGGAGAGGGAGAGAGAGAGAGGAGGTGGATCCCCTTCTATAACAGAGAGGGAGAGAGGAAGCGGATCCTCTTCCATAAAAAAGAGGAAGAGAGGAAGCGGATCTCCTTCCATAACAGCTTCAGGTTATTCAGCCAAAGGTGTTTTTTTTCTCTTGCTACTCGCTTTGGTGTGGATGACTCTTCTTCAGGATGTCCCTTTCTGTTCTTGAACATTTCTAATGTGGCTTCTTCCTGGCTTTTTTTCAAAATCTTATGGAAGTGGCTCATGACTTCATCATTAAAGGTGTTCACAGTGATACATAGTATCAACAACTTCCGGACTTCTGGAAAGCATGCACTCCCCCCTCTTTCTCGGTCTCATTTTTTTTCTCGTGCTTTTTTAGCATTCGACTTCCGGATTTTGGTCGATTTCTGGGACAAAACAACCCTGGATTTTTTTGGTTGAATTCCGATTTGTTTGACCTCTAAAGCATTCACATACCGTGGTGCCACTGTACAGCATTAACAGTCTCAGCACTTTGTGCTACAGCAACTCTTCTGTAGGATCAGACTAGACCAGAGGCTGATGCACTCATGCCATTTCTAACAGTTCACTGGTTGTCCTCCCTTAAACCACCTTTTGTAGGTACTTAACACTACATACCAGGAATACCCCCAAAGACCTGCCATTTTGGAGATGAATCGAACTAGTTGCTTTCCATCACAATGTTCAGTATTCCCATTAGGCTAAATTGGCACGACAGTGGCACAAATTATTTTAGATCGGTGCAAGGAATTATTGGCACTACACCAGTATTTCTTTCCCGCCTTTGTGTACTTTGAAGTTCCACAATCTACAACTTATTCATAAATAATGTTAAACAATTCTCTAATGAGACATTTCGAGGCAGACTTGTTCCTGTACCATCGAGGTCCCACTATGTTTTATGCAGAATGAATACATTCTACAAATGTATACAACCATACTTGAGAACACCAGTGTAAATAACAACTTTGACCGTGTCTGGGTGATTCTGATTCTTAATACGATTTTTATTACTGATTTCTAGTTCATATCATAACTTGTTGTTTTTAATTATTAAATAATAAATTCTAAGCAACCTATGAACTATGAATAAAAGTTAAAACCACTGAAATTCTGTCAGTATATGCACAAATTCTTCTTGTTTTTAAATTTTTTAAATCAACGCCTTTGTCTCCACATAGCCCCAGATTTCACATTTCAGTTGCAAGTTTTGAAAAAAATTTTGGGGAGGTCCCCCCGACGCTCCCTACACGAAGGCAATACCCCCCACACCCACCCCACGCTTCTTGCGCCATCAAGATTGCCTGCTTTGCAGCCAATGCCTCCAGCGTTCGAATCATCTGAACACAGTATTGGCAAAAACTCAAAAACTCTCCGTAATGGGAACATTGACAAATGTTACTCCTGTTTGTCACGCAGATCTTTACACTCAGTCATTTTTCCTGCTGATAACACATCAACTTTGAGAAATGACTCTTAATATTCTGTTTAATACATCCTACTCCTTGGGAGGTGCCACTGTAATGAGATAATCAATGTTATTCATCTATCAGTGCTCAAAATGTTTTTAATGTTATAGGTCACCAGTGTCTACTTTTTGAAAGTTCTGATGATAGTTATCATCTTGAAACCAATGTATATTTATCTTGGTCTCCTTTTATCTTTAAATCCATTTTCACTCATTCTTTCATTTGCAAACCACCTAATCTTATTAAGATTGTGGGGAGACTGGAGCCTATCGCAGTTGAGTCTGGGTGAAGACAGTATACACCCTGAAAAGCTTGCAAATCCATTCACACTCACACTTAGGAGCAATTTTGACTGAGCCTAATGCGCATGTTTTTGGACTGTAGGAGTAAATAGAAGTACCTGGAGGAAACCCAAGCCAGCATGGGGAAAACATACAAACTCCATACAGAAACGATCCAAGGACCTTTTGCTGTGAGGTGGATATGCTAACCTCTATGCTGTGGGCTGCACTTAAATCCATTTTTCATGCTATAAATATTAATATTGATTATGCAACTCAAAATTCAACATTTTCATGTACACGCCTGACAGTAAATATGACATTGCACAGTAAAGAAACATTACTTTTGAATATTTGTTATTTGTTGGAATTAATTTGACCGTGCACAGCTTGAGTAACCACCTTTGTAATGAACAGAATGTACTGTTTTTATTCTTAATACCTTTCTTCTCTCTGTAGTCTAAAACACACCAATGGGAACAATGCTTATGACTGTAGTAAAAATTTATAATCCATTTTAAGATATGCAGTTTCCTTCTAGTTCTATGAAAGTCCAATATCCTCTGTTTAACAATGCTGAAAGAAAATAGAGAGTGAAAAAAAAACTGTTTGGTAGTACAGCTTGGTAGTCTCACTTCATTTTCTTTTCTTTCACCTAACACTAAATCAGAATCAGTCACTGCTGCAAAAATATTAACTTGTGATTGATCTGGAGGCTTAGATAAGAAAGATGAAAACTGTCCCTCAAAAGACATGTTCATTGCTGAGAGTTAGTGAGATTGAAGCACAGAGGCAGGGCCCCCAGCTGGCACCACATCCTTCACTGGAAAAGGTAATTCGCACTGTCAGCCGTCTCCCCATTTCTTCAACATTAACTGCACGATTAAAAACGCATTGGTGCCCTTAATTCTGCACTTGAAGAGCCTTTGCTGACGTGTGCGAGCACTTCTGCCAGCTGCCTGCTGAAATGTTTTAATTGACGTAATTAGTACAGGAGGAAAAAGACCATGGATCAAGCACAACGCTAGGGTGTGCTGTTGTAGGAAAAGAATCAGCAAACGGGTGGCGTAACGCAACATAATGTTATACAGGGATCTCTCGCTACTTTGCGTTTTAATTCATGTAGCTTCAGTACGTCGTGTGTTTATTTTTATTATTATTTTTTTTTAATATTCAATTATTATTAAAGAATGACTGAAGTGATGTAGTGGTTAGCACATCTGACTCACAGTGAAAAACGTCCTGGGTTCAAGTCCTGGTTTTGGTGAGTTTAGTTCTGGCTCTAGTAGGATTAAATAATTTGGAAAATAAATGAAAGTTCCAGCAGCGAAACAGAGTAACTCATCTACTGGCATTTCTTTTTTTGTCTCTCTTGAAGTGAAAATACAAAAAAAAAATTAAAAAGTTAACCTGGATGGGAGGCACGATGGTGCAGTAGTTACCACGTCCACCTCACAGCAAGAAGGCCTGTGTTTGATTGCCAGGCTCAAGCTTTTCTGTGTGGAGTTTGTATGTTCTCGCCATGCTACTCCGATTTCCTCGCACAGTCCAAAAACATACACAGCAGGCTAATTGGCTGTTTTAAATCACCATTAGTTTTGCGTGTGAGTGGGAATGGTTGTATGTGTGTTTGCCCTGTGATGGCCGGTTGAACTGTCGAGGATGTACTCCGCAGTTGCAAAGAATTGGCTGAGATGGCTGCCCAGCCTCCCCGCGACTCTATTTAGGATTAAGCGGCTTGGAAAATGAATTAAATGAATGAAGTTTGCTTGGAATATATCTCAATGTCAAAAAAAACTTATTTAAAGCTTATAGCCAAAAACTCAGTGTGAACATCTCCATCTCTCAGCCCAACTGTCCTATGGCTGCAGAGTCGTGCTGAGCATTTGATTTATTTTTTCACTTTATCTAGGCTGATAACATTCCCTTTAATTTCCCTGATCGTATGCATTTAAGTACCTAGACAAGGACAGACAGCATTTTTTTTTTTTAGATTCTGGGGATAAAACTGGTGTTTGCACAGCTCGGGACACTCATTAATGAGCTGAACCTTGGTTCCCGACAGCTTGGAAATCAAATATTAATGAAAATTGGGCTTTACTCTTGTTCAAAACACTTTTCTCTTAGATCAACCTGGCACCCCATTTTCAGAGCTGGTCTATAATGCATGGACACAGTGTACAGAGTGCTGCTAAAGAGCAAAGTGGGAGGCAAAAGGAAAAATTTGCTCCATAGATTACACGGAGGAATAAAGACAAAACAGGCCATTCAACAAGCACAGATTTTTATGAAGTCTCAGAACATCAGTCTATCAAGTTTTGGATTTTCTTTCATTTCATGTCTTTATGATGACAGTAGCCTGGGACGCTCACTGTACCGCTCTTTCATTCACAACAATCACACACCACAATGGATTGGATTCATGGTCTTCAGCATCATGTACTGAAATGTGTTCAGGAGAACTGTAACTTTCCTCCACCCTTCAGTTTTCCAGGTGTATCTTCATCATTCATTTTATGTAACCACTTAATCCTAATTAGGGTCTCATGGAGGCTGGCGCCCATCCCAGCCGACTCCGGGCGAGGGCAGAGTACACCCTGGATGGCTCGCCAGGGCATCGCAGGGCGGAAACACGCTGACGTCTTTGCAGCTACTCTTGTCAAAAGTCAGCAATGGTTCTTTTACATGAACCTCTCACCATAGACAGTAAGAGACATGGCCGGCCTTTGATACCCCAGTTAGCTACACTGGGGCTACAGTGTCAACCTATGGAGAGTGATGCTTGAACCTCCAACCTTAGGATCAGTGATCCAGCACTTTCAACACCAGGCCACCACTGCCCCAGATGTATCTTTGCAGCAAAAATAAAATGTATAACTTGAATGGATCGAACCTTTTCAAGCAAATATTTTATCTCTCTGTCTCTCCCCACCTCTATCTCTCCCTCTCACCACACTAGTCAAGGTGAAGCACATAGCTATGGCATGCCATTTGTTTAAACAGAGCTTGGACAGTTCATTCTTTCTCCCAGCAACGTGGGCCCATAAGGTTAAAACTCAAATTCAGTCCCCACAACTAAGATAAAATTACACAGAAGATGAAACCACTTAATCCTACTAGGGTTGCAAGGGCGGTTGGAGCCTACAATACAGAGCCTAGACTCTGGGTGAAGGCGAGGCACACTGAACTGCCCGCCAGTCCATCAGAAGACCCGCACACACACACACACACACACACACACACACACACACACACACACACACACACACACACACACACACACACACACACACACACACACACACACTCACACACCTAGGGACAATTTAGAGCAGTCAGTTAGCCTAACATGCATGTAATTGGTCTTGTGTTTAGAAACTGGATTACCCAAAGGAAACCCACAAAAGCAGGGGGAAGGCCTTCCAATTCCACCACGCCTGGGACTCAAACCCAGAAATCTTTACTGTGAGGTGGACTCCTTGTATGCAACTTTTTAAAAATCCTTAGTGTCTCCAATTTTTGTTTTTGTGCACGTGACCCTGGTTTATTGCCCTAGTTATGGATTGTCCTGCTTTGAGTCCACTGTTGTACCCACAATTACTATATTTGGATTATGATTGTTATTCACCCTGTAATTCACCCTAATTAACCCCACATGCTTGTGTCCTACCTCATACCACTCACAGTGGAGCAGCGAAGGGTCACATACCCAGAAATTAAGCACATTACTTGGATGTATCCTGTCATCATCTTATCTGGTTTTGACCCAGATGTTTATAGCAATAGCATAAGCATTAGCTTAAAAAAATCTAGCATAAATTTACTCAGCTTGTAATTCACAAAATGAGTCATGTGAGGCTCCTCATACTCATAAATGACCTTTAATGGGTACTGAAATAATATATAATAATACAGGGATCCCTCACTTTCTGCGATTAATGTGAACCGAGACCCCCCCTGCAACCACCGATTTCCACGCAGTAGAATTGACCCCCCTGACTGACGTATACTTACATGTATATGTGTATATAATATCAATAAATGTATATTCAACACTATAAATGCTTATAATAATAATTAAACATTCAAAAATAATGCATAAGATGTAAATAAAATATAAATACACACTTATACAGACGTGCAAGTGCGCAACACACTCGGATGTGCAAGTCACATAAAAATGTAAGTAGTTTTTTTTTTTTTTTTGGGATTTTTTTTTTTTTTTTTTTGCATAATTTGTCTTGTTTTGCGGCATTTTCCTTAACTTTCCCCCTATTTTTCCTTAATTTCGTTTTTTCCCCCCCAATGAATATTTTTGGAAAACCTGCAATGCACTGAAGCCGCAGAAACTGAAGCATGAAGTAGCGAGGGATCACTGTATACTGAAATATTTTGAGACTTCGGACATTATAAATGCTGGTTTTTGTGTGCTAATAGTATGTAAGAAATAGGATTCGGATGCAATCAGACCAAAATTCTCAAGAGACAAAGTTCACAATAAAGCGTATTGCTTCACTTAGCCTGTTTAATACCCAGGAGAGTAAGTGTGAACACTGATCTGACACTGGGATTAGACCAGATCTCGGCCAGATTTAGGCTCTTTTTTGTGCCAGGGGATGAGGATGTTTGGTGGGAAGTAGCAAGTGTAGTTGACTCTTCTATCCCATTGCCCGATCTTTTTGATGTCACTCAAGAGGCTGGTAAGGCAAAGGAGGAAGAATCCTGAGGACGTCAAGATTAACTGGGAAAAAACAGTGCAGATACATTGACTGGTATGTACTTTAAATATGTACTTAAAAATTAAGTCATTGTAAGTGCATTAGTTATTAAAACTCATTTGTGCCAATCTACTTAATTGTCTACTTAATATCGTAGCTCTTGTTGAAGGTAGGATACACTCTGAACAGCTCATCAATGTATCGCAGTGGCCAACATACACACACACACACACACACGCACGCACGCACGCACACACACACACACACACCCACACACGCACGCACACACACACACACACACACACACACACACACACACACACACACACACACACACACACACCTAGCGGAAGTTTGGAAAAGCTAGTTAGCCTAAGGGGCATGTATTTGGACTGTGGGAGAAAACCAGTGTACCCTAAGGGAAACCTACTCAAGCACAGGGAGAACATGCAAACTCCACACAGAAATGCTCTTGCCAAGCCTGTAACTTGAACCCAGGAGCTTTTTGCTGTAAGCCAGACGTGGTAACCATGACACCCCTCTGTGATTAACAGACTTTGCTAAATACAATATTTAAGATCCTGAAATCTCAATTCAGAATTGCTAAAAACGAAACTGCTGTTTTAGGATTAGCCCGCAGGTATAGACAAAGTGAGCATTATGTATTGAAGCTACATCTTTTTATCTGGAGTATTCTACGATATCCCATAACTATGGTTTAAAGGGCTTGTTATAAGAAATGACTGAATTGTAAATAATAATAATAAAAAAGCTGAGTAAATAAATAAACAAATAAAGGATAGCAGTTAATAAAAAAAGCAGAACAAAGCAGCTTCTACTTCAGGCTCTCTGTCTTTCATATGAATTATTAGTTATTAAAAATGTCTCTGTATTTCATATCTTACTCCCCCCCCTCTCAAATGTCAGCAACTTTTAATTATTTCAGTCTCTGTAGACGGAACACCCTGCATAGTCATTTTTACTTCTGAAAGATGCAAAGAACCCGTTGTTGCTTTAAGATACCAAGCTGTATTAATACCACTTTATATTTCTCATTTTATAAGTTCATCCAGTACTTGACAGATTATACTCTGAAGATGAAAAAATAATCGCTCAGTTTTTGGCCGTGAGGATTTGGCACTGAATTTCAAGCTTTGATGGTAAAGGGCATTCAGGCTTACAACGTCTTATGTCTTACTTACGTCTGTTTTCATGGATGACGTTCTCGAGACTACATCTGCGAATACTTGAAAACTTTAATTTTGGAATTTTCATAACTCAGAGGTCTATTATACCTGAATTAATTTATTTCCCGAACCATGTGGTTCTAATTAGGGTCGTGGGGAAGCTGGTGCTCATCTCAGTCAAATCTGGGTGAGGGCAGAGCATAGCCTGGACACCTCACCAGGCCATCGCAGGGCCGAAACACACGGAGGCTATGCAGCCTACTCTTGATGAAAGTCAACAATGGTTCTTTTACATGCCTCTCACCATATAAATTGAGAAGGGTGGCCCTTGATAACCCAGTCAGCTGCTCTGGGGGTCAGCAGTGACAACCCATTGGTAGTGGGGCTTGAATGCCCGACTTTGGGATCAGTCATGCAGCACCCCACCACCGGGCAGGTGTATTATATATTGACTTCAAATCACTATGGTCAGTCTTCAGAACCTGGATCAACTATACAAAGTATAGTTAACGTGTATAATAGTTACAGAGGGCTTGATATTTAAACTGCTATGAGTAATCAGTGGTTTTTATCACATGACCAAAACCATGGTAGGATGACACAGGGGTTTTGTGGTTAGTATACGCACCTTACTGCAAAAAGGACCTGGGTTCGATTCCTCAGGGTTCAGGCATTTCTGTGTGGAGTTTTCATGTTCTCTTTGTGATTGCATGGGTTTCCTCTGGGTACTCCATTTTCCTTCCACAGTCCAAAAACACAAATTAGGTTGATAGCCTGTTCAAAATTGTGTGCGATAGTTTGGCGAGCTGCTCATGGTGTATCCCCACTTCGCAGAGTGTCGATTAAGATGGGCTCAGAGTCCCTGCAATGCGTTTAAGATTAATCAGTTCAGCACATGAGTACTAATCTGTACTTTATTAAGAATAAATAAGTGTTTCAAGTTTATAATGTTCAACTTCCTGAATCTTTATGTATCAACCATTTGGGCAAGAAAGATTTCAGCCCGAGCCTCATTCGTTATATCCGTCTCATTTCCTGCTGAATGTTTTATTCAGAAATGACGTGCAGGTTGATTTAAGCTGTGTATTTGTGAAAAGGAAGAGAAACAATTAACCATATTTGCGTCTTGTCCTTAAGGCTGTCTATTTTCTATGTATACTTAAATGTAAATTGATGCAACAGGGAGAAAATAAATATCTCATCAGCCTTTAATATTTATTCAAACAAATCTCTCATTTAGGAAAACAATTTCACACCACGGTCATTGCAAAAATCACACTGCAGAATGATTGACCTTGTCTTTTAAAATATTGTACTTATCTTTTTTTAAGCATCATAATTAGTTTTAAACTGCTGTGTTTAAACAAGAATACATCTTGTAGTCAACACCTGCATCATTAAACCATAATTCAATAGCTTTTTTAAACATACATGTGTGGTAAACTGTAAAAACCCATGAGAGTCACTTTGGCTAAACTGAAATGCAACTTCATGTTTGGACACAATGAGTTCAGATACGTTGGAGATAGCAAAAGCAGCAGGTGACAAAATGACATGCTTCAGCAAGAGTGGCAGTACAATTCGACCATAATGAGCTATTTCATCACTTAAAACACTCTCAGCAGCTGAGTTCACTGCTTTCATCTGCAAATCAAATAAAATAGTGTACACACACACACACACACACACACACACACACACACACCCACCCACACACACACACACACACACACACACACAAAAATGGCGAGAAAGAGAGCAGAATCGGCCAAAGCATGAAAATAACTCTTAGAGAACACAATGTGATATTTTGAAATGTTCGTCACCAGTAGACAACAAAGGCTACTGTACTGTACATAAAGCGGTCTCCCTATCAGGAACTTACCTCCTTACTTATTTTCTATATTATGGAAAATTACATGCCTATGCACCATTAGTTAACAAGCTGAAGCTCCTAACTGATAGTGCAAACAGTATATCCTAGTTTATTTATTTTTTTAAATATTGAAATATTTTTCAAATGTTTAATGTGTAGGCTATATATGGCTTGTAAAATATTTGTAGGAACAGACAAAAGTTGTTCAATAGAATCACCATCAGTGAGTAATGCTTACAATATATAATCCTTTGTGCCCAAAGACCAATCACTATTTTTACCATCAATCAAACACTACCAATGATTGGTTACATCATCTGATTTGGATCTGGGTAATTCTAATATGGTTATGGGGAGGCTGCTGTTTATCTCAGTCAACACTGGGTGAAGGCAGGGTGGGCTCTGAACTTCTTGTCTCGACTGTCCTCACCGAGCTTTAGACTTGAACCCAGGACCTTCTTGCTGTGAGGTGGAGGTACGAACCACTTTGCCACCATGCCATCCACAGAACTGATAGCATTCTGTAAATGCATAAATACAGTGATCCCTCGCTACTTCGTGCTTCAGTTTCTGTGGCTTCAGTGTATCACGGGATTTTTAAAAATACTCATCAAAAAATAAAAAAATAAGCAAATTAAGGAAAAATGCCTCTTTTCGAACTGCAGCGCATGCATATCTGTGGGTGTTCTAACACAGTCGGAGGAAAAACAGTATCCACCCCCTCATGTGAATGAGCTCACAGATGCCCATGATTGGCTGGTGATCCCTGTGAGTGACTGGCAAGTGAACTTATGCCATCCCTCCCTCCTGTGAAAGCTCGGCCAATTAGCTCTCTCCCATGGCTGCAGCATCAGCCTTTAGGTATTTAAACTTGCAATCTCACGCTGTCGAAGCGACACTCCGTGGCAGGAAACAGCTGTTTGGCCTCTGTTCTGTCTTGCTTTGTTTTGGATCTGAAGCATCAATCAAATGAATAAGGCTTTACACTTGCTAGTTAGCTCTTGGAAGCCACTTGATGAGAATGATTAGAAGGTTAATTAAAAATGTTCACTCTGGTTAAAGCCAGTTGCAAAAAAGAAAAAATATCAAGATTTTCCTTCATTAATTAAAGAATTCTGGGATGGGAGATTCCACCATAAGGCAAGTCAAGTGTCCACTAATCATTTCGACTCAGTATAGAATCCTTAAATCTGTTATTTTACAAAATACAGGATGAGTACTGAGATTTTTGATTTTTGTCAACTTTTCTGACAGATGTTGGTGAAAAGCAGGGTTTGCCTTTCTCATTATCAATGATTAATGGCAATTAGCAACTTTCACTCAAATGCTTGCAAAAGTGTTTGTGAAAGACGATTGGTGAACATTGGTGATTTTTGTTTTAACAACAATATTTGCAAAGATTAGCAGCTATTTCAACTCTTTGGGAACATTAATAAAATACCAGGTGAATATCAGGAATCCTGGAAGTGATCCACTCTTATGCCTAGAGAAGGACCCAACCTTATAAAAACAGATGAGCAAATGCCTCCTAAACATCCCTTTGCAAATTTAGTAATGTGTCAGCTGTACCTGTTATAGTTTCTTCTCAACAAATAGCTCTAAGAATCTTCTGATAATGTCTGATGAAGTTGAGATCACTAATAAAAGATCCAAGAGCTCTCCAAGTTTGCTTTGTCATGTTCTACCTGCTTGTGTATTTTACTTCTCCACGGCATTATGTTTACTACATGGCAAACCCTGAAGAACTTTAGTGACTTGCGTTACAAGCATTAGCAATGACGTTTCCAAAAAAATGTTGTGTCCTCCCATCTCCCAAACCTAATACAGTGGTACCTTGACTTATGAGTGTCCCTCATAACAAATTTTCCATGATACGAGCTTCGATCCCACCAAAAATCTGCCCCATCCAAAGAGCAAATTTTCTACTTATGAGCTCTGCTGGTGAAATGGCTTTTCTGGGTTGATTAGCCTTGTGCAGTGATAAAGGCAGATGGCATACCAGCCTAAAGAAGAGTACCCAAGTTGATGTAGATGCAAATCTTGAAAGACTGAAAAGACGGCGTGGCTGCCTACCTGCTGTTGTTTAACCTTTAAATAGTACAGTTGGATATGACTGATGCTTGCCATAGCCTTGTATTCTTCCGCGTGTATTCCTCTGCGCTCCGAGAATGCCTTGTGCAGTGCGGTGCCCCCTATAGGAAGAAAACAAAACTTTCTACACCTCCAGCGCCCCGTGCGCGACAATAAATAGTGTTTACTGCACTTCATATCGTTTACTCGGTGCTTTTTCCCTACAACATACAAAACTGTTTACAATACATACAAAATACAAAAATTTTCTTCCAGGACACAAAGTGAGCAAACAAGGCGTGTCAAATGATTACCAATCAAAGTTTAAAGATACTGTTCATTGACAAATACTTATAAACATGGAGTTACAAATAATTTTTCCTGGTGGAAACGATAAACACAAGTTTAAATGTCCCACCCACCTCAACATGGAAGATCAGTTTATTTTAGCAATGTATAAATATCCTGTACATTTTGACTACACACAGAAATGTTATAACATTAACATGATTCGTGATGGGCAGTGGTGGCCTAGTGTTATAGGGGGCTGGATCGCTGATCCTAAGGTTGGGGGTTCGAGACCCACTCTCCACAAGGTTGTCACCGTGCCCCCAGTGCAGCTAACTTAGTTTATCAAAGGCCGGCCATGTCTCTCGCTGTCTATGGTGTGAGGTTCATGTTAAAGAACCATTGCTGACTTTCGACAAGAGTAGGCTGCAAAGCCGTCAGCACGTTTCCACCCTGCGATGGCTTGGCAAGCTGTCCAGGGCTCTGCCCTCGCCCAGAGTCAGCTGGGATGGGCACCAGACTCCCCGCGACCCTAATTAGGATTAAACGGTTACAGAAAATGATCTGAACTGAACTGATGATTCATGAGGTCTGGATCAACAATTCTGAAAACATTGCATTTCCTGTGAGTTTATATTATAAGTTTATTTAGAGCGACATAATATGTACAAAATGCCATTTGAGTAATTACTCTAGTGCATAGTTTTGCTTACATTTTTTTTTTTTACTTCTGAATCATGTCAACGGGTAATTTGTAATAAAAATAAACAAATCAGGAGATAGAAACTGTGTAAAGTTCAGAATAAGGGCCGACTGAAAGTATTTTTCGTCTAAATGGAATTCCTGAACACGTCTCTGATTCTCCCTGTGATAATACCGTGCTTGTATAATTTGGTGAACCCAGCGTGAGCGCTGATGTCGTGGTACTCTTTCTCAAATAGAGAGTAGAGATAGGAAGGAGAACGAACTGTTCCCAATTCATGATGCATAAAAGTCTCCATTCTGTACTCGCTGTCTGATAACAACAGCAACAACAACAACAACAACAATAATAACTATATATGACCTGATATAAGCCGAAATAAACTCAAAACAATAAAAGATAATGACAACAAAAGCTTTCATGGACCTGCTGTAGGAAACTGGTGCTGCTCACACTTGAAGTAGAAAAGGTAAAAGAGTTACCTAGGCAACAATCCATAAGAAGTTAAGAGGCGAGTGAGTTGTTTGTTAATTCCTGCGTGAACGCGGCGGCTTTGGTTGTTTGTCTTTGGGTGAGCAAAGACATTGAGTCTTCTGGATAAAACGTTTGTATTAATTTATAGTCAACAAGGTAGCCAAGGTGAACAAAATCCATGAAAAAAAGACTTGTGTCTTTCACAGGGCCATCCAGTTTGTAAACTTTGGTAAATATCGGATAACTAGTCTGGCAGAATTACTTTTCTTATAGAGAATATAAATTACATAGCCAATAATAACTGATTATTTACTTTGTTTGCTTAGTCTGCACAGAGAACTCTTACCTATTGTAGAGACTAAGGAAAAAAGAAAGCCCAAGGTCTGTAATTTCTCTTTACGGACCAAGCAAGCAAGGTTAATAATCAGTTTATTCGACAGCATTTTAAAATAGCAGTTTTATAACCGACTTCATGTGCAGTTACCACCTCTGAGCAAGGCGTCTTCATTCAGATCTGTGTGGGATTTGGTAGTGTCACAACACCATGCTTGAATTGCTGGTGAATAGCATTTCCAGGAGAGGCCAACATTTCTGGGAGCAATCAGGAAGTAGATTTGTGTCCTCTCATTACATTACCAATGTGTGGAGCATCATTTCTTTCGGTGACCCCTATGACATCAAACCTTAGTTTTCTTTGTTGTGCTCAATTTTTGCGATTTTCAAATTTTATACTCGGCTATGACTAATATCCTAGTTTGAGTATTTTATAATTAAATCTGTAGACTTTTTGCATGTTCAAAACCTGGCTGCTGAAACCACATTTCTTTATTTAAAAAAAAGAAAAGTTAATATTGCAGGGCTATATGAGCACTCTATGTATATATAAAACCTAATTAAATGTCAGTTCTGTTCTAGAATTTCGAGTTTCTAAATGCCGTCCTACCTTATCATAGCATCATTAGTGGTATAATAGGTTGCAGCTAAAAGTGGAAATGTGACAGCTACAAAACTTCTCACCTCCACAACCTGTCTCTGGCTCATATGCCAACATAACATATCAAAATAAATGCACATACAGAATCAAATTAATGGCAGAAACCAAGACATTGTAGTAACCATTCATGTCTCTCCATCATTGTCATGCAGACAGTCATTATATAAAGCTATGTGCTCATCTTTCTCAAAACATGATGCTGGACAGCACACAATTAAAGGAAGTCAGAAGAGAGACAGATTTGCTGCTTCAGCTCTGGGCCGAATTTCTTGCCAGATGTACTCAGAAAAATCATTATTTGCACATACCTAGCAGAATCCTTTTCCATAAGTGCTAACAATACTGAAAGCTCGCACCTAAAAAGCACAGATAGTTGCTTATCAAACAAAGTGTTACTTTTATCAGAAAGAGAATTTCCTGTTTTGATGAATTGCTTTTTCACAACTGTGACCAAAACAAAACCACTCTTTAAAATGATGAGCAGAAAATGAAGCAGAAGTAGAAGCAGCCAGTGATTTCAGGTACAAACTGAATCAAATTGCCATTTTCTGAGATGGATCACATCGTGATCCCTCAGTACATGTTTGTTGCTACAATTTTACACGCAATCCAACATCTCCTGATGGTCATCTTGACCATTTTAATTCCAAAACTGCTCATGTTATTGATACTATTGCTACAGTAAAGCATTGCTGTGTGTAGTTTGCATGTTCTCCCTCTGCTTGTGTGGGTTTCTTCTGGGTACTACGGCTTTCACCCACAGTCCAAAGACATGCAGAGTAGGCTAATAGGCTATTCCAAATTGCCCCTATGTGGGAGTGTGGATGATTTTTTTTTGTGTTACCTGGCAGTGGTCTGACAAAATATTCAGGATGTACCCTGCCATTGCGTGGTGATGGCTGAGATAGGCAAAAGCCTCCCCATGACTCTAATAGAGTTAAGGGGTTTGGCAAGTGAGTAAGTATAACACTGCTTAAAATTCATTGCTTGAAAACCAAACACAGCTGGTACTGTGGCCTAGCACTTCAGAGCAAGAAGGTCCTGGGTTTGAGTCTTGTGCCTATTGAGGGTGTTTCAGTGTAAGGGTTTCATCTGTGTTCACATGGGTTTCCTCTGGGTGCTCCGGTTTCCTGACACAGTTCAAAGACATGCCTATTAAGCTAATTGGATATTAGGCAAATTAAATATTCGTGATTGGCCTTAGTTGTGAATGTAAGTGGGACAGTTTATGTGTCAGTGTTGGACCTGCGATGATGTGACAAGCTGTCCAGTGTTGACCAGACTTTGTCCCAGCGTCAGTTGAGATAGTGTCCAACCTTCCAGTAACCCTAAAAGGATAGATGAATGTTGAATGTATGAAGGAAAGCCCAGGTCTAAATCTTTATATTAGCAAAGCTAGACAATCTTTCTTTGCCAACACTATCAACAAAAGTATCAACAACTCCCACACTTTATTTCGGTCATCTATCTTCTGTAACAATTTACATTCTGGTGAGTTCCGTGGGGATCCTATGCCTATCCCTTGGGGTGGAATGGGAAAATACCTTGGATGGGTTGCCAGTGCATTGCAAGGTAGTGTACCATGCATCTGGTGTATTTACATCTAAGAGCAATTTAATAAAATAATCCATGTTGTTTCACCAGATACCAACAGACCTGGCGATCCTCCATTTGAAATCAGGGAAACATGAATTAGCATTGCTTTAGATGCTCCATGCTCAAGAATGACCTGAAAAACCTAGAGTTGTGAAAATTCACACTATCATACTGCTTCAAGAATTGATTTCCCAATGTGAGAAAAGAAACAAGCAACCTGGTACTATTTGTGTCTATTAGCATCTTTATTCACCAGTAAAATCATTGTCAACGTTAATTTAATTTTATGAAGCACTTTTTCTTTATTATGGTTACAAAGAACAGTTGAACTGAACCCTGAACATCTTGTCAGACACTCATAGAGCCAAACATAGACACTCAACCACTCACGTTCACACCGACTGTTAATCAAGACTATCCAATTAATGTCCAAGCTTAATGTTTATGTCTTGGGGTGGCATTGTGGTGTAATGGTTAGCACGTATACCTCATAGCAAGAAGGTGCTGGGTTTGAGACCTGGGGTTGACAGGTTTGCATGTTCTCCATGTGCTTGCACAGATTTTCTCCAATTACTCCAGTTTCCTCCTGCAATGCAAACATGTCTACAATTAGGCTAATTGGTCGTTTCAAATTGCCTCTAGGTATCATTGTGAATGGTTGTGGGTGTGATGGGTTTGCAAGATTTTTGAAGCATGTATTGTCTTCACTCAGTCAGCTGAGATAGGCTGCAGCATCCCCACAACCCCTCTCCCTGTGCTTCTATCTGTTCTCCCTGTGCTGGAATTGGGTTCCTCAGGTTACTCAGCTTTCCTCTCACAGTCCAAAGACATGCAAAATAAGTTAATAGGCTGTTTCAAATTGCCACTAGGTGTGAGTTTGAATGGCTGTATATGTGTGTTGGCAGTGTACTGGTCTGGCAAGCTGGTTAGGGTGTACCCCATTTTTGCCCTGTGTCGGCTGAGATAGGCTCCAGCCTCCCCACAATCTGAGTAGGATTAAGCGGTTTGGCAAATGCATGAGTGCTGGAGGAAAAGGGGTCCCACAGCCGATTACAGTATTTTTCGGACCAGAAGGAACACTTAAAAGACTCTACTCTTTAAAAAAAAAAGAAAGAAAAAAAAAAAAAAGACGGCACGCCTTATTATCCGGTGCGCCTTATAATCCGGTTGATGTGTTGTTGAGGACGCGTGTCTCCAAAAGGAGACGTGCTGTATTTTCCTGGCTATAAGATACACCAGAACACATAAAAATTGTGAAATTTAAGGTTTGCTATTAAACTGAAGTCCACATTTCTTTCTTCCTTTCAGCTTTTTCCCTTTTCTCATGAGTCGCCACAGCAAATCATCTGATTCGCACATTTTGATTTGGCATAGGTTTTTAGGTTGGATGCCCTTCCTCTCACAACCCTTTTAGCAAGGGACAGAAACATGCGGCTTTGCAGCTTACTCTTTTACGAAAGTCAGCAATGGTTCTTTTACATGCCTCTCACCATAGACAGTGAGAGACATGGCCCGTCTTTGATAACCCAGTTAGCCGCACTGGGGTGTGGGGGGGGGGGGCAGTGACAACCTTGTGGGGACTCAAACCTCCAACCTTAGGATCAGCGATCCTGCGTCCTATCCACTAGACCACCACTGCCCCATTAAACTGATGTCCACATACCAGTGTAAATTCTCTAAAGAATACTTTTGGCTGTTTGAAATCCGATATATTGCAAATTATAAATGGCTTTTTTTCGTATCAGGCATCTCCTCGATGTCACTAAAGACTGCAATGATAAAAATGTGTAAATTGCTGTTAGTGTTGTAATTTTATTGTTGCTGTGTTTTATCACAAATAATACTGAAATAATCTGAAGGGGTTTACACCTTTTTAGATCTTACTATTTGGATTGATTACTTGATTAATACCATGGCATGATATACAGTAACTACATATTACACGTTTGTAAACCTCTCCTAATGGCAGGATCTGCCTTGGAACTATGCAGTAGAAATTGCCACTGTATAATTTAATTTCCAGGACTGTACATGGTCTTAACAAGACTGTCAAGAGGATGGAAAGCCACGATTTCCTTTAAAATAAGCTCATATTGCAATTATCCAATAAAAAAAGGCTCATATAAAGCAGCAGGATGTGCGCGGGTACCAAAATAAATGCTACAGTATCATTTCAGTCATGTGCTCATAATAAAATAAAGGCTGTTTTTTTTTACGCTTGCCAGGAAGTTGTATTAGGAAAGAATTTCACTGCCAGGTTGCATCATACAAATCTTATCTTCCATCGAATTACATTTAGTTTAAGGTTGAAGTATGTGTCAAATATTTTGACACCCTCTTATTAATGATGACATAAAAAGCAATATGTTCGGTAATATTCTGATCATTATATTGTCTGAATGAATCCCACATCGAGACAACTGAACTAGACATATTTTATGACTGACCAAAATGTGGAGGTATTATATAAACTATTACAAAGCATTACTTTTGTCTTATCAGAAATCTTTTCTGGAATTTATTATTATTTTTTTAATATCTTCCAGTCTCTTAAAGAGCAGCATGGTGGTGTGGTGGTTAGAAACCCCCCCCACACACACACAACAAGAAGGGCCAAGGTTCGAGGTTCAGGTTTAGCGAGGGTATATCCGAGTGGAATTTGCATGTTCTCTCCCTGTTTGTTTGGGTTTCTCTGGGGACTCTGATTTCCTCTCTCAGCCCAAAGGCATGCACATGAGGCTAACTGGCTGCTCCAAATGGCCTCTATATGTGAATGTGCGTGTGTGTGGTTGTGTGTATGTGTGTGCGTGCTTCAAGCATCACCTCAACACTTCTTCTTCATTTCCTTTCGGCTGTTCCCTTCAGGGGCCGCCACAGCAAATGATCTGCCTCCATCTCACCCTATCCTCTGCGTCTTCTACTCTTACTCCAACGACCTTCATGTCTGCCTTCACCATATCCATAAATCTTCTCTTTGGTCTTCCTCTGGGCCTTCTGCCTGGTAGTTCCAACCTCAGCATCCTACTACCAATATACTCACTATCCCTCCTCTGTACATGTCCAAACCATTTCAATCTAGCCTCTCTGACTTTGTCTCCAAACCATCTATCATGAGCTCTCCCTCTGATGTACTCATTCCTGATCCTATCCATCCTCGTTACTCCCAGAGAGAACCTCAACATTTTCATCTCTGCTACCTCCAGCTCTGCCTCCTGTCTTTTCCCCAGGGCCACTGTCTCTAAACCATACAACATCACTGGCCACATCATCACCGTCTTGTACACTTTTCCCTTCATTCTTTCCGATACTCTCCTATCACACATCACACCGGACACTTTTCTACATCCATTCCAACCTGCCTGCATGCACTTCTTCACCTCTTTTCCACACTCTCCATTGCTCTGGATTGTTGAGCCTAAGTACTTAAAATTCTCCACCTTCTTTATCTCTGCCCCCTGTCACCTCACCGTTCCTCTTGGGTCCTCGTCGTTCACACACATGTATTCTGTCTTACTGAGGCTAACCTTCATTCCCCTCCTTTCCAGGGCATACCTCCACCTCTCCAGATTTTCCTCCACTTGTTTTCTGCTGTCACTACAGATCACGATGTCATCTACAAACATCATAGTCCATGGAGATTCTTGTCTAACCTCGTCCGTCAGCCTGTCCATCACCATAGCAAACAAGAAGGGGCTGAGAGCTGACCATTGATGCAGTCCCACCTCCACCTTGAACTCTTCT
This sequence comes from Plotosus lineatus, assembly GCA_024760905.1. Classification (NCBI taxonomy): domain Eukaryota; kingdom Metazoa; phylum Chordata; class Actinopteri; order Siluriformes; family Plotosidae; genus Plotosus; species Plotosus lineatus. The sequence goes on along the minus strand of CM045732.1, from coordinate 26,255,479 downwards.
GTGACACCGATAGCACACCTCACCACTGTCTTACATCTCTCATACATGTCCTGCACCACTCTAACATACTTCTCTGCCACTCCAGACTTCCTCATACAATACCACAGTGCTTCTCTTGGCACCCTGTCATATGCTTTCTCCAGGTCCACAAAGGCACAATGCAGCTCCTTCTGACCTTCGCTGGACTTCTCTATTAACATCCTCAAAGCAAACACTGCATCTGTGGTGCTCTTTCTTGGCATGAAGCTAAACTGTTGTTCACAAATGCTGACCTCTGCCCTCGGTCTAGCTTCCACTATTCTTTCCCATAACTTCACTGTATGGCTCATCAACTTTATCCCTCTGTAGTTGCCACAACTCTGCACATCTCCCTTATTCTTAAAAATGGGCACAAGCACACTTCTCCGCCATTCCTCCGGCATCTGCTCACTTTCTAAGACCTTGTTGAATATTCTTGCCAGAAAATCTACTGCTACCTCCCCTAGACACTTCCATGCCTCCACCGGTATGTCATCATCAGCTCTTCAAAGTACTCTTTCCATCTTCCCAGCACACTTCTCTCATCAGTCAATACATTTCCCTCTCTGTCCTTAATCACTCTAACTTGCTGCACGTCCTTCCCATCTCTATTTCTCTGCTGTGCTAACCTGTATAAATCATTTTCTCCCTCCTTACTGTCCAACCTATCATGCAAGTCATCATACGCCCTCTGTTTGGCCTTTGACACCGCTATCTTCGCCTTACGCTGTGTCTCCCTGTACTCCTGTTTCCTCTCTTCAGTCCTCTCTGTGTCCCACTTCTTAGCTAACCTCTTCTTTTGTACACACTCCTGCACTTCCTCATTCAACCACCAAGTCTCCTTATCTACTTTCCTTCCAGAGGACACACCAAGTACTCTCCTACCGGTCTCCCTGATCACATTGGCTGTGGTTGTCCAGTCATCTGGAAGCACTTCCTGACTACCCAAAGCCTGTTTCAACTCCTCCTTGAAGACAACACGACATTCTTCCTTTTTTCATCTTCCACCACTTTGTCTTCTGCTCTGCCTTTGCCTTTTTCACCTTCCTCACCATCAGTGTCATCCTGCACACCATCATCCTATGCTGTTTGGTAACACTCTCACCCACTACTACTTTGCAGTCACTGACTTCCTTCAAATTACATTGCCTACACAAGATGTAGTCTACCTGCGTGCTCTTACCTCCGCTTTCATAAGTCACCCAATGCTCCTGTTTCTTCTTGAAGAAAGTATTCACCACAGCCATTTCCATTCTTTTTGCAAAGTTGATCAACATCTGTCCTTCTGTGTTCCTGTCCTGGATACCAAACCTGCCCATCACTTCCCCGTCCCCTCTGTTTCCTGCACCAATATGTCCATTGAAGTTTGCCCCAATGACCACTCTTTCACCTCACTTCATCTAAGTCACTCCAGAATCTCTCCTTCTCTTCTTGCTCACATCCTGCCTGTGGGGCATAAGCACTAACAACATTGACCATCACGCCTTCAATTTCAAACTTGAGACTCATCACTCTGTCTGACACTCTTTTCACTTCTCGAACATTCCTGACAAACCCCTCCTTCAAGATGACCCCTACTCCATTTCTCTTTCCATCCACACCGTGATAAAACAGCTTAAACCCTGCTCCTAAGTTTCTAGCCTTTCTACCTTTCCACCTGGTCTCCTGAACACACAGTATGTGTACCTTCCTCCTCTGCATCATGCCAGCCAGCTCTCTAGCTTTATCGTTCATAGTTCCAACATTCAAAGTCCCTACTCTCAGTCCTAGACTCACGCATTTCCTCTTCTCTCTCTGCCTACGGACACACCTCCCGCCTCTCCTTCTTTGACGTCTTTGACCAACAGTAGTCCAATTTCCACCAGCACCCTGTTGGTTAACAGCAGTGATGGCGGTCGTTGTTAACCCGGGCCTCGACCGATCCGGTATGAATTTTGTTTTGATCATTTGCATGAGAAATGTGGCAGAAGTTTTATGCTGGAGGCCCTTCCTGTCGCAACCCTCTGCATTTATCCGGGCTTGGGACCAGCATAAGGGGGAAAGACACTGGTTCCCCGCCTCATGGCTGCATTATCACCTCAACACTAATACATAGTATATAGTATAGTAAGTGGTTCAGCAAAGGAGTGAAAGTGATCTGTTAAAATGTACAGTATTCATTTAAATGGTTAATTCTTGCATGCATGTATATATATATATATATATATATATATATATATATATATATATATATATATATATATATATATATATATATATATAAACAACATTATTAATAGATGATAGAAAACCATTCCATTCCAATCCCCTCCCAAAATCATATAACCTGCACAAACATGTCTATTTGACCTAATATACTGTATTCGACATAATAAACGCCACCCCCCCCCCCAATGTTTTTCATCTTACGCGTATAACTGCCCATGTGTTCTGGGGCGCAAAATTGTAGATCAAACTTACTAATGTTCTTCAATTAGTCCTGTAACTGTAAAATGAGGCGTTCACTGCCTGTAAAAGTGAGTTTACAAGGTATTTCAAGAGCCCCTGCCACTGCGAAATGTCTATAATGTTCATCAGTAACAACACATTTGATTGATTCGCCGTGCTTTAAAAAACAGGAAAATATTTTGCTGTGTTGTCTTGGTAAATGTCCAACATCTGATGAATTATTAGAAACTACTCCAGCAAAACTATGGGATGCTCTGAATGAATGGAGTGATGAGCCAGATATGGACCTATCAGAAAGTAATGACAAGTATTTTTCACCCGATTCTCCTTCTCACTGACTTCATACATTTCAAGACATTCCTGGCCATGTGTTTTTGTTATGTTCGTGTTGATTAGTTCAACTTGCCATGTGCTAAGGTTGACATTTGTGTTGATTGGCTCATTTTACTCCCGGGAAAATGTTTAAATTAACAGCACTGGAAGGGAAAAGTAAGGGAAGAAAAAGCCATTTTTTAAATTTATGCTGTTTTCTGTTTATTTTCAGCTTTCATGTAAGTAGTTTGGTTGATGCCACAAAATAAATAACACAAATACCAGTAAAACTCTTTTATTGTTCTGTTATTATTCATGTTTTCCACCTCAATGGTAATAAGCACTTACAGTTCTACTTCACTGGTAACATTTAATAAGCGCCCACCCACTCCAATTTTTAGGCGCCCTGGGCGCTTATCACGTCGGTTACGGTATTAAAGATCTTGTTTCTTTTTCTTTTCGGCTTTTTCCTTTTTCAGGGGTCGCCACAGCGAATCATGTTTGAGTCACATGTTTGATTTAACATAGGTTTTAATGTCGCATGCCATCTCACTGTGTTCCCTATGGGGAAAAAGCACCGAGCAACTGATATGAAGTGCAGTAAACACTATTTCTAGTCGCGCGTGGTGCACTGCGGTGTGTGGGGGGAGTGTTTTTTTTCTTCCTATAGGGGACATCACAGAAAAAAATTGAGAAGCACTGCACAAGGCGTTTTGAGAGAGCGGAGGGATACACACAAAAGAATATGAGGCTAATTAGCCCGGAAAAGCCATTTCCCCAGCAGAGCTCGTAAATCAAATTTTGCTCATTGGATGGCGCAGATTTTTGGTCGGATCGAAGCACATATCATAGAAAATTCATTATAAAAGTCGCTTGTATGTCAAGCTACCACTGTCTTAATTTTGATGTCAGGCTATTAGCATTATAAACATTTAAAATTAATGACCCCTTATCATGAGAACATGAATAAAACTTTCAGTTTGTACATTATTTTTGTACATGGTATAAAATAATAAGAAACAAACAAATGTGGTCTGTGTATCTGTGTCAAGAAGGTTGTGTGGGATGGCAGGGATTCTTTTGATGGAGTATGACAACTGGCTATTATGTTGCTTTCATCTCCCAAGATGTACAGGGTAGTGGTGTGCCACCTGTGAGCTATATGAGACTATAGACAGAGAAAAAGCATGCATTCTCTGTTCTCTCTCTCTCTCTCTCTCTCTCTCTCTCTCTCTCTCTCTCTCTCTCTCTCTGTAGTATTGGACAGCCTGTGCCTTCCTGGCTCTGTGATGCTTGCTCCAGGCCGATCTCTGTTGCCAGGTTTAAGACCAGAGATGTAAAGCTCTGAAATATAAGTTATTATATCATATACAGTATATTGCATTTTCCACTGTCAGAGGCAACACTTTCGACTGCAGAGGTTATCATTTTTTTGTGCTGTATTTCTTTGACTTCCCATGATGCTACTTTTCAGGCTGCCAAATAGAAATGTCAAGAGTAAATGTCAAGAGTAGGCTGCATAGTCATCAGCGTGTTTCTGCCCTGCGATGGCCTGGTGAACTGTCCAGGGTGTACTCTACCCTCTCTCAGAGTTGGCTGAAATGGGCTTCAGCCCATTTCAGCCAACTCTGAGAGAGGGTAGAAATGGGCTTCAGCCTCCTGATGATCCTAAGTAGGATTAGGAAGTTCAGAAAATGAATGAATGAATGATCTTGTATCATTAGAGCTTCTGTTTCCAGTAGAGCGAAAGTTTCTCTTCTTGGCTGAAGATTTTGGGGTGTGGCCTCTGAACTGAGAATATTTATGTGATATCTAAATAACAATCAAAATTATCTGAACAGCTATCCATCACCAGTCAGTCTGTTCCTTATTTAGGCAAACTTTTCTGGTCATGCCAAGGCAGATCATTTAACATGGAACAAAGTCATAGGATAATAGCATAGCATGATAAGTTTCCAACAGAAACCTTTTCATGACTCTTTCAAAAAAAAAAAATCATGTTTGGACTATGGCAGTGAAAAAAGATTTCTTATGTTTTCATAAGTAAATCAAGTTTCTGATATTCCAGATGAATTAACAAAATTACATTAATTACTTGGTGGCATGGTGGCATTGTGGTCAGCATGGCTGCCTCACAAAAGGAAGGTCCAGCGTTCGAGTCCCAAGCTCAGGCTTTTCTGTATGAAGTTCACCCTCTGCTTGTGTGTGTTTCCCCTGGGGACTCCGGTTTCCTCTCACTGTCCACAACATGGACATTTAGGATAGCTGGTTGCTCCAAATTTATACTTTGGTTTAAGTATGTAAATGGTTGCGTGTTCTATTATGGGCATCAGCCTACTTGCGACCAATAATATTAAGTGGTCTAAGTAATGAGTAACATTAATTATTGTAAGTAAAAAAAAAGCTATTACTGCTGACCTGGCTGTTATTCTAGATAACTATAAACATAATGGCTGATCAGCCCTAGGATTTCTTGTAATTATCATTTTCCTTAATTTATAAACCCTAGATGCGACTCTTTGGTGTAGTTGATGTTGGTACTAGGCTCAACAAATGAGTGCTTTAAGTTTTTGTATGACATTTTGTTAATGAAAAACACCCTCAGGGGCTGAAGGTATTGGCTCCAGGGACTTGCATTTTGTCAAAACACCATATGGCTCCAGATAGTCTATACCCTGAGGTTGCTTCAGGACAGAACGCAAACTCGAGTTCAATCCAACCCAAGAGAATGAATCATAAACCACCTTTACTTTTATATCATTTTATATTGTAACATTATTTCTTTTCCTTTTGGCTTTTCCCTTTTTCAGGGGTCGCCACAGCGAATCATCTGATTCGCATATTTGATTTGGCATAGGTTTTTATGTCGGATGCCCTTCCTGACACAACCCTTTAGCAAGGGGCATAAACACACTGATGGTTATGCAGCTACTCTTGTCGAAAGTCAGCAATAGTTCTTTTAAATGAACCTCTCACCATAGAGAGTGAGAGACATGTCCGGGATATGATAACCCAGTTACCTGCACTGAGGGACGGTGACAACCCTGTGGAGAGTGGGACTCAAACCCCCAACTTTAGGATCAGCGATCTAGTGCCCTCTATCACCAGGCCCCCACTGCCTCAAACCAGACCACCACTGCCTCTTGGGTGAAAGCCGAAAGAAAAAGAAGATGACATTGTAACATTACCTAAGAATTTCGACTGTATAATGTGAGAATAATAATGCATCAACTGACATTTACACAATGTTTTTACAGTACTGTAAATGAATTGTAATTTTTTAGGTTTTAGATAGATAATTTCGCAGCATTCGCTGTGTGAGAATATGGAGAAGGCTAAGGAGGCATTTTCAGTAGTCTGATTAGACCAATACCACAATCATCACGACAAAGAAACCAATTTCAAAAGATGGAAAACTGTAGCCTACTGAAGAACTTTCGCTTCAAGATGAAACATCAAATACCAAAATAAGTGCTGCATTCAACGGCTAATATGGGGGAAAGAAAATAAGATACAAATGCGGTATTAAATCTCAGAACAATTTTCCGAGAAGTAACACGACTTTACCTTTTTCATTAAACGGAATTTTATCAACCTTAATTTGAGATCCTCCCACAAGATTTCCCAGCACAATATCTGTTTCTATATCCCATGTGTTTTTAACTTCTGCTTTGACATGAGCCTTTGTTTAAATGTCGGTCTTGTCTTTAGCCCTGTCATGTGTTAATTTCACTGATCTGTGCACTTTGTCCTGACTCTAAATGACGATGGGATGCAAACTCTAAATTGGTTTCTTTCAGGTTTTGAAACTCAAAGAATAGGAACTGATGCACAAGCAAGGAGGTAATGATAGAGGACTAAAGAGTGAGACCATGGTTCTTGCCTTTTTACATCAGAGAGACAAAATATGCAGATAATGCAACAATTTTCAGTGACACCCCTGCTGGTTTACAAATCATTTCTTACTGAGATCCTCACAACTCTTTACAAATCCTTCTCACCACTCACAAAGATCTCACCAAAATGATGGGTCTGTGTATCAACACCACAACAAATGAAACTATATGCATTGGACCAGAACCTGAATTTTTCATTAATTGCACTAAATTAAAGATGTCAATAGCTTTAAATATCTTGGCAGCTATGTAATTAAAGACTGTTCACTGTAGGAAGAATTAACATCACTTATCCAAGCAACACCTTGTGCATTTGGACAATTACACCATCAGGTTTTTGACTCACATGACCTCACAACTCTCTCTAAAGTAAAAGTTCAATGCCTGATACCTCTTCTATTGTACACCAGTGAACTTGGACTTTTGATCATCATCAAATTCAACAGCATCATTTAAGGAGAATACTGAAGGTAAAATAGGACCATTATATCAGCAATGACGAGGTTCTCACAACAGTATGTGTGGAAGATATTGAAATAATATTAGTAAAAAGTTGATTTTGCTGGCCAGACCATGTGTGCAGAATGGAAAATAATCTGTGAAATCCTTATTGTATGGTGAAATAATAACTGAAGGAACACATCCTGTTTTTTGACCTAAACTGAAATTATAAGGGAATGTATAAAACTGCCCTGAAATGTTTTCATGCACTTGACAAATAAAAAAAAAGGTGGAAAACCGAACAGAATGGACAACAACTGATTTGTGAAATTTGTGTCAAAGTTAATGAGAAGACAGTCAATGCATAAGAGGAACAGAGGGACAAGCGAATATGGAAAGAGAATACAGTGATCCCTTCAGTTTCTGCGGCTTCAGTGCATCACAGGTTTTTCAAAAATATTGAAAATCATCATTGAAAAATAATAAAATACGGAAATTAAGGAAAATTAGGGAAAAAAGTTAAGGAAAATGTCGCAAAACAAGGCCAATGATGCAAAAAAACCAACAAAACAAAACAAAACAAACAAAACAAAACCCACAAACAAACAAAAACAAACAAACAAACAGACAAAAAAAACAACCCCCCCCCAACAAAACTAGTAACATTGCTGTGAGGTGCGCATCTGAGTGTGTACGCGCGTCTGTATGTGTGTATTTATATTTTATTTACATCTTATGCATTATTTTTGAATGTTTACTTCTTATTATAAGCATTTATAGCACTGAATATGTATTTATTGATATTATATGCACATATACATGTACGTATACATCATAATGGGGTTGATCCTACTTCATGGAAATCGGCAGTCGTGGGGGGCTTATCTATACATTCATTCACTCATGAATTTTCCGAATTGCTTAATCCTAATCAGGGTCATGGGGAGGCGGCCATCTCAGCCTAGTTCGGGCGAGGGCAGAGTACATGCTAGACAGCTCACTAGCCCATTGCAGTAATCCCTACATTATTTGGTAATTTACTATTTACTATATTTGTGTGAATTCATGGGAAACAAATTTCAAGATAAGGCATATAATCCAATGGTAATGACGCAACAATTCACTTATCCCATATATGCAATGATTTAAAGCCAAAAATGTTCCTGATGGCCTTACACCAGTCAGGAACAACAACAACAACAACAACAACAACAACAACAACAAAAAATCTATTGATTCATTAATAATCGATAATCATTCATTAAAAAAATCTTATTGCTGATTGATGGACGCCATCAAATGATTCCTGGTATTGTTCTACAAGCTGAATTTATGCATTATTGACTTTGGATAAATTGAATGATTATTGCAAGCCTGGCATATTTTAATGTTCCTCCTCAAAGACATCAGATATCATAAGATAGATGATCTACCTTCTGCAGCAGTCAGCTCTGCCTGTTTGCCATCTTGTAGTTGTCAGTAGTATTTACAGAGAAGCACTGCAGCCCTGAGCTGTAAACGTCATTTTACCCATTAGTATTCATGCACTTGGAGGGATAAGCATAGAGATAGATTGAAATTGAATGAAGTTTACAGCTGAGGGCTGCAGTGCTCTGGACAGGCGGAGCCATGTATTGATGGGTGTACACAATCTAAGATATCTATGCCCCCTCCTAACGCAAGATTGAGCTAGTGAGAAAATGCCTACTTCCCATTAAATCTCCAAGTTCACTCTGAAATGTCAATGTGCCCAAAAAGCCCAGGGAAGAAAGTAGCTAAAAATCTGGTAGTTCCGGTTTGCTGTGTCGGTTTTGGACCTGCAGTGCCAGATCAAGGTTTAAATCAGCTCCATGAGAAAAGTCCTTGGTAGCGGAAAACAGTTTATAAGATGACCTTTATGAATAATTGGGATTTGAAGATGTGTTCTCTCCAAAGTGCATGGGCTGTAATTTACTTTGCTAAGAGTAAATACACCAATCTTAGAAAAAAAAAAAATCCAAAAAAACGGTGCCGACCTACTCACGTGATCAATTATTAAAAAAAACATATGGGTTGAATCACCATAACTGATGCATCATAAATTGATATTATTGTGCATTTTACTTTGTAACATAATGAAAATAATTTGTAAAAACATTAACATGGTCAAAAAATAAAAAAAAATCAGACTCTGATATCTGATATCAATATTTATGAATTGGAAAAATGTAAGAAAATAAAAAAGAACGGAAATACTACCGATTTAGAAACATCACCTGAGCACCAATATGTGTGTACGAGTGCTCTTTCATGGCAATTGATTCTGTTTGTTGTTAAGAACAATCCAGAAGAATGTGTAAGTGCGAGTTAAAATGCAGTTTCTTTGAAATAACTGTTGCTGAATGGAGCCCTCTGTTTACAGAAACTCCATAAACATGTGTTTGGATTGATGAAAGATGAAGTTGCATAATATATTCAGAAACATTTTGGCGAATAACTGTCCTGTTTATGGTCTCTGGTGAAAAAAATAAATAAATAAAAAATAAAATACTGGACAATATAAGTTAGTCTATGATGGCCTTGCGAGCTGTCCAGGATGTACCCCACCCTTGCCCAGAGTCTTCAGATATGTGCGCCAGCCTGTTCGTGGCCCTCATTTGGATTAAGCTGTTCAGAAAATTAATGAATGTACAGGTATCCCTCGCAAATTAAAAAAATAAGGAAATTAAGAAAGAATAGGGGAAAAGTTAAGGAAAATGCTGCAAAACAAGGCCAATTATGCAAAAAAAAAAAAAAAACAACCCCCCCCCCAAAAAAAAAAAAAAAAAAATGAGGTGAGGTGCGCATCTGTATGTGTGTATTTATATTTTATTTTCATCTTATGCATTATTTTTGAATGTCTGTCTGTCTTCCTTTCGGCTTTTTCCCTTTCACTCGGGAGTCGCCACAGCGAATCATCTGATTCGCACGTTTTTTTTGATTTGGCAGAGGTTTTTACGTCGGATGCCCTTCCTGTCACAACCCTTTTTAGCAAGGGACAGAAACACGCTGACGACTTTGCAGCCTACTCTTTACGAAAGTCAGCAATGGTTCTTTTACATGCCTCTCACCATAGACAGTGACAGACATGGCCTGCCTTTGATAACCCAGTTAGCTGCACTCTAATTGTTATGATAAGCATTTATAACATTGAATACGTATTTATTGATATTATATACACATATAAGATAGAGAGCTGGCTGACATGATGCAGAGGAGGAAGGTGGACATACTGTGTGTTCAGGAGACCAGGTGGAAAGGTAGCAAGGCTAGAAACTTAGGAGCGGGGTTTAAGCTGTTTTTTCATGGTGTGGATGGGAAGAGAAATGGAGTAGGAGTCATCTTGAAGGAGGAGTTTCTCAGGAATGTTCTAGAAGTGAAAAGAGTGTCAGACAGAGTGATGAGTCTCAAGTTTGAAATTGAAGGCGTGATGTTCAATGTTGTTAGTGCTTATACCCCACAGGCAGGATGTGAGCTAGAAGAGAAGGAGAGATTTTGGAGTGAGTTAGATGAAGTGATGCAGAGTACTCCCAGAGGTGAAAGAGTGGTCATTGGGGCAGACTTCAATGGACATGTTGGTGCAGGAAACAGAGGGGAGGAGGAAGTGATGGGCAGGTTTGGTATCCAGGACAGGAACGTAGAAGGACAGATGTTGTTAGATTTTGCAAAAAGTATGGAAATGGCTGTGGTAAATACTTTCTTCAAGAAGAGACAGGAGCATAGGGTGACTTATAAAAGCGGAGGTAGGAGCACACAAGTAGACAACATCTTTTGTAGGCGATGTAATTTGAAGGAAGTCAGTGACTGCAAAGTAGTAGTGGATGAGAGTGTTGCCAAACAGCATAGGATGGTTTTGTGCAGGATGTCGCTGATGGTGAGGAAGGTGAAGAAGACAAAGGCAGAGCAGAAGACAAAGTGGTGGAAGCTGAAAAAGGAAGTGTCGTGTTATCTTCAAAGAGGAGTTGAAACAGGCTTTGGGTAGTCAGGAAGTGCTTCCAGATGACTGGACAATTACAGCTAAAATGATCAGGGAGACAGGTAGGAGAGTATGTGTCCTCTGGAAGGAAAGTAGATAAGGAGACTTGGTGGTGTAATGAGGAAGGGCAGGAGTGTGTACAAAGGAAGAGGTTAGCTAAGAAGAAGTGGGACATTGAGAGGACCAAAGAGAGTAAACAGGAGTACAGGGAGACACAACGTAAGGCAAAAGTAGCGGTGTCAAAGGCCAAACAGAGGGTGTATGATGACTTGTATGATAGGTTGGACAGTAAGGAGGGAGAAAATGATTTATACAGGTTGGCACAGCAGAGAAATAGAGAGGAGAAGGATGTGCAGCAAGTTAGAGTGATCGAGAACAGAGAAGGAAATGTATTGTCTGATGACAGAAATGTGCTGGGAAGATGGAAAGAGTACTTTGAAGAGCTGATGAATGAGGAAAATGAGAGACAGAAAAGAGTAGAAGAGGTGACCGTTGAGGACCAGGAAGTAGCAAAGATTAGTAAGGGTGAAGTGAGGAGGGCATTGAAGAGGATGGAGAGTGGAAAGATAGTTGGTCCTGATGACATACCGGTGGAGGTATGGAAATGTCTAGAAGAGGTAGCAGTAGATTTTCTGACGAGAACATTCTACAAGGACTTGGAGAGTGAGCAGATGCCGGAGGAATGGAGAAGAAGTGTGATAGTGCCCATTTTTAAAAACAAGGGAGACGTGCAGCGTTGTGGCAAGTACAGAGGGTTAAAGTTGATGAGCCATATGATGAAGTTATGGGAAAGAATAGTGGAAGCTAGACTAAGGGCTGAGGTCAGCATTTGTGAACAACAGTTTGGTTTCATGCCAAGAAAGAGCACCACAGATGCAGTGTTCGCTTTGAGGATGTTAATAGAGAAGTACAGAGAAGGTCAGAGGGAGCTGCATTGTGCCTTTGTGGATCTGGAGAAAGCATATGATAGGGTGCCAAGAGAAGAACTGTGGTATTGTATGAGGAAGTCTGGAGTGGCAGAGAAGTATGTTAGAGTGGTGCAGGACATGTATGAGAGATGTAAGACAGTGGTGAGGTGTGCTGTTGGTGTGACAGAAGAGTTCAAGGTGGAGGTGGGACTGCATCAAGGGTCAGCTCTGAGCCCCTTCTTGTTTGCTATGGTGATGGACAGGCTGACAGACAAGGTTAGACAAGATTCCCCATGGACTATGATGTTTGCAGATGACATCGTGATCTGTAGTGAGAGCAGAGAACAAGTGCAGGAAATCTAGAGAGGTGGAGGTATGCTCTGGAAAGGAGAGGAATGAAGGTTAGCCTCAGTAAGACAGAATACATGTGTGTGAACGACGAGGACCCAAGAGGAATGGTGAGGTTACAGGGAGCAGAGATAAGGAAGGTGGAGGATTTTTAAGTACTTCGGCTCAACAGTCCCAAGCAATGGAGAGTGTGGAAAAGAGGTGAAGAAGCATGTGCAGGCAGTTTGGAATGGTTGGAGAAAAGTGTCCGGTGTGATGTGTGATAGGAAGGTATCGGCAAGAATGAAAGTAAAAAAGTGTACAAGACGGTGTTGAGGTCAGCGATGTTGTATGGTTTAGAAACAGTGGCCCTGGAAAAAAGACAGGAGGCAGAGCTGGAGGTAGCAGAGATGAAAATGTTGAGGTTCTCTCTGGAAGTAACGAGGATGGATAGGATCAGGAATTAGGACATCAGAAGGACAGCATATGTAAGAGGTTTTGGAAACAAAGTCAGAGAGGCTAGATTGAGACGGTTTGGACATGTACAGAGGAGGGATAGTGTGTTTATTGGTAGTAGCATGCTGAGCTTGGAACTACCATGCAGAAGGCCAAGAGGAAGACCAAAGAGAAGATTTATGGATGTGGTGAAGGAGGACATGAAGGTAGTTGAAGTGAGAGTAGAAGATGCGGAGGATAGGGTGAGCTGGAGGAAGATTATTTGCTTTGGTGACCCCTGAAGGCAACAGCTGAAAGGAAAAGAAGATATACACATATACATGTACGTATAGTCAGTCAGGGCGGTGGATGCTACTTCGTGGAATTCAGCAGTCGCGGGGGGATCTCAGTCCCAATTAACTGCAGAAAGTGTGGGGTCCCTGTATACTAGTCCTTCTCAAAAAAGTAGCTTATTGTGATAAAGTTCATTATTTTCTGTAATGTACTGATAAACATTAGACTTTCATATATTTTAGTTTCATTACACACAACTGAAGTAGTCCACGCCTTTTAATGTTTTAATATTGATCATTTTGGCAAAAAAGTAAAGAAAAAACAAAAATCCATATCTCAAAAAAATAGCATATTTCATACGACTAATAAAAAAAGTGTTTTTAGTACAAAAAAAAGTCAACCATCAAATAATTACGTTCAGTTATGCACTCAATACTTGGTCGGGAATCCTTTCGCAGAAATGACAGTTTAAATGCGGCGTGGCATGGAGGCAATCAGCCTGTGGCACTGCTGAGGTGTTATGGAGACCCAGGATGCTTTGATAGCGGCCAGAAGCTCATCCACAGTGTTGGGTCTGGTGTCTCTCAACTTTCTCTTCACAATATCCCACAGATTCTCTATGGGGTTCAGGTCAGGAGTGTTGGCAGGCCAATTGAGCACAGTAATACCATGGTCAATAAACCATTTAGCAGTGGTTTTGGCACTGTGAGCAGGTGCCAGGTCGTGCTGAAAAATGAAATCTTCATCTCCATAAAGTCTTTCAGCAGATGGAAGCATGGAGTGCACCAAAATCTCCTGATCGCTAGCTGCATTGACCCTGCCCTTGATAAAACACAGTGGACCAACACCAGCAGCTAATATGGCACCCCAGACCATCACTGACTGTGGGTACTTGACACTGGACTTCAGGCATTTTGGCATTTCCTTCTCCCCAGTCTTCCTCCAGACTCTGGCACCTTGATTTCCGAATGACATGCAAAATTTGCTTTCATCTGAAAAAAGTACTTTGGACCTCTGAGCAACAGTCCAGTGCTGCTTCTCTGTAGCCCAGGTCAGGCGCTTCTGCCGCTGTTTTTGGTTCAAAAGTGGCTTGGCCTGGGGAATGCGGCACCTGTAGCCCAGTCCACTGCTTCCACAGGTCCCCCAAGGTCTGGAATCAACCCTTCTCCACAATCTTCCTCAGGGTTCAGTCACCTCTTCTGGTTGTGCAGCGTTTTTTGCCACACCTTTTCCTTCCCACAGATGTCCCACTGAAGTGTCTCGATACAGCACTCTGGGAACAGCCTATTCGCTCAGAGATTTCTTTCTGTGTCTTACCCTTTTGCTTGAGGGTGTCAATGATGGCCTTCTGGACAGCAGTCAGGTCAGCGGTCTTACCCATGATTGCGGTTTTGAGTTATGAACCAGGCTGGGAGTTTTTAAAAGCCTCAGGAATCTTTTGCAGGTGTTTGGAGTTAATTGGTTGATTCAGATGATTAGCTTAATAGCTCGTTTAGAGTATCTTTTCAAGATATGCTAATTTTTTGAGATAGGAGTTTTGGGTTTTCATGAGCTGTATGCCAAAATCATCAGTATTAAAACAATAAAAGACCTGAAATATTTCAGTTGGTGTGCAATGAATCTAAAATATATGAAAGTTTAATTTTGATCAGTACGTTACAGAAAATAATTAACTTTATCACAATATGCTAATTTTTTTAGAAGGACTAGTATGTTAACAAGTTGTTATCAACGTAGTTAACAAACCTACGCAGCAAACTTCTCTCTGTAGTTGTTTTAACAAGTACTTATAAACAAGATGACAAGGACTTTTGAGTTGAAATTTCACAGACATTTTTTTCTTGGTGGAAAACCCTCATATGACTGTAGTTTTCATGTTTATAAGGGTTGTCTCAAATTATTTTTTTTTTTTGTGTGTGTGTGTGTGTGTGTGTGTGTGTGTGTGTGTGTGTGTGTGTGTGTGTGAAAACCATAAAATCTTTTGGATCATGATAGCTTTTATAATATAAGTTTGTTCAACATTTTCCATTTTACTGTGCACAGCAGGAAGTGTAATCACAGTTTGTACTGCCAACAGCAATCAGCAACACTATCCTTCAGCATGCTCCATAACCTGACCCTGCTTCTCAGCAACCTGATAGACACATGGAGCTGAAAGAAAAATAATTTAAAGTGGACAGGCACTCTTTCTGCTGTAAATGGAATTTCTTTTGCCTGAGGGTAAGATGATCCTGCTTTTCTTATTGGTGGGGGGTCAGGTGTGTATTAATACAATAATGTAAAGCATTCAGAAAATATTATTAATGACATTAACATGAATTGAAGATGATGCTGTGAGATGAGTTGTCTTTAAAGTGGGTTTTTGGTTTTCACAACAGGTAAGGATTTGTCTGACTGTTGATTGACGCAATTAAACAATATCGTGCCTGCTTTATTGTTGAGTATTTTGGTGAATGCAATTAACCAGTCCTGCTAAGGCTGATTCTACACGTGTTTACTATGTGTTCTTCGTGGAATTATTTCTTTTCCATCTCTAGTCTGGCCATGGATAACCTGGTGAGTCAGAGATTTGATTGCAGGCTTGATTTAGTCTGTTCTTTCTTGTTAGCAAACAAGTCCATCTCCGTTTTTTCTATATACTGAGTGTAATTCTGGGATAAGAAGCATATTATTGTGGTTTCGGCTGTAATACACCTGGTTGAAAAGACACACAATAAAAAAAAAAACTCAATCAGGTCCAAGGAGAGCCAAATAAAATCCTCCTACATTTCAATGGTGAATACAAAAACATTAGAGATAATAACATTATTATTTTCACACATAAAAATTCATTCAGAACAGTTTTCTCATTGTAATTTGCACACATAAAACTTTGTGAGGCAGGAGCGGTGGTGCTAAGGTCTTTTGGTAGCACAAAACACCAAATGGAGCTTGGTGTGCGGTTTCAGCAAGATGGAGCTCTGGCACAAACAGCATGTAGATCAGGGCTATTCCGTTAATTTGGAATGGGGGTCGGGTCACGAAAACAGTCCCAGATTTGGTGGTGGTGGTGTGTGTGTGTGTGTGTGTGTGTGTGTGTGTGTGTGTGTGTGTGTGTGTGTGTGTGTGTGTGTGTAATGGCCTGAATTACAAATCATAACTTTAAAAGCTACATATAAAGCATAACAACCCCCAAGTGCAACTGGGTTATCAAAGGCCGGCCATGTCTCCCATTGTCTATGGTGTGAGGTTCATGGAAAAAGAACCACTGCTGACTTTTGTAAAGAGTAGCTGCAAAGCCATCAGTGTGTTTCTGTCCCTTGCCAAAGGGTTGTGTCAGGAAGGGCATCCGATGTAAAAACCTATGCCAAATCAAATGTGCGAATCAGATGATTTGCTGTGGTGACCCCTGAAAAAGGGAAAAGCCAAAAGGAAAAGAAGAAGAAGAATAAAGTATAACAACAACATTGAAATACATATATTGTATTTGTGTACATTGTGTATTGTATAAACGCATTAATTAGTACATTGTATTACAGGAATCCCTTGCTACTTCACACTTCAATTCATGTGGCTTTAGTGCATTGCGGCTTTTGTAAAAAAAAAAATTCATCGAATTAAAAAATAAGGAAATTAAGGAAGAATAGGGGAGGAAAAAGTTAAGGAAAATTCTGCAAGACAAGGCCAATTATGTAAAAAAAACCCCAAAACCTCTAAACAAACACAAAACAAAAAGCAACCTAAAAAACCGCCCATCAAAGCTACCGTATTCGACATAATAAGCGCCCCATGTTTTTGATCTTGCGTCTAATAACCGCCCATGTGTACTGGGAGCAAAATTGTAGATCAAACTTACCAATTTTATTCGATAAGTCTCTGTAACGGTAAAATGAGGCGTTTGTCACAATCAGAGCATCCGACAGTTTTGCTCTGAATGAATGGAGAGATGAGCCAGATATGGACCTATCAGAAAGTGATGAAAGTATTTTTCACCCGATTCTTCTGCTCACTAACTTCATAAATTTAAAGACGTTCCTGGTCATGTGCTTTTGTTTATGTTTGTGTTGATTGGTTCAACTTGCCATGTGCTAAAGCTGACATTCGTGTTGATTGGCTCGATTTTACATCGGGGGGGTGGGGGGTGTTCAAAGGAACAGCACCGGGAGGGAAAAGTAAGGGGTCTTTTATTAAAAATGTATGCTGTTTTTTCTTTATTTTCAGCGTTCATGTAAGTAGTTTGGTTGATACCACAAAATGAATAACACAAATACCAGTAAAACTCTTTTATTGTTCTGTTATTATTCATGTCTTCCACCTCAATGGTAATAAGCACTTACCGTTCCACTCCCCTGGTAACATTTTAATAAGCGCCCACCGACTCCAATTTTTAAAGCGCCCTGGGTGCTTATCACGTCGAATATGGTACTTACATTTTAATGTGTGGTGTGCATATGAATGCCTGCACGCGCATCTGTATGTGTGTGTATTTATATTTTATTTACATCTTATTTTTTAAAGTTTAATTGTTATTATAAGTATTTATCGCATTGAATATGAATTTATTGATATTATATACACAGACACATAGGGGTAGTGGTGGTCTACTGGTATACGGCGCTGGATCACTGATCCAAAGGTTGGGGGTTCGAGTCCCACTCTCCTCAAGGTTGTCACTGCCCCCCCCAGTGCAACTAACTGGGTTATCAAAGGTGGGCCATGTCTGTCACTGTATATGGTGAGAGGCATGTAAAAGAACCATTGCTGACTTTCGTAAAGAGTAGCTGCAAAGTCGTCAGTGTGTTTCTGTCCCTTGCTAAAAAGGGTTGTGACAGGAAGGGCATCCGATGTAAAAACCTTTGCCAAATCAAACGTGCGAATCAGATGATTCGCTGTGGCGACTCCCGAATAAAAGGGAAAAAGCCGAAACTAAGACAGACAGACATTTACACATACACATGTACATATACGTCAGTCAGTCGGGAGGAGGGTGGGTGGGTGGAGGGGTAGATACTACTTCGTGGAATTCGGTGGTCGTGGGGGGATCTCGGTCCCAATTAACCGTGAAGTGAGGGATCCCTGTATATCGCAACATGTAGGCCGAAAGCATTTCTAAATTCGATTTGTAATATACACCACTCTGAGTAATCAATCCACTGTCATGTTCTTTGTCTGGCTGAGGTGTTGTTCTAGTATCGGTATATATCAGTAGATGGAGACAGAGCATGCTGCAGAAGTCACCGGGGTGGAGCCTGGGTAGCTTAATCATGTGACTTAATCAGGAAGACCTACTTAAGGAACAGTAGGAGCTAACAGTCTTCGCCAGACTATCTGTTTTCAATTGTGGTAATCGAGTTGTACCTCTGCCCTCTTTGTTTTCAGCATACAGTACAATTCTGTGCCGTTTCCAGTCAGCAGTCCTGCCCAAGTCACGGTGCTCCAGTCCATCATGACAGAGCCTCTTTGAAGACTTACCTTTGTGGCCTACCTGCCTGCTCTTTACCCCAATGGCTTGGTTTCTCTCACCACAGCCAGTGCCCCCTCCTCCAGCATATTTGCAAGGTTTGTACACTCATTCTGTACTCCACCAGTACTGCCGGCTTATTTTACTATACCTATCCTCTCAATTATCCATCCTTCCCCACAATCAGCCTTTTACACAACCAGCCTTTGGTGTTCTGCTTTAGAGTTCACATTTGTGTATCTGCCTGTGCAGGCCGTGACCACCAGGTGAGCCATATCACAGACATCCACTTTACACAACTGTACCAAACAAAAAACACAATTCAGATCATTTTCTGTAAACACTTAATCCTAATTAGGGTCGTGGGGAGGCTGACACCCATCCAAGCCGACTCCGGGTGAGGGCAGAGTACACCCTGGACGACCTTGCCAGGCCTTCACAGGGCGGAAACTCCCTGACGGCTATGCAGCTACTCTTGTCGAAAGTCAGCAGTGGCTCTTTTTACATGAACCTCACACCATAGACAGTGAGAGACATGGCCGGCCTTTGATAACCCAGTTAGGTGCACGGGGTTTTGGGGACAGTGACAACCTGTGGTGAGTGGGGCTTGAACCCCCAACCTTAGGATCAGTGATCCAGCCCCTATACCACTCGGCCACCACTGCCCTACAAAAAACGTAGGTGTGTAGTTTATTAAATACAATTATAACAATATGAGTGAATAGAAATATTCAGAATAGTTAATAATAAAAAGAAGAGAATTAAATCATTATCGTGAATGAAAAGCAAAGCAAAAGGGAAGAAGTGAAAAAGACAGAACGGTTCAGCTTTGAATATTATAAGAAAGATAATGTGAATATCAACACACGGGCATCATAATTTAACTGCAATATTTAACCTCGACATAAACTAATCCTAATTACTAATTTGATGAACATAATTGTTACATTACAGACTTAGTGCCTAACATTTCACATCTAATGAGCGAAATGATCTGTTGATTTAGTAAGAGCAGTCAAGTCAGGTGTCTATATTGTCAGAGCAATACACAGGCAGTGATGTGAATGTGCGGAGTGAGATGCACAATTTGAGTTTGAATGGAGTTTAATGTGAACCAACGCACAAGCACCATAATGTTTTGCTAGGGCATCAAGACCCAGTGGGACAATCATGCCAGAGTTAATGTGGGGCTTCTTAAAATGTCTTCTGAAATTATATTCCCTACACATGCACTCTCACTGCACAGCAGACACACAGGCTTCGAGCAGACCAATAAAGACACTTTTCTATCTATTCACTGCTAATCTGCCGGTTCTCCTGATGTTTTAAAAAAAAATTATTATTATTATTTTGTGTGTATGTGTGTGCATAAGATATATTTTGTCCAAGTTACTGGACCATTCCATGAACAATAACAACAGTATTGGCCAGAAAAGTGCATAGAGGGTGGATACCTCAAATAATCTGGTGACAAACAGTTGGCACAGTATCATCCAAAATATATTGATTTTGTTTTATTTTTTTAATTATTTAATATGCTTTTTTTTAAAAAAAAAAACAAACAACAAAACAAAACAACTTAAAGTGCCAGTGCAAAGTGTCTCGAGAGCCGGGCCACCAATCGAATAGCCTGGCACCCGGATATAGATGATATATCATGTCATTGGAAGTGCTGAGGGAAATTTTTCCAGATTGAGTGATCTCGGGTGATGGTGGTGTTGGGTAGCCAATGCTCTTTATTGATTTATGTATTTATTTATTCATTTATTTATGTTTTTCTTTTAGGGCTATACTAAATCATAAGTGGATTCTCATCAGCTGTAAACTCCTGATGTTATTAAGGTTGCTACTGACCATCCTTGAGATGTTCTACACCTTCAGCTGTGTTTAATTAAATTGATTGGACTTGATTAGAATGGCATACCTGTCTATATAAGACCTTACCGCTCACAGTACATGTCAGAGCAAATGAGAATCATAAGGTTGAAAGTACTGCCTAAAGAACTCAGACAGAATTGCGGTAAGGCACTGATCTGGTCAAGGTTACAAAAGAATTTCTGCTGTACTTGAGGTTACTAAGAACAAAGTGGCCTTCATAATTCTTAAATAGAAGAAGTTTGGGATGACCAGACTTGATGACATGACTTACTACAGCTTCCCATCTGAGCAATTGGGGCAATTGGGGGAGACGAGCTTGGGTGAGACAGGTGAAGAACCCACAGATCACTGTAGCTGAGCTTCAGAGATGCAATGTCAGGATAGGAGAAAGTTCAAGAAGGTCAACCATCACTGCAGCCATTTAACAAGGACTTTATGGCAAAGTAGGCCAATGAAAGCCTCTCAGTGCAAGATACAAGAAGGCCTGCATTCTTTGCCAAAAACAAACAAACAAACAAACAAAAAACCAAACAAACAACAGCAACAACAAAAAAACACATGAATGATCCTTAGACTAAAGAAATAAGAGTCTCTGGTCTGATGAGACCAGGATTGAATTTGTTGGCATTAACTTTAAGCTGTATATGTGGAGAAAACCAGGTACTGCTCTTCATCTGCCGAATACAATCCCAACTGTGAAGCATGGTGGTGGAAACATCATGCTGTTGGGGTGTTTTTAAGCAACAGGGACAGAATGACTGGTTCCAAAGAAATAACCCAGTACAGAAATATCCTGGAAGAACATCTTTCCCTGAGTGCTCAGGACCTCAAACTGAGCTCAAGATTCACTTTCCAACAAGTCAATGACCCTAAGCACACAGCAAAATTATAGGAGAGTGCCTTAGGAATAACTCCGTGACTATTGTTGAGAGGTCCACCTAGAACCCTGACGTAAACTCAATTGAGCATCTCTGGAAAGAACTGAAAATGGCTTTCTACTAACGTTCACCAACCTGACAGAACCGGCGAGGATCTGCAGAAAGGAATTCCTTTTCCCTTTTTAATAAATTTGTCTACAATTCTGTTTTTCAGTTTATGTGGAGTGCTGTGTTTGTATTTAATGAGACAGGGGTATGAACTTAAATGATTTTAGCAACTGGCTGCAATGTAAGAAAGAGTGAAACATGTAAGGGGGTCTGAATAATTTCTGTACTCACTGTATTAAAAACGGTAATGAATTAGATTTCATTTGTGAAAATAAATTAAATTATCATTTTTTTAATTTATCTTTTAAATCTGGGAGGTCTATTTGGGTCACACTGTATTTTTAGCACAGAAAACACAACTGTATGCCCTGAAAATGATATCAGGATGGAACCTGCAACTACGGGTTTATAGCCTCACATACACCTCACATTCACAGTACAATACAAACAGTCATAAGCCGAAGTTCTAAATCATTAGTGTGAAGTGAGGGCTGAGGTTTTGGTCATGGTTTTTATCTCTGCCATAAAACGTGAGTTTTGGTGAAGATACTGTACTTATCTCTCTCTCTCTCTGTTGTCTGTCCATCTGTCAGTTTGTTTGTCTGTGTGATAAATCCTGACCATGCCTATTCATGAAGTTTCACCTAACGTTGTGGTTACATGATCCTACCTGAGTCCCAGATGCGAGGGTCAGAGCAAAGTAGAAGCACTTTCGGATATAGACTGCTGATAACTTTTAAATCGTAGTGTAGATAGATATGCCGTTTCTATAGAACAGTAACAGGAAAACATGTGGATTTTCAAATGAGGCAATTACTTTTGACCTTGAAAGGTCAAAGTGCAATCTTGTAAATCCTTTACACGCACGTTTTTTCTATTTTCTTCTACATTCACATTTGATACATCGAAGATAAACACATGGGTAATTAAAACCAGTACCCATACAAGGCCTATTTCCTACTTTAATCATGCTGTATAATGGAGGTACTTTGCACTTTGACTGCCCCTTTGGTTTGTTTTGTTACTACTTTAAATTTATTTTCATATGATTAAAGCATTTTAATAGCTTCTAATAGTTTAAGTTTGCAGCGTTTAAATATGCTTTC
Organism: Plotosus lineatus; assembly: GCA_024760905.1. Classification (NCBI taxonomy): domain Eukaryota; kingdom Metazoa; phylum Chordata; class Actinopteri; order Siluriformes; family Plotosidae; genus Plotosus; species Plotosus lineatus. The sequence continues at coordinate 26,232,996 of CM045732.1, read as the reverse complement.
TTCTACTTACCCATTCTCTATTTCATCAATATGTAACCTTCGGTTTGACTCATGCAAAATAAAATGAGTTTAACTGAACTTCACATATTGATAAAGTAGATAATGGGTGAATAGAAGAAAACATATTTAACAACTTCTGGTTTATAGCCTCATCAACTCTGGATGTTTATCAAACTCACTGAGGCTTGATGACTTACCAAAGGTCAGCACTGAGCAATCAAGTTAATGATATGGATTAGAAACTTTGGACACATCATAGAAAGATTCAAACTTTGTCATGACAATTTTCAATTCATTCCACTGCCAAGCCACTCGTAATGAAGCCTACTCATTTTTTAATCCAGTGCTTCTCAATTACTTTCTGCAGTGCCCGCTCTAGGAAGAAAAAACATCTCACTACCCCCCCCCCCCACTGCCCCGAAAGCGACTATAAATAGTATTATTTGTCTATAAAATTGTTATTAGTACACCTCTGCATAACATTGCATCTTTATTACCATTAAAAACAAAAAAGAAAAAAATATATATTCAACTTACAATAAAGAAAAATGTCATTAACATTGTTTTTTAATCTGTAATAGAAAAGATTTAAAGTGCACGGATGTGCCTGAAAAAAACAAAAAAACAAAATAGATATATCCTTATTTAAACTCATTTAACTTATTTATTTCTTAATATCTCCGTCTCTCTCTCTCTCTGTCCACCTTTCTCTTCGTTCCTGTTAGAAAATTTTCCATGTTGTTTGAGGGGTTGTTTACTGCAATTTCACTGCTGGTGCGAAAAACTGCTACACTATCTCACAATGTGAGCGCCACTGCCAACCAGTGGAGAGGAGGTGCAATTACACTTAATTCCCATACACTATTCCCTAAAAGCATGTTCCCCAGGGTCATACGCGCTCCCCCGGCGTCACACCACGCCCCCCCCCCTGGCATCATACTGACCAAAGGGGGTGTGCTCCACTATTTGAGAAGCACTGCCTTAATCATTAAGTTATATTCCTTATAATTATTCAGAATGAATCTCCACATGCCGATGCAGTTTCATACAGAGAATTTAGTCTTGTTGGTCTGCTGCCATTACTACTAGTCTAATAAAATTCCTGGAAACATACCAACAAAAACACTCTGCGATAGTTAACCATGGTGGAAATCTTCAATTACAACCCATCGGGAACAAGAATGGAAGGCTTGTCCAAGAAAATTTTCAGATGATTGAATATACCAGCTGATTATGAAAAGGCAAGTTATTATTTCCATAACTCACTCCTTATTAGAGGTCCCCCCACTCGGCAGGCAGATCATAAGCACCTTTATGGTTTGGCAAAACACAATACAGTTTACCACCTGCTCTGAAATAATTATTTCAGTCTGATATGGATGTGAGAACTCCTCTAATCACTGGATATTCTCGCTGGGATGTTTGCTGTTATTTTTCGCTGGGGTAGTTTTCAGGCTGTGTGGGAGGATGAGGATAAATGTGTGATGGCCTGGGAAAATCCTTCACAGTGGGAAATCTGTGCATTTTCTACTTTCTTATTTATTAATCTCAAACAAAAACAAATGATTCCTACTCCACTGGGAGTTTCCAACATACGGATTGTCTAGAGGCAACTGCTATGTGCAGATTTAATTTAAATATACGGTATGATTTATAAAATGCTAATAAAAATGCACTTCAGTTAATTAAACCACTTATTGGTTTACAAAGGGTAAATCTATAACACTGTAAAGAGGATCTCCTGAAATTTTCAAGTCATTCCACAGGTTTTTGAAAAATTTAGCTCCTGGCTTGGGCTAGTTCAAAATATTAATCTTCATCATTTTTCTGACAAATATTATCTTTATGACTTTCCTTCATGCATCGTGTCTTTGTGCTAAAAGGTCACTTTTCTCTTCACAGGGCTTTTTGGATTTGGGCAAACTGCTTCTTCCTTGGGACTTCCTCTTCATTGTTGACTGAAAACCCTGTTTGAACGGATACCAAGCAGCCCCACAGCATGGTTCTGACACCACAATACTACACCACTGATATGGTGTTCTTTGGATGATAAACTGTCTTGTGCTGTTTCCAGGAAGTCTATCTTTGGTTAAATGAATGAGTAATGTTTATTTTGAATATGTAGGAAAAGACTAAACAAAGAACTGTACTTGTAAAAAGAAACAATAGCAATGAAAGAACAGGGCTCCCTTGCTACTTCGCACTTCAATTCATGTGGCTTCAGTGCATTGTGTGTTTTTTGTTTTTTTTTAAATATCAATTGAATTAAAAAAATAAGGAAATTAAGGAAGAATAAGGGAAAAGTTCAGGAAAATGCCACAAAAACAAGGCCAAATATGCAACCCCCCCGAACAAACAAACAAAAACAAAAAACAACCCAAAATCCCCCAACAAAACTACTAACATCTTTATGTGAGGTGCGCATCTGAGTGCGTGCCCACACTGCTGTGTGCACGCGTGCATGTCTGTATGTGTGTGTATTTATATTCTATTTACATCTTATGCATTATTTTTGAATGTTTAATTGTTATTATAAGCATATATTCAACGCTATAAACCCCGATGGCTGGGGTGTGTGTGTGGGGGGGGGGGGGGGAGGGGGGGTAAGCCAGTGTCTCTCCCTCACGCCAGTCCCAAGCCCAGATAAATGCAGAGGGTTGCGTCAGGAAGGGCATCCGGCGTAAAACCAATGCCAAATAAAATATGCGAGTCAAAACAAAGGAATTCATACCAGATCGGTCAAGGCCCGGGTTAACAACGACCACCATCAGTGCTGTTAACCAACAGGGTACTGGTGGAAAAAGGACTACTGTTGGTCGAAGACGTCGAAGAAGGAGAAGTAGGAGGCGTGTCCATAGGCAGAGAGAGAGAAGAGGCATATAACAGAGGCAGAGAGAGAAGATAGACATAGAACAATAAATGTATCTCCTGTGTAGTCAACAGCACACAGAGTATCATGTGAATGTATTAAAATACTCACTTTTTACATGACCATGTGCATATTTCACGTTGTCTCTTCTCTGTGACCTTAAAATTAGGTCAAAATGACCCAATTTCACTAGACTTGAAGACCTGGAGACCAAGTATAATAGTTTTAAATTGGAAACTAATCTGACAAAAACGGCACCCTGTTAACAGTCGTTTTGATTAATTGACCTATATGACCTTGTTCATAGGTCAAGGTGGCACAGTTTTGATAGGCTGGTATGGTGTGCCATAGGGATTATTCAGCATTCATAAAAAAAAAAAAAAAACCCAAAAAACATAAAGAAGCAGCTCTGAGAATGTAAAGAATAATTATCAGTGGCAAATATGGCAGTGGATGCAGTGGCGGTGGACAGCCTGTGAAAACATACTATCCCCTTCTTTTTATGGGGATATGACAATAATAATGATGATTATGCTGATAAACACTGAAGCATGTGAAATTGTTAACTGTAGCATTAATTAGTCCATAACTTATTCAGTTTTTGTGTCTCGATGTGTTTTTTGAGAAAAGGCTTTCATTTAGCAACCCTACTCTCCAGTTATGGGAAAGAATAGTGGAAGCGAGACTAAGGGCAGAGGTCAGCATTTGTGAACAACAGTTTAGTTTCATGCCAAGAAAGAGCACCGCAGATGCAGTGTTTGCTTTGAGGATGTTAATAGAGAAGTACAGAGAAGGTCAGAGGGAGCTGCATTGTGCCTTTGTGGATCTGGAGAAAGCATATGACAGGGTGCTGAGATAAGAACTGTGGTATTGCATGAGGAAGTCTGGCGTGGCAGAGAAGTATGTTAGAGTGGTGCAGGACATGTATGAGAGATGTAAGACAGTGGTGAGGTGTGCTGTCGGTGTGACACAGAGTTCAAGGTGGAGGTGGGACTGCATCAAGGGTCAGCTCTCAGCCCCTTCTTGTTTGCTATGGTGATGGACAGGCTGACAGACGAGGTTAGACAAGATCAGACGAGGTTAGACAATCATCATGGACTATGATGTTTGCAGATGACATTGTGATCTGTAGTGAGAGCAGAGAACAAGTGCAGGAAAATCTAGAGAGGTGGAGGTATGCTCTGGAAAGGAGAGGAATGAAGGTTAGCCTCAGTAAGACAGAATACATGTGTGTGAACTAGAAGGACCCAAGAGGAATGGTGAGGTTACAGGGAGCAGAGATAAAGAAGGTGGAGGATTTTAAGTACTTCTGCTCAACAATCCAGAGCAATGGAGAGTGTGGAAAAGAGGTGAAGAAGCATGTGCAGGCAGGTTGGAATGGTTGGAGAAAAGTGTCCGGTGTAATGTGTGATAGGAAGGTATCGGCAAGAATGAAAGGAAGTGTACAAGACAGTGTTGAGGCCAGCAATGTTGTATGGTGTAGAAACAGTTGTGCTGAGGAAAAGACAGGAGGCAGAGTTGGAGGCAGCAGAGATGAAAATGTTGAGGTTCTCTTTGGGAGTAACAAGGGTGGATAGGATCAGGAATGAGTACATCAGAGGGACAGCACATGTTAGAGTTTTTGGAGACAAAGTCAGAGAGGCTAGATTGAGATGGTTTGGACATGTACAGATGAGGGATAGTGAGTATATTGGTAGTAGGATGCTGTGGTTGGAACTACCAGGCAGAAGGTCGAGAGGAAGACCAAAGGGAAGATTTATGGACGTGGTGAAGGAGGACATGAAGGTAGCTGGAGTAAGAGTATAAGATACAGAGGATAGGGTGAGGTGGAGGCAGATGGTTTGCTGTGGCGACCCCTGAAGGGAAAAGCCGAAAGGAAAAGAAGAAAATGAAGAAAAGAAGAAGAAGACTCTCCCTGCCCAACACTCTAAATATGTAATAATCAGGACACCTTCATTGGTTCCAACAAAAAGCATAATTTGTTGTCAAGATAAAATGAAATGCAGCTGATTAATTCCAAGGATAATTCTATATCCCATAAAAAAAGAATACATGCGTTTACTATACAAAAGATTATTGACTATTTTCTAGTGTTTCGACCTTCAATTGAAAATTCATTCTTTTTTCCCCCTTTACTCACTACTGTATATTACTGCACTGCACTGCACTGCACCTATCCCTTGACCTCTACTGAGGTTGTTGGGGCACCTGTGAAGACTTGGCCACCACTCTCCTCCACCTGTCTCTCTTCTCCACTGCTCTCTGGGATGTTGCCAGGTTCATGAATGTTGTCCTCCCATCTTTTTCGTTGTCTTCCCTGCCTGTGGCTTCCTCTGACCATTCCTTGCAAGATGGTCTTAGCAAGGCCAGTTGTATGAGACACATGTTCGTACCAGCTCATTTTTCGTTTTTAGACGATAGTGAGGAGGTCGACATGGGGTCCGATTGCCTGTTGTACTTTATTTTGGACCTCTTTGTTTATCACATGGTCTGTGTAGCAGATGTCAAGAATCTTTCTGTAGCTTCTCATTTCTGTTGCAAGGATTCTTCTTTGTAGATCTGCATTAAGTGTCCAGGTTTCGCAGGCATATAGAAAGACTGATAGTACGAGGGAGTGCATCAGGTGGATCTTTGAGTGCAGATTGATGTTCTTGTCTCTCCAAATGGTCTGGAGCTTTGAAAGTACAGCTGTTATTTGTGCAATCCTTGCCACCACTTCTGGTTTTGAACCTTTGTCAGAATTGATGGACCCAAGGTACTTAAAATTTTTTACTATCTCTAAGTACCTTGGGTGCTGTTCATCATCAGCTTTGTTTTCTCGGCACTGATCTCCATACTGTAAGCAGAAGCCACTTTGTCCAGATGTTGGACAAGTCTCGAGAGTTCATCCTCGCTACCTGCCAAGCCATCAATGTCATCTGCGAATCGCAGGTTAGAGATATTTCTACTGCTAGTGGAGACTGTGCCTTCATGGTCTTCCAAGGCATCGTCCATGATCCTTTCAAGGAATACATTGAACAGTGTGGGGGAAAGCAAGCATCCTTGACGCACTCCTACATATGTTCGGAACCAGTCACTTTTGCTGCCGTTCAGGAGGACGGCACTTCTGGCCTTCTCATAAAGTTTTTCTACCACTCTGACAAGGTTGTCATTGATGTTATACTTCCTCATGGCAGACCATAAAGCAGCATGCCACACCCTGTCGAAGGCTTTTTTAAAGTTGTCGAAAACATCTTCAATCTGAAGATCTGCTCTATGGTACTCCGTCCTGCCCTGAAACCCGCTTGTTCTTTTGCAATGATGGTCTCTGCTTGTGGTTTCAATCTGTTGAGAATGACTTTCAGCATGACTTTGCCTGGGTGGCTGATTAAACTGATGGTACGATAGTTCTGGCACATCTGAACATTTTCTTTCTTGGGCAGGGTTATGATTATTGATTGAGTCCAGGGCATTGGCCATATTCCAGTAGTCCAGATCTTGTTGCAGATGGCAGTGAGGATGGTGACCATCGCCTCTCCTCCTTCCTGAACCAGTTCTGCAGGTATGTTGTTGATTCCTGCTGACTTACTTTGTCTGAGTGCCTTTATTGCTGTTTCGACTTCCTCTCGTAGTATTGGGTGAGAGGCATCATCTTGGCTTGTCTGTGGACCTTGCAGTGATGTTATGTTTCCATTGTGCTGGTAGTTGTACAGTTCAACGTAGTATTCTGTCCATCTATCCATCACTTCTTTTTCCTCAGTGAGTGTTTTGCCTGATTTGCTCTGTATGCTCGAAGGCCTCCCTTGTTTTGGTGTGGTGAGGTCTTTAACCACTTGGTATGATTTCTTAGTGTTATTTCTCTTCAAATTTTCCTTGATGTCTCTACACTGGTCTTCTATCCAACTTTCCTTTGCCTTTTTCATCTCCTTTTTAACTTTGTTGCTTACTTCTATATACTTCTAAGCTCCTTCTGGGTCGCTTTTCTTTTTCTTCAATTCCTGTCTTTTGTCACATAGATCCAGAATCTCACTTGTGACCCATGGCGTTTTGGGACGTTGATGATTCCCCAGGACCTCACTGGCTGTCTCTATTACTGCTGTGTTGAAAGAACTGACTGTTGACTCGAGGTCTATATTGTCATCCAGTACAGACAGAGGGGTGAACCTCCCTCCAATCACTGCCTGAAACTCTTCCCTTACTGCAGTGTCTTTAAGCTTTTCAAGATGGAAGTGAGTTGTGTGAACCTGGGCTTGTTCATTTTCTTCAAGCAAAGTTTGAAAGTCATCAACACTAGATCATGGTCACTTCCAATATCTGCCCGAGGGAAGCTGTGAGTGAGTGCTGTTTTCACCCCTGAACGAAAGTGCTTTTCGACCAAGATGTAGTCGATCTGACTGCATGTATGACCATCTGGGTGGTGCCAAGTCCACATTCTTGAAGGTTTGTGATTGCCAAAAGTGTTCGCTATGACCAGGTTGTTGGTAGCAGCAAACTCCAGTAACCGGAGACCTCGTTCATTTGTCACAGAGTGGCAGGATGTTCCACAGGTACCCTGCCAGTTTATTTGGGCGTCTTCTCCGACTTTTGCATTCCAGTCACCTTGTACTATTAAGATGTCTTTCTTGGGTGTTTCATCGATGAGTGCCTGGAGTTGGTTGTAGAAGTCCTTCACATCGTCATCACTGTATTCTGTTGTTGGGGCATAGGCTTGGATAACAGTGATATTGAAGGGTGTTGCCTTCAGGTGGATGGTGATCAGTCAACTGGAGACAGGGCGGGACCCCATAACTGTGCCCTTGGTGGCTTTGTGGACAAAAAACCCACGCCTTGTTCATGCTTGTCGTCTTTCCCACTCTAGTACAGTTTGTGAGCTTCATCAGTTGTCAACTCCCCTATGTTCTTCCATCACATCTCACATAGGCCCAAAAGATTCCAGCAGTAATTTTCCATCTCGTGAAGTGTTCTTCCAGCTTTCCATCCGGATGTAGTATTCGAATGTTCCAGGTGCCAGTCACGATGTTATTTCTGGTTCTGAGCCTAGGTGTTGTGTCACCAGTAGCCTACTTATCGTCTCTGCCCTGATGAGCGGCAGATAGTGCGGTCCTTGTTGACCCGGGTGATGACTGAGCTGGTATAGGATTGGTAGTGGTTGTCTTCATCATGGTGTATCTTGAGCAAGATGATCTGGTGGTGTCCAACCGTCTCCCGACCATTAGCCACGGCCGAATTCCCTCATAACTGGAGGGGTCGCCTTGACCACGGACACATAGCCATTGAACTTGTGACAAGCCTCCTCCACTCTGGCCGTTGACCTCCGAAGTGGTTCTTCCGCCCAGTGATACAGTGTCATTACCCCCTCATGTAGTTTAGCCCGCCAGCTGAAGCGGTTTAACCGGGGTATGGCTCTTGGAGCCAACACATGTGAGATTTCGGGATGGGTGAGGACCAGTGATGTCCGTCCACCCTACTAGGTAGGGAGCAGCATGCTGAGCATCAAAGGTACTACCTCTCCTCAGAGCCCCATACACCATATATTACAAAAAGTGTTGAAAACATCTGAGCCACACCTATAATTCCAGTGACCTTGGGTTAGGCATGTTGATTTTGAGGCATAAAGCTTACGCCTGACACACTAGAATCCTCTCTCTCGTCTCGCCATCTGCCTGAGAAATTGGAGATTTGTATGGAGATCAGTGAGTATTTGGAGGAGATAAAAAGGGGAGAAGTTGCTTTCAGTCTAACACACACACACACACACTCGCTGGCCTGTTAATGAATGGTCTGCATAGTAGAGTAAATCTGGAAACAAAAATTTGCCTTGATACAGTGCAGTCTCTTCTATTTCATTACATCTGAGAGCCAGTAAATGTCCCAATGGGTAATTTAATTTGACCTCAGTACCAATTTCTGTCCTTATGGCCTTCAGAGGTTGATTCTTCAGATTCGTAATGTTTAGAATTACTATTCAGGCATAAAATATTATTTGTAGTTGTATTATATACTAGTGTACACACACACACACACACACACACACACACACACACACACACACACACATATATATATATATATATATATATATATATATATATATATATATATATATATATATATATACATATATATACACACACACATACATACATATATATATATATATATATATATATATATATATATATATATATATATATATATATATATATATATATATATATATATATATATACTTCTTGCTGGCTTAAAGATGAATGCAGTAGAATAGTGCAGTCTCCCAGTGCTCTATCTAGCAGTAAATCATCATCATGCCAATAATTTAAGAAGGGAAATGACAATTTTGTTCAATCGTATAAATTAAATTGGACTGAGGATACAAGTTTGTAATAATAATAATAATAATAATAATATGACAACTGATCTCTTCTTTGTGGATCAGTAAGTCAGCAAATGCTGAGGATCTTTCACTGTGTTTTCTAATGATTATTACATTTCTTCAGATAAACTGAGCTGCTCTCTTGAACGTCACTTTTAAAAGGTCGTTCTTCTTCATTATCCTGATGACACAAAGCTGAAAACATTCCGCCATTCTGCCATAAACTGATTTGCTTGATCATTTTCTACAAATCATTTCACATTCCTTCAAAAGGTTTCATTGCGTTTCACAGTCTACATCACATGGAATGGTGACATTAAATCAGAAAACAATAATATTTATTCAGAATCCGAGCTCTTGATAATACATCATGCTTTGTGCTGTTTGCTTACCTAAGGGAGCTAATATTAAGCTAATATATGCTATCGGAAATAGATCATAACAAATTACACAACATATAATTTATACTTTATTATATATACTATTTATATTCAAAGCCAGATTCCAAGCCACTTCCCCTGTCAAGAGGGAAGAGTAGTATATGAGAAGTATCCAGTACAAAGTTTCAGACATAGCCGATCACACTGGACATACAAGTATGAACAGTTGTCTGGCATAAATTGGTTGTGGTAGTATATTGACTATCATGGAAGAGTTGACTATTGTCCATGGTGGAGGTTTGCGCTCTCTGAGTGCCCTTCAAGTCTTGTTAATATTTCAATGTATACGGTTTATAGGATGTACTCGTTTATCAGTAATAAAATGGTATACTATAACACCAAGCACAATAAAATTCTCTATTAAACATAACATTTGGAAATTGTTTAATTTAAATGCCCATACGTTCCAATTCCAAAAAATGCATAGTCTTTTTTGGTTGACTCTGGGCAAAGACTGGGTACACCCAGGCCAACACACACAACCAGTCATACTCACACCAAGGGTCAATTTTAGGACAGCCATGTCTCTGGACTGTGGGAGGAAACTGGAGTACCCGGAGGAAACCCACACAGGTACGGGGAGAATTTGCAAACTCCACACAGAAAACGCCTGAGCCGCAGGACTTGAACCAAGGTCCTACTTTTTGTGGACATTGCTAACCACCATGTCATAATTCTGCCCATGTAAAAATGAATAATGTGGGAAATGTAAAACTTGCTGTGAAAAGTCGCAACTGTACATGCTTTCCTATAGCACCATCCTTAAATTTCCAACATTTCCTTTGTACAAGAGCAGCCTGTTTCCTGAAAGACTGGCATATAACACACATGAACAGACCTAATGAAGTGGTTTGTTGAGACGCGCTGTTCTATTTAAGAGAATAATGAATCCGGCTCTTGAGAGCAACATGTTTTTTGCTTGGTCTCTGAAGCACAGGATGAATTGAAGAGCTCTTCAGCGGGTCACATGCACAGCTCTCCGTGTACTGCTCGGAGAAACGAGGTTATTCCTAGTAAACTTAGTGTTATGCTACTTCACTGGGAGAGTCTAGATGAATGATCCTGCTGTGTGGAATGCATTTTTACTCAGGATTATGAGTTATGAACTAAGATTACCTGGTGTGGTGTCTCTATATGCTTTTTTTGTTATATAAAATGAAGTGCTTCTTTGGTGAGGATTTTGTTATGAAGCAAAGTCAAAGCTCTGAAAATACTGGACACCAGTGTTGTAGACTCCACTCTCTCTGTCTCCATCATCATTATCATGACCATCATCATCATAACACCAACTGTGTATCAAGAATATTTTTAGCAATAATGGTTCTCATCTGTTCAGTCCAGCTTCAGAGAATCTACACTCTTTTCCATACTGCTTTACTCTACTAGGGTTGCAGGCAGACTGTAGTCTATTTCTGCCATCTCTGAGTGAAGATGGACTACACGCTCAAAAACTCGCCAATCAATCACAGGGCCAACACACACAACCATTCACATTCACATCTAGGCGTAATTTGGAAAAGCCAGTTAGCCCAGTGCTTCTCAATTATTTTCTGTGATACCCCCTCTAGCAAGAAAAAAACATTTCACCCCCCATCACCATGCACGCGACTATAAAAAGTATTATTTCTCTGTAAAATTATTATTAGTACACCTTTGCATAACATTGTATCTTTATTAACATTAAAGTCACAGTGAAGCCAAAGGCTTTGTCATATTTCCTTGTCTTTCGAGGGACTTTCTGTTGTCTCACTATCTCCATCTCTCTCCACCTTTCTCTTCGTTCCTGGGAGAAATTCTTGCATATTGTTTCTTGAGGGGTTGTTTATTGGACTTCATATTGTTCGCTCGGTGCGAACACCATAACATGACAATGAGAGCGCCACTGCCAACTACTGTAGTTGATGTGCAATTACACTTTGTACTAGTACAGAAAAAAAAAGCATGTTCCCCAGGGTCATACCCTCCCTCCTGGTGTTACACCATACCCGGGGGGGGGGGCACACCCCACTATTTAAGAAGCACTGAGTTAGCGTTAGTTCATAGAAGAATAACAGTACACAGAAGAAACCCATGCAAGAATGATGAGAACATGTAAACTCTACATATAAACATCCTTGCTGACCATCATCATCATTATAACACCAAGTGTTCATTAAGCATCCTTTGAAAGAATGGCATGCATATGTTTAAAACAGTTCCAGAAACTCTAAGAGACAATCTACACTCTCGGGGAAAAAAAACCCAAAACAAAACATAATCAGACCTTTCATCATCCTTTCAGTCTCGGCTGAGATGTCATGCACTACTGACCGCCACACATCTTGGCTGGTCCCAAACCCACTATTCTAACCATTCGGCCTCTGCTGCCCCCCCCAGGGTTGTCAGTCATTATGTTCACACAGCAATTTTTGCCTGGAACAATATGTTCTAAAACAACTTGCAACACCTCGAGAAGTTGAGCAAGTTGCACCCACCAGTGTCAAGTTGTTCTGGCACGAATGTCCATGTAAAAGCAGCTTCAGACTATTTTCTTTTTGTTTTCTTTTAACTCGTCAAAAGGGAACACACCATCCACTTGCACACATATCCCAAACCAGTGTTGGGAGCCACCACCAGAAAACCTTTCTAGCAGAGAAGTTTTAAGGTTTCAAGGACTTGAGGTAAATCAAACTAAATGTTCCTTTGACTGGAGAATTGTTCCATCGAGACACATTCACTGGGACTGGAAGCCTTCAGGACAGAACCGATTGTACACCCCAGGCGCCACTTAATCAGAGACATTACCTCCTTTTGGATATCACACCAGGGCATGTGCTTTCATGGTTGAGTAGTTAAATCAGACCTACTTTACTATTTATACATTCATTGATGTGATGTGATGTGCATTATTCAAAAGATATTGTTATGCATAAGCACAATTTTGTTGAGACAATAAGAGCTCACAAGTTTGCCATTAAGGGAAACAGCATCACGCCAGCCGTGCAACATCTATTATTAATTCCTTGCTCTTCTCTCACACTCAGCAGGATACACCAGTGCATTTTCAATAGAATGCTGCATTCACGTTTTACTCCAAACAACAAGCAAATTAATTTTTAATGCTGGAATATAGCATATGGAATAACTCGTTTTGACACATGCTGTCACAGAGATTAATCATAACAAAGTCTCTAATCATAGTAATTACCTTACCACCAACTGCTAACACTACACATCTTTTTTTCTCTTAAAATTTCTAACAACTTATCTCATTCCACTCAATTTAAGTCTAAGACAGCTGGTAGACATCAAACACTCGGGCACAAAAAATATTGAAACACTTAACACGTTCCACATTTTAATTAAAGCACTGAGCTCAAAAACCCTATAAATCACATTTCACGAATTTGGAGGAAAAACAACAAAAACTATTGCTTCCCAAGGAATGTGTGGAAATTAAATTTCATTCAAAAATATATACTTTTTAGTTCAAATTAGAAAGAAACAGGACAGATTTGTTTGCCCCCAGCCACTCAGAGTCCAAAAATAAATTTGGACTTATGTTGTTTTAGCGCTCAATCCATGGACATATGTAGTTTTAGCTATCAAGTGATATGCCTGGAATTCTCTTTCCGCTCTTGATTCAGAAACAATCAGTATGGAGAAAGAAAACCACTGAAAACATAATTTTCATTGTCATACTTACCTAATGAATTATTATTTTTTATTAAAATGCTGAATAAATGACCACAAATAAGATCAACACCCACTATTCACTCTTCATTTCTGGATAGGCCCATATTCCTTATTCACAAGAAGTCCCAGCTCACAATTTTGTCTGTACCAACTTTTGTTTTTAATAAACCATTAAAATATATACAAATATAAAAAAAAATATTATTTTTGTACTATTATCTATAGGCAGTTAGTTGAGTGAGGTCTAAAATAACATAAGTGCAAAACTTGTGTTGATTTTACACCAAATGTAACCTTTCTATGCTTATTACACACAGATGGCAACACAAAATTAGTTATTTTTGTACTCATTGTGTAGCCCTGTTACTTACTGTACTATGTGGTGGTATCACTAACTCAGTTCGGCCAAAAAGTTGACTTATGGGGTTTTTGATCTCAGTGTTTCAATTAATTCAATAAATTTAAAAATTAAAAATAAATAAATAAATAATTTTTAAAAAGCCATGCTTTTAATATTAGTGCAGGATATAAATTATTCACATATGTAAAATTGATTATATTACAATCGGTAGAGATCTTTGAGTGCAGACAGCTTAATTGTGGCACTTTGTATTCACAAATGATTTGTTCATGAAAGAAAAACAATTAAAAAGCAATTTTAGATTAGAGCGAAACTTATAGAGTGCAAGGTTTCTTCACAAGACAGCACTGATAATGTACTTAATAGGACTCATTTTGGATACTGCTTTTAAATTCCCATATGTTCACTGTCGAAAACATTTTAAAGTACATAGATGTGTCCATATTACCAAAATCAAACAAACAAAAACATTTTTTTTTCAAGGCTTTATAAGATTTCTGGGGATTGAGCTTTCAAGGGTCACTCAAGGTCAAATGTAATTAAAAATGATGGCCCCCTCCACCTGGATACTAAGTGTCACTGTTGTTTTTTCTTGGTATTCCTCACTTGCTGTATGTGTTGTGTGGAGTGTTACCAGCTGAATGAATCACCCATAGGCCATGTGTGTGCTCGTCCTTACATTAACCCTCAGTTTGGAGTCTGGTGGAGCTGGGAGATGGTTCTTGGTCCCAACCCACCTTGGCAGCCGCCATTTTCTTTTTTTTAGTTTTAGGTTCTTTTGTTTTTGATGATGGGTAGGTTGATTAATGTATTTTCTTGTAAAAACAATTTATACTTTAATATGGCAACTTGTGTCGTCTCCCTTCCTTGTCACAATTGTTGAGCCGGGCTGTGACAGGAAGGTGATGTTATAATTTTCTGTTAGTAAACATAGTAAAAATATGTTCATTATCAGTTCATTTTCTGTAACCGCTTAATCCTAATTAGGGTCACGAGGAGGCTGCTGCCCATCCCAGCTGACTCTGGGCACGGGCAGAGTACACCCTGGATGGCTCGCCAGGCCATCACAGGGCGGAAACACGCTGACGGCCTTCCAGCTACTCTTGTCGAAAGTCAGCAATGGCGCTTTTACATGAACCTTACACCATAGACAGTGAGAAACATGGCCGGCATCAGATAACCCAATTAGATGCACTGGGGGACAGTGACAACCTTGTTGAGAGTAGGACTCAAACCCCCAACCTTAGGATCAGTAATACAGCACCCTACACCACTACGCCACTACTTCTCGTAAAAATATGTCAATAACTAATTGTTTCAAAACCTAGACGTCCCAAAGTCAAATCACCTCCGGGACTCAGGTAAAGTAGTGTCCCAACAAGTTTGGTGAAAATCCATACATAACACCTCTTCAAAACTCTGTTTTGTAATATTGGACAATAGACTGGAGCCCTGAGGACCATTCTTTTCTTATAACAATGATGTGTGTGAAAAGATTAAAAAGGGCAAAATGCGAAAAACTAATCAAATAATGCTTCAGATATGTAAAAGTTGTATTATAAAAGGATCACTACAAATGTATTACAATGATAAAACATTAATAAATAGTGGGCGGCATGGTGGTGTAGTGGTTAGCATGTCCACCTAACAGCAAGAGGGCCTGGGCTCGATTCCCTTCTCAGGCATTTCTGTGTGGAGTTTGCATGTTCTCCCATGATTGTGTGGGTTTATTCTAGGTACTCTGGCCTCCTCACGCAGTTCAAAAGCATGCACAGTCCGTTGTTCCAAATCACCCCAAGGTGTGAGTGTGAATGGTTGTGTGAGTGTTGGTCCTGCAATGGCTAGGCAGGCTGTCCAGGATGTACTCCACCCTCACCCAGAGTTGGTTTAGATGGGTGGCAACTTCACCATGACCATAATTAGGATTAAGTGGCTTAGGAAATGAACTAATGAATAAATCAACCCAAGAATTACAGGAGAGATCATAAAGACTGGTTTAATTCTCAATATACAGAACATCCGTCTCACGCAAATTATACGGTTTACTCTTCTGCAACTATGGATAAAAAACCTCCCTGTCAATTACCCTCAATCGGTCCAACCATAACACATTGGTCTTTGAAACCATCAGAGGAACATGACCTTTTCTGACTTCTGAATACGCTCACTTTTCTCATACAAGCTCTAGTTATTTATTCACTAAAAACCGAACTTCTCTGCCCACTGATGTAGATCCATGTGCAATATTTCCTGTAAAGGGCAATCGGAAAGTTGCTACTTGCCTGCTTCGTAACCTGCCAAAGATCTCTCATGCGACCCCATACTGTCACGTCACTGGCTTCTTGTCTTTACATTTTAGATATTAATTACTGTCAATAAAGACCTAAAGTTTTTTGTTTTTTGCAAATGACACTTCAGAATTATCTCCACTCTTACTTAGTTAGCATTGATCTCCGTTTAGATCCTCCTTGGCTTTAACTCGAGCCTCCTGTGTTGAATTTCCTGGTTTTTGTATCGGTTAAAACTTATTGTTTATTCGGTCAGAAATTGTTTTTATTTGAAGCTTCCATTCATTTAGTAAAAAAAGATAAAGTCTGTTGGGCTTTTACTCCTGAGCGCAGTGGCTCATCAGAGCAGAAGCTCATCACAGTCTCTAAAGCATGCAGCAACTTAGTTCAAATCCCCTGGATAGGATGCTAGTGTAGTTAAGACTTTGCCTGGTGGCAGGCTAGCCAGGATTTGAACTTACAGCTTTTTGATTATGAGTCTAGCACAATCGTGCCAGGTAATATTTTAAATGTTCATATAGTTTGTTGTACACATTCATCTATTTTTGAAGCTGCTTATTTTCAATTGTGGTTGCAAGGAAGCTGACGCCAATCTCAGCCAACAGTAAAGCCGACTGGAGGGCAAGACACACACACACACACACACACACACACACACACACACACACACACACACACACACACACACACACACACACACACACGGCGATTTAAAATAACAAGTTATATTACTGTGCATTAAACTTCTGGAGGAAACCAGAGTACCAGGAGAACACATACAAGCACTGGGAGAACATGCAAACTCCACACATAAACACTCTTCTTTTCTTTTTGGCTTTTCCCCTTTTCCAGGGGTAACCACAAAGAATCATCTGATTCGCATGCTTGATTTGGCACAGGATTTTGTTTTATGTCGGATGGCCTTCCTGACAACCCTTTAGCAAAGGACAGAAACACGTTGACGGCTATGCAACGCCTCTTTACAAAGGTCAGCAATGAGTTCTTGTACATGAACCTCTCACCATAGACAGTGAGAGACATGGCTGCCCTTTGATAATCCAGTTAGCACTAAAGGTACAGTGACAATCTTGTGGAGAGTGGTACTGAAACCCCAACCTTAGGCTCAGAGATCCAGCACACTTTACCACCAGGAAATCAAATCCTGACCTTCTTGCCATGAGGCGAACGTGCTCGTCACTGTATCGCTCCATTTGTAGTTTAAATGTCCCACGTAATCAACAGTTTGCATGTATTTGATTGTTCTTTCAGTTCAGTTCATTTTCTGTACCCGCTTAATCCTAACTTGGGTCGCGGGGAGGCTGGCGCCCATCCCAGCCAACTTCGGGCGAGGGCAGAGTACACCCTGGACAGCTTGCCAGGCCATCGCAGGGTGGAAACACGCTGACGGCTTTGCAGCTACTCTTGTCGAAAGTCAGCAATGGTTCTTTTACATGCCTCACACCATAGACAGTGAGAGACATGGCCGGCCTTTGATAACCCAGTTAGCTCCACTGGGGGGGACAGTGACAACCTTGTGCAGAGTGGGACTCGAACCTCCAACTTTTTGGATCAGCGATTCGGCGCCTTATACCACTAGACCACCACTGCCGTATTTGATTGTATTTTATGATATTTCTCTATGAATCCCTGTATTGTGAATTAGGTTTCCAGGTAATGTTATTCTTCTGATATAGGAATTCTAGAAACTGCTGGCTTTTTTATTATTATTATTTTATCGTCACAGCTTGTATATATATATACACACACACACACACACACACACACACACACACACACACACACACACACACACACACACACACACACACACTTTCATCCTCATATGAGACTCCGAGGCCTCTTTGGCTTTCCACATCCCTGCAGCCCATGTGCGCTGTGTAGTAGGAGGGGTGTCGCGGTGGTGCTGAGTTGAACAGCGCCTTTGCGTTTCTCCACCTACATTCGGGTCCGCGAGACGAGTCAGGACGCGGATCTGTTTCCATCTCCTTCCCAAAATCTACCCGGAGGAATTACCGGCGATTCCAGAGCAACTGCTTGAGTCGGTGCCGAAAATGAAAGTCGGCTTCATTCTTCCTCTGATGTGCGCTTTAGTCCTGAAAAGCTCCCCGGTAAGAACTGAATGCGATCAGACCTTACTGAAGTTCAGGTGCGCTCGTGCACTTGGTCACAGAGAATCCACTCTGTGCACTGATGCGGCACTTTGATTCCTTTTGGCGCAAGTTTTATTCTGTTCCCTTGCGTCATGTGTGCGCTATTTCTGATTAAATCAGTGGGGGAAACAGCCATATTGCACTTAATATATATATATATATATATATATATATATATATATATATATATATATATTTATATATATATATATTATACTTATAAATTATATTAAAAATATATATATATTAATAAAAAGCCAAAACTTGTACGGTGGTGTCGTGGTTAGCACGTCTACCTAACAGCAAGAAGGTCATGGGTTCGACTTCTGGGGTCCCTGAGGAGTTTGCATGTTCATTTTCTGTTTCCCAGGGTTTTATCCGGGTACTCTGCTTTCCTCATGCAGTTCAAAGACATGCACCTTAGGTTAATTGGCTGATTAAAATTGGCCCTGGGTGTGAGTGAGTGTGAGGGTGTTGTCCTGTGCTGGACTGTTGGTGTTGGTGGTGCACATGTTTTTGTCCAGAGGCAGCTAAGATAGGCTTCAGGCTCCCTGTGATAAATGAATAAAATGAAACAAACAAACTAAGGATTGAATGTTTGAGGCTCAGGGTCGTGGTTTCGTTGTGATGGAACAGGTTAAGGATGGCTAGATGACCTTGACTCTTGCATTAAGATTGTTGTTGATTTTTTTGTTTTAAACAAAATTATCATCTCATTTAAGCTCAGTTTTTTTTCTTTTTTCTTTCCGTTAGAGACAAATTTCACTAATTTATCACGTAGTTATGTGTTTATCATATAGAGGCAGCCAAAGCCTAACCTATCCCACTACTGCTCTCTGGGCTACTCAATGTATTGTGGACTCAATATGTGTGTGTGTGTGTGTGTGTGTGTGTGTGTGTGTGTGCGCTCATTTTGGATGGAATAAATGCAGAGGAAATAATTTAACTTGTGGGATTAATCCAGTGTAGCAAACTAAAAATTATGATCATGTGAGTAATGCACTACAGTGTGGTGAAAACTGTCCATTCACTCTATGTCTTCCTGACCTTTCTGATCTCAGGAGCAAGGTCTACCCTGGTTAAAAATGGGAAGTTAGAGCACTTGGTAATACCAGGTCCTGTGTAGGTTTTGGAAAAGACCTGGCAACCTATTCTGTAAAAAAAAAAATAATAATACTAAGAAAACACTGAGAATAGATTCGCATGGAGTCTGATTTGACCCCTGATAATTATAGCAATGTACGAAGCTTCCCACATTCTTGAAGCTCACCATTGTTCAGGATGTTATAGAATTACAGTTTCCTTTCACTGGATCTAAAGGGTGTAAATATGGTCTAGTGTGTCAATATATTTATGCACAAAGTAAACCCCATGAAGACATTATGAGGTTGCAGAGACCTGACCTCAAACCCAACTGAACATCTCCAGGATGAACTGGAACTCTGACTGCGCCTCAGGGCCCAACAAAAGATACCTATGCCTGATCTCACCAATCCTCTTGAGGCTGAATGAACACACTTCCTCACAGCTACAATCACAAATCCAAATGAGAAGAGGCAGTTATTACAGTTGATAAAGGGATTGATCTCAGTTTAATGCCCGTGGATTTGGAATGGGATTCTCACCAATCAGGCATGAGTAAGATGATCAGCTGTCCACAAGGCTTTGTAAAGGTATTAAAAAACTCAACAAAACAGAAAGGTGCAGTTCAACATTATGATGATTATTATCGGACAAACCCCTTAATCCTACTGTGATGGTAACGGGGAGGCTGGAGCCTGCCTCAGCTGACACTGGGTGAAAGCAAGGTACATCCTGAATGGCTCACCAGACCATTTCAGGGCAATACATACACAACCATTCATAGTCAGAGTCACACTTTTGGACAATTTGAAACAGCTATTTAGTTTAATGTGCATGTCTCTGGATTGTGGGAGGAAATTGGTGTACATGGAGGAAACCCAAGACAGTCATTGCCTCTTCTTCTTTTCCTTTCGGCTTTTCCCTTTTTCAGGGGTCGCCACAGCGAATCATCGGATTTGCACATTTGATTTGACATAGGTTTTTTTCTTTTCTTTTTTTTTCATCGGATGCCCTTCCTGACACAACCCTTTAGCAAGGGACAGAAACACACTGATGGCTTTGCAGCTACTCTTTACGAAAGTCAGCAATGGTCCTTGTACAGGAACCTCACACCATAGACAGTGAGAGACATGGCTGGCCTTTGATAACCCAGTTAGCTGCACTGGGGGGGGGGCAGTGACAGGGGACAGGGGGACCTTGTGGAGAGTGAGACTCGAACCCCCACCCTAGGATCCAGCGATCCAGCCCCTTATACCAGTAGGCCACCACTGCCCCTAATGGATAGAAGTGCAGCTTTGGGACCAAAAGGTAACTGGTTTGATTCTCAAACAAGCAGGAAAACTATGTGGTGGTGGGAGTGAGTGAGCTAGAACTTCCCTTCCTCCACCTTCATGGCTGAAGTACCCCTGAGCAAGGCACCTAACCCCCAACTGATGAACTTCTTAATTCTCTTAGGGCCACAAGGGGGTTGGTGCCTATCTCAGCCGACGCTGGGTGAAGGCAGGGTACACAATGAACATCATGCCAAACTATTGCAATACCAAAATGTCCATTCACACACCCTCCTAGTGGCAACTTGGTACAGCCAGTTAGCCTGACGTACTTATTTTTGGACTGTGGAAGAATGTCAGAGTAACTGGAGGAAACCCATGCATGCACAGGGAGAACATACAAATGTCACACAAAAACACCCTCTCCATGGCTGGAATGCAAACCCAGGACCTTCTCGCTCTTTCACAATCTTAATTCAGAGTTACAGTATTTTTATGAGATTAATTTATTCAATTAGCAATTATTAAACCAGTGACCCTGCGATGTCCTGGTGAGCTGTGCAGGGTACACTCTGCCCTTGTCCAGAGATTGCTGAGATGGGCATCAGCCTCACCGTGGCCCTAATAATTATTAAGCGGCTCAGAAAGTGAATAGTGGTGATGTACTGGACTACTGATCCCAAGGTTGTGGGTTCAAGCCCCACAGTCAATGGTTGTCACTGCTGTACCCCCAGTGCAGCTAATTGGGCTATAAAAAAGTAGCTGCATAGCTGTTAGCGTGTTTCTGGCTTCTGATGGCTTGGTGGGCTGTCTGGGGTGTACTCTGCCCTCCCGCAGAGATGACTGAGATGGGCCAATGATCCTAATTAGGATTAAGCAGTTAAGAAAATTAATGAAAAAAAATTCAGGGATCCCTCACTTTCCGTGATTAATTGGGACCAAGACCCCCCCCCACACACCCCACGATCATCATCGAGTTCCACGAAGTAGGATCAACCACCCTCACTGATGTATATGTCATCATACGTCATGTATATGCATATATAATACAGTGCTTCTCATTAATGGGGCGGCGTGAGGCTGGGGTGAGGGGTGGGGGGGTTGATGCCGGCGGAATCACATACTAGTCCTTCTCAAAAAATTTACATATTGTGATAAAGTTCATTATTTTCTGTAATGTACTGATAAAAATTAAACTTTCATATATTTTAGATTCATTGCACCCCACCTGAAATATTTCAGGTCTTTTATTGTTTTAATACTGATGATTTTGGCATACAGCTCATGAAAACCAAAAATCCCTATCTCAAAAAATTACCATATTTCATCCAACCAATAAAAAAAGTGTTTTTAATACAAAAAAAGGCCAACCTTCAAATAATTATGTTCAGTTATGCACTCAATACTTAACCGGGAATAGTTTTGCAGAAATGACTGGTTCAGTGCGGCGTGGCATGGAGGCAATCAGCCTGTGGCACTGCTGAGGTGTTATGGAGGCCCAGGATGCTTCGATAGCGGCTTTAAGCTCATCCACAGTGTTGGGTCTGGTGTCTCTCAACTTTCTCTTCTCAATATCCCACAGATTCTCTATGGGGTTCAGGTCAGGAGAGTTGGCAGGCCAATTGAGCACAGTAATACCATGGTCAATGAATCATTTAGCAGTGGTTTTGGCACTGTGAGCAGGTGCCAGGTCGTGCTGAAAAATGAAATCTTCATCTCCATAAAGCTTTTCAGCAGATAGAAGCATGAAGTGCTCCAAAATCTCCTGATAGCCAGCTACATTGACCCTGCCCTTGATAAAACACAGTGGACCAACACCAGCAGCTGACATGGCACCCCAGACCACCACTGACTGTGGGTACTTGACACTGGACTTCAGGCATTTTGGCATTTCCTTCTCCCCAGTCTTCCTCCAGACTCTGGCACCTTGATTTCCGAATGACATGCAAAATTTGCTTTCATCCGAAAAAAGTACTTTGGACCACTGAGCAACAGTCCAGTGCTGCTTCTCTGTAGCGCAGGTCAGGCGCCTCTTCCTGCAGTTTCTGGTTCAAAAGTGGCTTGACCTGGGGAATGCGGAACCTGTAGCCTAGTACACTGCTTCCACAGGTTCCCCCAAGGTCTGGAATCGACCCTTCTCCACAATCTTCCTCAGGGTCCGGTCATCTCTTCTGGTTGTGCAGCGTTTTCTGCCACACTTTTTCCTTCCCACAGCCGTCCCACTGAGGTGCCTTGATACAGCACTCTGGGAACAGCCTATTCGCTCAGAGATTTCTTTCTGTGTCTTACCCTTTTGCTTGAGGGTGTCAATGATGGCCTTCTGGACAGCAGTCAGGTTGGCAGTCTTACCCATGATTGCGGTTTTGAGTAATGAACCAGGCTGGGAGTTTTTAAAAGCCTCAGGAATCTTTTGCAGGTGTTTCGAGTCAATTGGTTGATTCAGATGATTAGGTTAATAGCTCGTTTAGAGGACGTTTTCAAGATATGCTAATTTTTTGAGATATGAATTTTGGGTTTTCCTGAGCTGTATGCCAAAATCATCAGTATTAAAACAATAAAAGACCTGAAATATTTCAGTTGGTGTGCAATGAATCTAAACTATATGAAAGTTCAATTTTTATCAGTACATTACAGAAAATAATGAACTTCATCACAATATCCCAAAATTTTGAGAAGGACTAGTATCACCCTGGGGTACATGCTTTTCTGGATCAGTGTACGAGAATTAACTGTAATTGCACTTCCACGCCACTAGTAGGCAGTAGCGCTCTCAGTGTTGCTCTGTGGTGTAGCTTTTTTTCACACGAGCAAATGATATGAAGTGCCGTAAACAACCCCTCAGACAACACGGAAAAAATTTGAACAGGAACGAAGAGAAAGGTGGAGAGAGACAGAGAAATTAACACATAAATAAGTTGAATGAGTTTAAATTAGGATTTATTTTTTTAATTTCAGGCACATTGGTGCACTTTAAATACTTTCAGTTACAGATTAAAAAACAATGTTAATGAAGTTTTTCTTTATTGTATGTTGATATATATAATGTTAATAAAGATACCATGTTATGCAGAGGTGTAATGCAGCCGTGAGGGGGGGGGGGCACAAACCAGTGTCCCAAGCCCGGATAAATGCAGAGGGTTGCGTCAGGAAGGGCATCCGGCGTAAAACAAATGCCAAATAAACTATGCGAATCACAAGAAAGAATGACATACCGGATTGGTCGAGGCCCGGGTTAACAACGACTGCCATCAGTGCCGTCAACCAACAGGGTGCTGATGGAAATTGGACTACTGTTAGTCGAAGACGTCGAAGAAGGAGAGGCGGGAGGCATGTCCGTTGCCAGAGAGAGAAGAGGAAAGGCATGAGTCTAGGACTGAAAGTAGGGACTTTGAACGTTGGAACTATGGCAGGAAAAGGTAGGGAGCTGGCTGACATGATGCAGAGGAGGAAGGTGGACATACTGTGTGTTCAGGAGACCAGGTGAAAAGGTAGCAAGGCTAGAAGCTTAGGAGCAGGGTTTAAGCTGTTTTATCATGGTGTGGATGGGAAGAGAAATGGAGTCGGAGTCATCTTGAAGGAGGAGTTTGTCAGGAATGTTCTAGAAGTGAAAACAGTGTCAGACAGAGTGAGGAGTCTCAAGTTGGAAATTGAAGGTGTGATGGTCAATGTTGTTAGTGCTTATGCCCCACAGACAGGATGTGAGCGAGAAGAGAAGGAGAGATTCTGGAGGAAGTTAGATGAAGTGATGCAGAGTACCCCCAGAGGTGAAAGAGTGGTCATTGGGGCAGACTTCAATGGACATGTTGGTGCAGGAAACAGAGAGGACGAGGAAGTGATGGGTAGGTTTGGTATCCAGGACAGAAACGCAGAAGGACAGATGTTGGTAGATTTTGCAAAAAGGATGGAAATGGCTGTGGTGAATACTTTCTTCCAGAAGAGAGAGGAGCATAGGGTGACTTATACAAGTGGAGGTCGGAGCACACAGGTAGACTACATCTTGTGCAGGCGATGTAATTTAAAGGAAGTCAGTGACTGCAAAGTAGTAGCGGGTGAGAGTGTTGCCAAACATCATAGGATGGTGGTGTGCAGGATGATGCTGATGGTGAGGAAAGTGAAGAAGGCAAAGGCAGAGCGGAAGACAAAGTGGTGGAAGTTGAAAAAGGAAGAGTGTCGGGTTGTCTTTAAGGAGGAGTTGAAACAGGCTTTGGGTGGTCAGGAAGTGCTTCCAGATGACTGGAGAACTACAGCTAATGTGATCAGGGAGACCGGTGGGAGAATACTTGGTGTGTCATCTGGAAGGAGAGTAGATAAGGAGACTTGGTGGTGGAATGAGGAAGTGCAGGAGTGTGTACAAAGGAAGAGGTTAGTACCAGTGGGACATTTAAGAAAACTGAAGAGAGTAAACAGGAGTACAGGGAGACACAGCATAAGGCAAAGGTAGCAGTGTCAAAGGCCAAACAGAGCGCGTTTGATGAGTTGTATGCTCGGTTGGAAAGTAAACAGGGAGAAAATGATTTATACAGGTTGGCACAGCAGAGAAATAGAGATGGGAAGGACGTGCAGCAAGTTAGATTGAGAAAGGACAGAGAGGGAAATGTATTTACTGATGACAGAAGTGTGCTGGGAAGATGGAAAGAGTACTTTGAAGAGCTGATGAATGAGGAAAATGAGAGAGAAAAAAGAGTAGAAGAGGTGACTGTTGAGGACCAGGAAGTAGCAAAGATTAGTAAGGGTGAAGTGAGGTGGGCATTGAAGAGGATGAAGAATGGAAAGGCAGTTGGCCCCGATGACATACCGGTGGAGATCTGGAAGTGTCTAGGAGAGGAAGCAGTAGATTTTCTGACAAGAACATTTAACAAGGTCTTAGAGAGTGAGAGGATGCCAGAGGAATGGAGGAGAAGTGTGCTGGTGCCCATTTTTAAGAACAAGGGAGACGTGCAGAGTTGTGGCAACTACAGAGGGATAACGTTGATGAGCCATACGATGAAGTTATGGGAAAGAATAGTGGAAGCTAGACTAAGGGCAGAGGTCAGCATTTGTGAACAACAGTTTGGTTTCATGCCAAGAAAGAGCACCACAGATGCAGTGTTTGCCTTGAGGATGTTAATGGAGAAGTACAGAGAAGGTCAGAGGGAGCTGCATTGTGCCTTTGTGGATCTGGAGAAAGCATATGACAGGGTGCCGAGAGAAGAACTGTGGTATTGCATGAGGAAGTCTGGAGTGGCAGAGAAGTATGTTAGAGTGGTGCAGGACATGTATGAGAGATGTAAGACAGTGGTGAGGTGTGCTGTCGGTGTGACACAAGAGTTCAAGGTGGAGGTGGGACTGCATCAAGGGTCAGCTCTCAGCCCCTTCTTGTTTGCTATGGTGATGGACAGGCTGACAGACGAGGTTAGACAAGATTCCCCATGGACTATGATGTTTGCAGATGACATTGTGATCTGTAGTGAGAGCAGAGAACAAGTGCAGGAAAATCTAGAGCGGTGGAGGTATGCCCTGGAAAGGAGGGGAATGAAGATTAGCCTCAGTAAGACAGAATACATGTGCATGAATGACAAGGACCCAAGAGGAACGGTGAGATTACAGGGAGCAGAGATAAGAAAGGTGGAGGATTTTAAGTACTTAGGCTCAACAATCCAGAGCAAGGGAGAGTGTGGAAAAGAGGTCAAGAAGCGTGTGCAGGCAGGTTGGAATGGTTGGAGAAAAGTGTCCGGTGTGATGTGTGATAGGAGGGTATCGGCAAGAATGAAAGGAAAGGTGTACAAGACGGTGTTGAGGCCAATGATGTTGTATGGTTTAGAAACAGTGGCCCTGGGAAAAAGACAGGAGGCAGAGCTGGAGGTAGCAGAGATGAAAATGTTGAGGTTCTCTTTGGGAGTAACGAGGATGGATAGGATTAGGAATGAGCACATCAGAGGGACAGCACATGTAAGACGTTTTGGAGATAAAGTCAGAGAGGCTAGATTGAGATGGTTTGGACATGTACAGAGGAGGGATAGTGAGTATATTGGTAATAGGATGCTGAAGCTGGAACTACCAGGCAAAAGGCCTAGAGGAAGACCAAAGAGACGATTCATGGATGTGGTGAAGGGGGACATGAAGGTTGTTGGTGTAAGAGAAGAAGATGCAAAGGATAGGGTGAGATGGAAGTCGATGATTCGCTGTGGCGACCCCTGAAGGGCAAAGCCGAAAGGAAAAGAAGAAGAAGTTATGCAGAGGTGCACTAATAATTTTATAGACAAGTAATAGTATTTATAGTTGCTCGCTGGGCGGTGATGATGTTTTTTCTTATGAGAGGGGGCCCCACAGAAAATAATTGAGAAGCACTGATATAATATCAATCAATACATATTCAACATATTCAAGTGCTCACTGTTTACGTACATATGTGTGTGTGTGTGTGTGTGTGTGTGTGTGTGTGTGTGTGTGTGTGTGTGTGTGTGTGTGTGTGTGCACGCGCACGCTCACCTTTCTGCAGAGGAAATAATTGAAGTAAAATCCAGATCCAATATTTTTAATGGAAGCTAATTCAACAGTTCGATGATGTTGCAGGGTGGTGGGGTTTTGCACATACCTGTATGATCAAAGCCTAACGAATCCTGCTGCTTTTCTTAGCATTCACATCATTATTTAAAACACTACAACTGAAACAAGGGCAGTGGTGGCCTAGTGGTATAGGGCACTGGATCGCTGATCCAAACGTTGAGGGTTCGAGTCCCACTCTCCACAAGGTTGTCACTGTCCCCCCAGTGTAGCTAACTGGGTTATCCAAGGCCGGCCATGTCTCTCACTGTCTATGGTGTGAGGTTCATGTAAAAGAACCATTGCTGACTTTCGTAAAGAGGAGCTTCAAAGCTGTCAGTGTGTTGATGGCCTGGCGAGCTGTCTGAGGTGTACTCTGCCCTCGCCTGGAGTCGGCTGGGATGGCTGCCAACCTTCCCGCGACCCTAATTTGAATTAAGCGGTTACAGAAAATGAACTGATGAACAACTGAAACTGTCCCATATGTATGTGTTACCATATACCAGTTACATGTTGTTGTGACATGGATCACACAAGCACTGTATCATTGAGATTTAAATTATTATACTTTGATAATCTGAAACATTTAAATCAATTTAAAATAGAAATCAAAGTCACCGAGACAGGGTCTGCTGTATTGAAACAGCACAGTGGAGTTTCCACTCGCCTGGTGGGCTAGTTAATGAAACGTAAAGTGCAAATATTAAATTCCACTCGATGAAGGGTTTTGCTTGGCTTACTGTCTTGAAGAAGAGCGTAAAGGTCACAGTAACATTGCATTTGGATTGTGGGCTACATGAAAAAGAACTCATACCCCGTGATCTCTGCTTCTTAATCCTCATAATGTAATGTTAAAATCTTTTTTACCCCTTAGTGCTCTGCCAGACGTTTGTCGGTTCATCCATGTAGACCCGGATTCACTCAGAACTTCTACACCGTGTTTATTCCACGGGAGAAGCTGCAGGGTCACGTCATTGTCAAAGGTAAGAGTGTGTTTAATGAGAGAGACGTGTCTGTGTGGGTGTTTTTTCGGTTTTGCCTGCAAAGATTTTGGGAAGAGATTTTTGTTTTTGCATTTGTTTTGCTTTTTTTTTTTAACCCACCTCTCTCTTTCATGCTCTCTTTCTCTTTCTGTCTCTTCACATTCTCTCTTATGCTCTCTTACTTTCTCTTTTATTCTCTCTCTCTCTCTCTCTTGCTCTCTCTCTCGCTCTTTTTATTCCTTTCCACTTCCAGTTATTGTTCAATATTTCACTCTGCATGCACTGCACATCGTAAACAGGGTGGTGCTTCTCAAAGGCCATGAAAAAAATCTCTGTTGCTGATTCCTCATATTGGTTATGAGACTCGCATGTTTATTTCAATTCTAACAATCTGAGATGCAAGTACTTTGTTTTTTTTTTTTTTTTTTTTTTACAATGATACCTATTCTTCTCCAGCCTGTCTCGTCTCCTGATTGCAACAAAAGTGCATATAATTCTTCTTTTATGAAATTATCCTACCAAATGAGGCTCCATAAAAAGTATTATCCCCATTAAATGAGCAGTTGTGCAGCGTACCTGTCTATAATCAGGAAAATGAAATCTCTTCATGTTCACCTGTGTATATTTGTTGGTAAATCCCCCACCTACAGTCCTCTCTCCCTCACCCAGCATGTTTTGAGTGGAATACAGTCGCTCTATTCTTCTGTGTGCACTAAGACTCTGACGTTCCATTTATTTGCACACTTTCTTTGTAGTAACTCTGTTTTCTTTGTGTGTGCTGGTGTGTGTTGTCCCAGTAACGCTGGAATAAGCTTTATCAGGCAGATTTGCTATGCTGGTGCCAGGAGGAAGATGGATGAATATTTAAAAAAAAAAGCAAACAAAAAGAGGAGGAATTGCAATAACGTATGCAAAACTGCATTGTCTGCTCTGAGACGGAATCAGTTGATGACTAGGATATAGGCACAGGGAGCGATGAAATGAAAAATGACTGTTATTAGTGTAATCAGCAGCATGTCAGGCTCTGTGGTTATGACTGAAAAGCTTCTACTCATCTCGCTGTGATGTAGCGTCAGGCTTTGTTATGGAAATTGTCGCAAAATGGTTTGTACTGTTTTTAAACTGAGTTTATCTGCGGAGATCAGAGGTTCCAGTGCCACTGCATTTTTTCTTACAAAAAATGTGTGTGTCTGTGTGTATGTACACACACACACACACACACACACACACACACACACATATATATATATATATATATATATATATATACCATTTATTTATTTTTAAACTTTACAAGAATTGGGCTGGATCTTTGAGGAATAATAAATGTTTTAAGCTTGATTTTTGCAATGAATTATCTAGCCAAATTAAAAAAAAAAAAAAACCTGGCAGTGGTGGCCTAGTGGTATAGGGCGCTGGATCACAGATCCAACGGTTGGGGGTTCAAGTCCATTGCTGACTTTCGACAAGAGTAGCTGCAAAGCATCAGCGTGTTTCTGCCCTGCGATGGCCTAGTGAGCTGTCCAAGGTATACTCTTTGCTCTCGTCCGGAGTTGGCTGGGATGGGCGCCAGCCTCCCCGTGACCCTAATTAGGATTAAGTGGTTACAGAAAATGAACTGATTTTTAAAATATATGATCAAATTCTTTTATTTCATGGTAAACCTTTTCCTGTGCTCACCACAGAATGTGCTTGAAATGACAAGGTTGCATCATTGTACTACACCATTGATGTGTATATGCAAAATGTATCTAGTAAAATCATCATTAGGTGCTCCGATCTCATGTGTGCCCCTGGGGGTTAATCCATAGGTAATAAAAGATCTGTGCTAACATGGCTTTAGCAGCCCCTTATCCATCTATAGAGCTCAGTCAAGGTGAAGCTGGTGCAGTAAGAGGCACCTTCTGTACCCTGCTAGATTTACCTCATCCAACCTTTGGAATGATGGGAAATATTTCCGTGAAGATAGTAAATTATAATACAGTGAAGTAATGTGAAATTATCTACCTATTTTTTGTCATCATATTGCATATTCTTTTTAGATTGTTTACATTTACAACATTTTGCAAATGCTCTTATCTAGAATGACTTACAGAAGTGCTTTATCGTCACTACCAAAGAATTTATCGTGGAACTGGTTTACTAGGACATAGACAAAGTATACCATCAGGCAAAAACTCAGTGGAAAGAGCATGACATTTTTTTTGTTGTGTGTGTAAATTCAAGTACTTTCTATAAAGGTAGGTTTTTAGAGATGCATACAGTATTTTTTTTTGCAACTTGATAGATGGAGGAACTAGTCTAACAGTGCTGGAAAAATCAGAAAGAGTGTGGAGCAGTGTGGGGTGTAAGAAATGCTTTTGAGTTAGAAGGGTTCAAATCAACTTTTGGCTTTGTAGACAAGCTTTAGTGTTTTGAATTGAATGCGAACAGCCACAGGAAGCCAATGACACAAACCTTGTTTGGAACCCAAAAACTTAGTTCTCATCTGGAACAGTTTGAACAGTTATGACATCAGTGGATGAATCATTAGTTTGCCAAATCCACAATCCAGATATAAATGCTTGCGTCCTGTATACATTCTGCAATGCTTGCTGCCAATGGCACATCATTATTGAATGGTTTGAAATATCTTTCCATTTTGATTGATTTAGCCTTTTGTGTTTACCCTATGCTGGGCGTGTTGAGAAGTTAATTAGTCGATTTTGTTGCTAAGTACAATTTTAGTTAATCTCTGCCGGAAACTCGCCCCACTTTCAGTATAATAGCAACCCTGTGACCACTCTGTTCCTTTCTATTTCTTATGCTTCAAAAAGAACTTGGGTGACAGGTCTTGCATTTTCCAACCATCTGTGAGCTGAATAAATGACAGGTCATTATCACTCACGCCACACTACATTCCATTTCCAGATTTTTACTTTACTGCAGCTTTTCCAACTGTAATTGTGATTATGCACATATAGTCATGAAAGAACTTTTTTTTCCTTTCGTCTGTTCCTTTCAGGGGTTGCCACAGCGAATCATCTGCCTTCATCTCACCCTATCCTCTGTATCTTCTTCTCTTACACCAACTATCTTCATGTCCTCCTTCATCACACCCATAAATCTCCTCTTTGGTCTTCCTCTAGGCCTTCTGCCTGGTTGTTCCAACCTCAGCATCCTACTACCAATATATTCACTCTCCCTCCTCTGTACATGTCCAAACCATCTCAATCTAGCCTCTCTGACTTTGTCTCCAAAACATCTTACATGTGTCTTGTGATATGTGTACATCTTACATCTCTGATGTACTCATTCCTGATCCTATCCATATTTCCTCAGAGCCACTGTTTCTAAGCCATACAATATCGCTGGCCTCATCACCGTCTTGTACACTTTTATAGTCATGAAAAAACTATTTAAAAAAAAATGTAAAGGTAAGTTGTTTACCATTTTAAGGCTATTTAAGAGTGAACCAGTCATCATTCTTTCAGATCTTTCCTTCTGTATGAGAATTAGTGGCAGTAGTGTCGATTCTGTTTTATTTGCTCTGGTGGAATATATTCTACATGGTATTTGAGCCAGATATTGGTTTGTGTGGTGCAGGGAATATCAAATGATCAATTATTCTGCTAATGTTGCAATAATATATCTCTTGAGCTTGTCCTCATACCTTCTCAGACTAGTCTCAGTGTATTGCAGTGGCCTTGCTTTAAAGTATATATTGTGATGTTCAGATTTTCTGCTCATTGGTCTGTACAATTAGCACTAGGCTAAGGGTGGAATTTTTTTTTCAAAGGAATAGGGATAAGGGACCGTGATCATGCTCATGGCATTAAGATGATATCAGTGTACCATAACATAACATGCTGAGCAGGGTGGAGCAGCCTATTTATGCCAGAGGAAATTATGCAGAATAATCAGAAATAAGTAATGTACAATTTTTGGCAAAACACATTTCCTTTTTTTCTCCTGACACATCAGGGATTCTGCTCATCAAATAATTACAAGGATTTTAGTGATTAGGGTTCTGAAATTCAAGTGTGCTGGTTAATTATACATTTATTATATCTATAGTACCAAAAAATGGACCTTCATAGAACCATATTCTGTAGGTTACTGTAGGCTTAACTTTTAAGTTTATGTAAAGAAAATAATTCTTTATGTTGCTTGTTTCAATTTTATTTAATGTATCTTGCTATATACAACAACTATTTCTGCTGAAGGCGAGGTGGATGTTGAGGTGTTATAAAAATATTTCACTTTAGTGTGACTGTTGTATCCATGTTTTATTATATACTACATGGGTACATAAGAACAAAAACAAAACAAACAAACAAACAAACAAACAAACAAAAACAGGTGCAATAAAATTAAATATTTTATAATTTATTACTTTTTATCATCATGGACATAAAGTGGCCGTGAGTACTCATGAGAACAGGTGCAGGGCTGAGTAACAGTTTTAGGGGATACATATATATATATATATATATATATATATATATATATATATATATATATATATATATATATATATATATATATATATATATATATATATATATATATATATATATATATATATATATATATACTATGTGATAAAGTTTTTTTATAATTTATTTTTCATATTTTAACATGACAGGGGCAGGCGAGAAACTTTGTATATCTAACAGTGTAATTTGTGAGTGTACTTTCATAGTGAGTACATACTACAGTAAGAAAATCAACTGTATGTTTTGAACTAAGCCGACGTTTTAATATATACTGTGAGCAGACACAAAAACACTCCAGCAAGAATGACAATACAGCGATCCCTCGCTACTTCCTGCTTCAGTTTCTGTGGCTTTAGTGCATCACGGGTTTTTCAAAAATATTCTAACTGTCTTATCAAAGGCGGGCCATGTCTCTCATTGTCTATGGTGTGAGGCATGTAAAAGAACCATTGCTGACTTTCGTGAAGAGTAGGCTGCAAAGCCGTCAGCGTGTTTCTGTTCCTTGATAAAAGGTTGTGTCAGGAAGGGCATCCGACGTAAAAACCTATGC
Organism: Plotosus lineatus; assembly: GCA_024760905.1. Taxonomy (NCBI): domain Eukaryota; kingdom Metazoa; phylum Chordata; class Actinopteri; order Siluriformes; family Plotosidae; genus Plotosus; species Plotosus lineatus. The sequence goes on along the minus strand of CM045732.1, from coordinate 26,199,953 downwards.
CAAATCAAATGTGCGAATCAGATGATTCGCTGTGGCGACTCCCGAGAAAATGGAAAAAGCCGAAAGGAAGAAAGAAATTCATCGGAAAAAAAAAACGAAATTAAGAAAAAAGCCACAAAACAAGGCCAATTATGTGAAACCCCCCAAACAAACAAAAACAAAGCAAAAAAAAAAAAAAAAAAAAACGTCAACCCAACAAAACTACTGTACTTACATTTTTATGTGAGGTGTGCATCTGAGTGTGTGCACGTGTCTGTATGTGTGTATTTATATTTTATTTACATCTTATGCAATATATTTGAATGTTTAATTGTTATTATAAGCATTTATAGCGTTGAGTATGTATTTATTGATATTATATACACATATACAAGTACGTGTACGGCAGTCGGGGTTGGGTGGGAGTGGAGGTGGGGGGGTCGAGCTTACTTCGTGGAAATCGGTGGTCATGGTGGTGGTGGTGGGGGTCTTGGTCCCCATTAACCTTGGAAAGTGAAGGTTCCCTGTATTAGGTTGGTTTACTTTGTCATTTTAAGGGATTATAATGGTGATTATGCCTGCGATAAACCATAGTGGACCAATCAGATTGCACCACTCCCACCTACATAGTTACATTTAATTTTGACATGGGTTAATAATTGCTTCAGACTGAGTATTTAAAATTTTCTGGGAGTGGCAAAGTAGAATTTAAACTTTCTGAGCAGATTTTATAATCAAAATGAACTTGACTTGCCAGCCAGCAGCAGGCGTTTTTGCAGTTTAAATAAATCTGATAATCAGCCTATCTTCTTCCTGTCTTTCAACTGAGGCTCATGCTTTCTATTTATTTTCCTCAATTTCTTTTCAGTGCTATCTTTGCATTGTACGTGTTGTCAAAGTTACACAGCAGGGAACTAACTCTCGTATTTTTTCCATAGTATGCCATAGAATAGACAGAATTTGATTATAGATGATTCTGAGCATAAGGTTTTAACCCCCATTAGGCAGCTGTGCATCAGAAATATCACTGACTCTGTATGTATGGCAGACTGTAGAAGAGGAAGCCTCTTCACTTGGTGACATTTTCTTCTATATTTAGCTCGGAAAACTGTAAAACTTCCAGAACAGTAATAAGCATTTTAATCAAACTTCAGTACATGACATTTTAGCTTTTTCATGTGTTTTTTTTTAAATTTTGTAAATTTTGTAATTTTGGAAAATTTTTAAATTTGAAAGGCTGAGAGGTACATTTTCACAGAGCCCACCTCTCTTATATACTCTTTTCTGAATCACAGTGAGTATATGCCTAAATTCAACGTGATAGGTGCCCAGGGAGCTTAAAAAATTGGAGTGGGTAAGCACTTATTAAAATGTACCAGCGGAGTGGAACGGCAAGTGCTTATTACCATCGAGGTGGAAAACATGAATTATAACAGAACAATAAAAGAGTTTTACTGGTATTTGTGTTATTCATTTTGTGGTATCAACCAAATTACTTACATGAAAGCTGAAAATAAACAGAAAACAGCATAAAAAAAGACCCTTTCATTTTCCCTCCCAGTGCTGTTCCTTTAAATATTTTCCCCTGATGTAAAATTGAGCCAACCAACAAGAATGTCAACTTTTGCATATAGCATATTGAAAAGCACATGGCCAGGAACATCTTAAAATGTATGAAATTAGTGAGCAGGAGAATCGGGTGAAAAATACTGGTCATCATTTTCTGATAGGTCCATATCTGTCTCATCGCTCCATTCATTCAGAACATCCCATAGCTTTGCTGTAGCAGTTTCTAATGGTTCATCTTGTTGGACATTTACCAAGACAACACAGCAAAATATTTTCCTGTTTTTTAAAGCACGGTGGAACATTCAAATGTGTTGTTACTGATGAAGATTACAGAAATTCCCCAGTTGCAGGGGGTCTTGAAATACTCTGTAAACTCACTTTTACAGGCAGTGAACGCCTCATTTTACGGTTACAGAGACTGATTAAATTAAATTGGTAAGTTTGATCTACCATTTTGCTCCCAGTACACATGGGCAGTTATTAGACGTAAGAGAAAAAATAGTAGGGAGGGGGAGGTATTGGAGCAGGGCGCTTATTACGTCAAATATGGTACTTCATAATTGACGACTATTACAGTCGGAGCAGGTGTGACAGTGACTTAACATTACAATCACTGTGATGTCTGACTGTTGCATCATGCCTCTCTTCGTAAAAGAAAAGTTGGAAGTCCTAACAACATTTAAGCAGTCCAACAGGCTTAGATCTTTGGGTGGTTCTTCTTGCCTTTTCTTTCAGGAGCTTTAGTGGGCCTCGCACCATGTGCCCAAACACTAACTCAAAAGGACGTCAAATTCTGAAAGATGCCTGACATGAAGTTTGATCCTTGATCACACTGGATCTCCTTTGGCAGACCAAACAGTGTGAAGAAGTTTCCATTTTATGGATTTGGATATTCCTCATGGGGATCACCTTGGGAAACTGTGTGGATGTGCACATAATGGTTAGTAAGTACTTATTACCGGAATTGGTTTTGGGCCAGAGTCCGACACAGTCGATGATGACCTGACGAAATGGTTCTTCATATGCTGGTGCAGCAGGAATTTTCTGGTTTGGTTTTTTGACCACCTGGCATGTGTGGCAGGTTTGGTAGAAATAAGATATATCTCATTTGAGTATTGGCCAATAAAAGTGTTTTATAGTGCTGTCATAATTTTTGTTTACACTTAGCTGACATCCGAGAGGGTGCTCACATGCCAATTGCAAGATCTCAGGGTGATATGAAGTTGGGATCACGATCTATTAAGGAGTGGCACAGGCTTCGGAAACTGGGACGTCTGGAGGTATCCATTTCCTCATGAAGACTCCCTTTCTTAGAAAATAGCCAACTGGGGCTTTAGCCAACTCCATTTACGGGAGGGTAGCATCAAAGAGAGGCTTTAAATCAGGATCATCTTTCTGCTCTGTATTAGTTTCGCTCTCGACAAAGATGTACCTGGTTCAGACATAGCTGACAACTTATCGGCCTTATCCTGGTACTCATTGGGGTCTGCAAATGTCTGCAATAAATCTATAATGTCATCTTCAGAATCGACTCTCTGCGACTCGGCCATTCTCTTGGCCAGGACTCGCGTCATTGGGTGAGAAGGAAGCAATTTTTGCTCATATTCTCCGACACTGTCATTCTTTGATGATGCCATTTGTTAATTGGCCTCAGGCTTAGCGTCGGCCCTCTGGCAACATTTGACACCCGCCAAATAATTTCCCAAGAGAAATGAGATGCCCTCTAATAATAGATGTGGCATGACGGTGGCCACCACGGGGCCTGATAATAAATCCAAATTCAAGTCAAAGTTATGTAAGGGGGCTGTGGCGCAACCACCCTGAAACCCTTGCAACATTGAGAACTCACCGGTGGCTGAGCTTGAATTCGGGGTAGAACACCCTCCAATAACATGGACTGAGTCACCCCAGTGTTATGTAAGATCCTAATAGGTACAGGCTTGGTCCTGCCAACAAGTGACACTGTCCTTGGAGACATAAAGAGCATATTCCTCCCTAAAGTTGGATCGAGTTACTGTATTAAGAAACAGACTTCTTCTTTAGAGCATAACAATCATCACATGGCCAAGTATGCAACTTTCTTAAAATATATTTATTTTTTATTTTATGAATTTTCATATCATGGACATATCATTTACTTATGGCTGATTGCCAGAATTCAAGCTTCAATATTCGGGGTTTAAAATTTCACCATGGATCAGGTTCCTTCAAGGTTTTGGTGGAATTGCACGGTAAACTCGCGAAGCGGATTTTACGTGCAAATTGATCCATGTACCATATTCATGAACCATCTTAATTATATGTGACTCAATCTGGCAAATTGAGACTGAATGACCAAAAATTGAAAAATTAATTAATGATGAAAGGAGGAGGCTGTAAGCTTTACAGTGAAACCAAGACAAAGTTAAGAATATTTGAGGTTTGTTGGATTATGTCAATCATTCTTAAGAAAAACTGAAAAAAAATGCATTAAAAGTTTTCAGTTCATTTTCTGTAACCGCTTAATTCTTATTAGGGTCGCGGGGAGGCTGGTGACAGCTCGCCAGGCCATCGCAGGGCGAAAACACGCTGACGGCTTCGCAGCCTACTCTTGTCGAAAGTCTGCACGGGTTCTTTTACATGAACCTCTCACCATAGACCATGAGAGACATGGCCAGCCTTTGATAACCCAGTTAGCTGCACTTTGTCTGTGACAACCTTGTGGAGAGTGGGGCTTGAATCCCCACCTTAGGACCAGTGATCCAGCTCCTTTACCACTAGGCCACCACTGCCCCCATTAAAGGTTTTGGGAATGAAAAACTACCCTTCAAAAGTCCTTAAGCAGCCAATGGGTAAGCTTCCTGCTATTGACATAAAACCTGACAGGTCATTTTATTACATCATTGCCCATAATATCAAAAGCGGGGGTTAGGGGGGGGTGATATGTCAAGATTCAAATTTAAATTCAATAATTAAACTTCATTTATCTGGACCAGCTCACAGGGACAGAAAGTACAACATGATGTAATGGTACTTCAGACAGGTGTCACTTGAGACAGACACTTACAAGAAAGATTTGTCATTGCCATTAAAGTCATCTTCATGAAAAGAAAAGAATCTGATCAAAATATAATTAAGAAAAGGATCAATCAAGCCCTGATATTCATCATGTTTTATTGAAGCTCAACCGACACTGTATCACACCTTTTCACTCAATAAATAAAATAGAAATAAAGTAAAATCTGAACAGAATACAAGAACATCTAAGAACAATAAAGCACAAACTCTATCAGTACATGTGGTATGTAACATCTACCTCACTACCAACTTCAGGCTCAAGGCTCAACAGCATATTAAAATATAAATGTGATATAAATTATAAAAAGTCAAACTAGTTACAGTTACAGACTGAAAAGTGGCTATGCACTTGTACATGTGTGCAAGCACAGACTTGTTTTGAATTTAAGATGCAACCCCGATATCACTGTTCACAGCAAGCGACAATGCCAAACTTACACACATAAGGGCGATCAATTGACAATGACCCTGTCCATGTTTGTTTACTTGCTAATTTTTTGGTTGGTGTGCTGATTAAACAAAAAAAATGTCAGCAGGACCAACGCAGTTATTGGCTTTTTTGCATACGGGGCTAAAATGACATGCTGGTGGTGACGAGCAACAAAAATATAATTTTGCTGGCCAAGTAATATGTATATTACACACGCATATATAAATATATAATTTATATATATTTATGGCTATTTCCTAATTTTTTTCTTCCAAAGTTGGAGGTAGGACCATCGGCTAAATGGTCAGTTTCCTTACTTTATATGACCTTCTCAGCTAATAGACTTTGGGATATTATAAAGTAATAGTTCATCTATCAAATTAGGCAGTGGTGGCCTGGTGGTAAAGGTGCTGGATCACCGATCCTAAGGTTGGGGGTTGAAGCCCCACTCTTCACAGGTTGCCCCCCCCCCCCAGTGCAGCTAACTGGGTTATCAAAGGCCGGCCATGTCTCTCACTGTCATATGGTGTGAGGTTCATGTAAAAGAACCATTGCTGGCTTTCGTAAAGAGTAGCTGCATAGCTGTCAGCGTGTTTCACCCCTGCAATGGCCTGGTGAGCTGTCCAGGGTGTACTTTACCCTAGCTCGGAGCTGGCCCAGGATGGGCGCCAGTGACAGCCCGTGGAGAGTGGGGCTTGAACCCCCAAACTTTGGCTCAGTGATCCAGCACTTCCCCATCATTAATTTTTTGAACCGCTTAATCCTAATTATGGTCGCGTGGAGGCTGGTGCCCAAGAATGTTGATATGAGATATCAAAACTTAATGTTGTCTGTTGTCAATAAAATGATGAATAAAATACTCTTTCGGGATTATTTGTGTTTGTAAGTCTGACTTTAAAAGAGTCCGTTCGTCTCCAGATGTCAACCTCACCGCACGTCACTGGTTGAGTAATTCATTGTCATAATGCGGTTAAGTCAGTCATGTGTACTTGTCTACAGAGATCTATGAGATTGTGCTGCTTTTGGTCATAAATGTTTATTAAGTCATACTACAGCATTCAGTTCTCAATTATGATCAGTAAGAATTATTTTATATACATGTAGCTCTGATGGAAGTTCTTTCTGCCAGGCAAATCAGAGGTCCATAATAATTCACTGGTTCTCAAGCTTTTGTGTTTCTATAGCAACAACTTGCGCATGAACTTATGAAGAGGAACACTTTCCATATAAGGATATTTTATTTTTGAGGTACAAGAAAAATAAAAAAAGAACAGCTGGTGCAAGGAAAGTCTGTTTATATGTTATAGGAAATTACCTTGTGTGCACATCATTATTTCTTTAAATGGATAAAATTTTAACTTGATCTTAAAAAAAACAACAACATATTATAGGGATTGCGAGTGGTGTGTGACTCACCCTGGAGATTGCCAATTCGAATCCAGTTTAATGCCGCAGCCATCCATGACTGGGAGTCCGTGGAGGCTAATTGCATGAGCTCTCACAGGAGGACAGGATGGCATCTCACTTCCCAATCACCAATCATGGGCGTCTGCGAATTTCAGTTGTCATGTTATACGCATGTGCAGCAGTGCATAAAGAGGCGGGTGGCAGCATTGTATGTCACAGAGGGGAAGCTTGTACTTAATTGGTGAGAATTGGAGATGACAAAACGTCATTCATTCATTCATTCATTCATTCATTTTCTGAACTGCTTAATCTGAATTAGGGTCAAGTGGAAGCTGGTGCCCATCTCAGCTGACTTTGGGCGAGGACAGAGAGTACATCCTGGACAGCTTGTCAGGCCATCGCAGGGCAAAAACATGCCGACGACGATGCAGCCTACTCTTGGCGACAGCAATGTTTTTTTTTACAGTCTTTCACCTCAGACAGTGAGGGGCACTGTCTGGTTTGACAGTGGCCGGCCTTTGATAACTCAGTTGGCTGAACTGGGGATATGATAAACTGTGGGCAGAGAAATGGGGAGACGGGACACATTGCTATGTCTTATATAGCGGGGTAATATATTTTGGGGCATTGATTTGGTTGGCTATTGGGAAATAATTGAGGTGATAGCAGGGGCAAATTGAAAGGTTTCGATGGGCTGGTCAGATTCTGAAAAGGGTGGCACGTGAAAATCATGTGTAAAATGTGTAAAGTGTATAAGCCTGTAGAGTGTAATTACATGCAGTAATAATAACCAGGATAGAATACAGACGCTCCCCGACTTATGTTTTTAATTGGTTCCGGACGGCCAAACGTAAGTTGAAAGTGAATGTAAGTTGTTACAGTGACGTATGACGTGTGACATATGACGCTCATACTGTACTATACATCCATAAATATCATTACCGTATCTCATAAAACACCCCTAAATCAATTATTATAAACATAACATTGTAAAATAATATCAAATATATCAAATAATATCAACATTAATTTCAAATAAGTCACTTATTTATACCGAGGCACTTTACATGAAGCTTAAAACAGTTAATCTACGCTTACAATATGTGAAGCACTCAATACCGAAAGTAGTGTACTTGCTGTGAGTTATACAGACTTCCGGTCTTTCAAGTGCACAAGGGTGCCGTTGAACTCGTTTGGAACACAGCTTGCACTGATGTGAATCCCAGCAAAGCGGAGAGTTCTTTCTTTTGTGTAAGTAAGTAAACTTTATTCAAGAGATGCATACAAAGAACAAGTACAACTCCTAATGAATATTAATATAAAAATAAGTATACACTCTTAGGATTCTGCTAAAAGATAATAAATAAAAAGATTGTGCCGATCTTTTTGCAAGTCTCTGTGTATGAGACTTGCACCCATGCTAGTAGGCTTACGCTTCTGACCAACCAGATTTGCTTAGGGTTACAAAAGTCCACAAAACAGTGTAAACACAGAAATCACAGAGATGACGTCTTAACACAAGGGTAACACGCTATATAACTTAAATATATCTATATATATATATGTATGTCTAAACTCAAAATTTGGCTTTTTTTTTTGGAAAAAACCCCCGTAAAATCGAATAAACGTAAAGCGGATGAACGTAAGTTGGGGAGCGTTTGTATATGTATATAAAACCAGGATATAATTATACCAGGATATAATAATAACAAGGATAGAATGAAAATAAGAAAGTTGCACTTCATGTAAACTTGAAAACAAATAAATTGTATTTGTATGAAAAACAGGTTATTCATAATTCAACACATGGCACAGACTAAGCTACCAAATTGGACTCCTATTATGACTCACATGGGTTTCTTTGGACTTTTGTCTGGCATGGCATGAAGTATTTGAACAGTATTGACTAAGGAAATGCTGGATTTTAGATGCATTAATGATGTAATTTGACCTGCACCTAAGACAGCCAGGCCTCATATTTTATTTTAAACTTTCATTAATAATGAAATATGAATAAATCATATATGTAATATAAAATATGATTTACAGCCAAACACCTAATGGTTGTAATGGTATGGGATGTGAAGGAAGTTGATGTCATGCCACTGTGTGGTGGAATTAAATGTCTTCAGCGAGTATACAGAACAAAGTCCCATCATAAAAGCAACAGGTATACACATTCATAATGAAGTCTTGTGAACTAAATAATATTTAGAACTACACACACACACACACACAAGGGACAGAGAGAAACTACAGAGCGCAGGGGAACAATTATCACAGAAGGACACATCCAAAAATACATTGAAAAATGGGATGTGGAAGACAGTGAACAGCTTGATTGATCCGCTCCACTGTAGCATCCTGGGAACCTTTATATAGTCCAATATTCGGCTGCCTAATCGCTTGCACATGGGACTGATCCCTGGTGCTTCCACTATGCCTGATGATCTATCATGCCATCAAGAAAGTGTAGGCGGCCTGTAGTTCTTTGTGTAGATTGAACCAGAAAGTCTGGGAAACGCAGCTCGAGCAACGGAAAGCTCGGAGGAAGACACAGGGAGGCTGTGACAGTGGAACCTCAACTGTATCACCACCACTGCACATTAAAAAAAGCATGAGAATCAGATTCTGCATGACTTGCAAAGTAAGTCACAGATTTATTAGTCAGAATGGGGAAAAAAATCTCAAAGGTAAAGCAGAAAAAAAAGTTTAAAATGTCGAATGTATACATGCATAGGTGATGCATATGGCGATGATGCAGATGAAGATAATGGTGATGATGAGGATAATGAATACATGCCTGTCCAGTTGATGTGAGGGACCTTCATCTTCAGGATATTTCTAGGATATGGTTCCCAGCGAGCTGACTAAACTGAAATTATGATCATTGCACTTTTACATGTGTGCATTTATTCCCACTGTTTAACAAGAACAACAAATAAAATAAACACTTAACATACCCAGGAAACAGTCGGAGGAGTCAGAAGAATTATTTGCTCATATGCCTTCTGTATAATTCAAGCTATATGTACAGGATTCAAATTACAACTCACAAGAAACTACACAATTATCCTCCGAAGTAACTTGGATGATTATGTCTACATTCAGCCGATCAACCTCTTGGAAGGGATCCTCAATTTCATGCTTAGCCTTGGAGTGTGAATTGAATAATCAACAGAAGCTTGTACTTTTACACAATGCACCATATATGCACCGACTCTGGGCAAGGACAGAGTACACCCTGAACACCTTCCAGATAACCCAGTTAGCTGCAGGATGGGGGGGGGGGCAGTGACAACCAGGATGAGGAGGTGGGGTGTTGAACCCCCAACCTTGGGACCAGTGATCCAGCACCTTAACCACCAGGCCATTGCTCCCCATATACTGTATTTACTTTGTATGCATTAATGAGTACAACATGCAAAACTTACCCTGACCTCTGAAGCTGCATCAGAGAGTTTTGCATGATTGTACTGAAAACCTATCTCAAATCAAATGTGCAGATCAGATGATTCGCTGTGGCGACTCCTGACAAAGGGAAAAAGCCGGAAGAAGAAGAATAAGAATAAGAAGAAGTGCTGTTAGAAACCATGACTCCAGGTATATTAGCAACAGCATGCTGCAGTTAAGAGAGACCTGCTCCACTCTACCATGAAAATCACAAGAGACTGCGAAAGGATTCAGCTTCCTACAGCAACAACATCTGAATGTACTTTGATCTTCCGGAAATAACCTGAAATCACATGTGGATTGATTAGAGACAGTTACAAATTAAAAATAGTTTTTTAATAATTGTGGGGCCGATGGTGTAGTGGTTAGGGTGCTGGGCTCATGATTGGGAGGTTGTGTGTTCAAATCCCAGTGAGACCACTGTGCTAAGACCCCTGGGAAAGGTCTTAACCACAAGTGTGCCTCTGTTCACCTAGCAGTATAAATGGGTACCCGTAAAAATATACTGGGAAGATAACTTGCAATGGACTAGCGTCCCATCCAGGAGGAATTGTACTCATAGTCGCTTCACGCTACAGAATTCGGGGATGAGCACCGGCCCAATAAGCCACTAGGCTTGGTTGTAAAAAGCCCAACGGACTTTATATTTACATAACAAATGCAAGTCACTCTGAATAAGGCTATCCGCCAAATTCTGTAAATGTCTTTGTTTTTTTAATTAAATTTTTTTTTGGGGCTAGACATCAATTCGGTGCACTGCTGCCTTTAACATTCAACATAGAATTGCACCTATGAATAAATTCAGGACTACTAAACAGATAGGGGTTTACAACAGTTTGCATGGCATGTGGGGTGGCCAATCAGATTCCTGGGGTAACACATGCCACACCTGGCCACTCCTTAACCCTTTTTAGGTTATTGTAACTCATGGGTTAATACAGTCACTTCATAGCCACTCAGAAAACTCTCAGAATTGTTTGGTAATTGAGGATTTACACAGTTTACTCCAAAACTGAAGACTGTGAAGGAGGAATGAGATTAAATCAGGTATGGTTAGTACAGGTTTTAAAATAGGCCCCATATGTCTATGTGTATGTATTTGTTTCCCATTTACATAATCTGGAAGTCCATGTTCTAAATCTGGGAAGGGTTTGCTTACCCTTTTTTAGGGTTGGGCCCATCAATATGGGTAAGGTTAGTTTAATTGAAGGATTTGCTTAATATTAGCCTTTTATTTTACCAAGAGATGGCAGAAAGCCTGAAAAGTTCACAAACAGTGGCGAAAGAGTGGCAAAGAAAATCGCTAACTTTTGCCTACAGTTGCTAATTTTTTCAAAAACACTTTCACATACATTAATGCAAATGTTACTAATGGTTGCTAAACATCAATAAATGCCACACAATAAAAGAGATATCCCTGATTTTCATCAACATTTGTCAATAAAGTTGTCGAATCCAAAATTCAATACGTTTTTAGCATTCGACGCTTTCTGCGATACAGGCTTTACTGCTGCTGCAAATAAATACCTCACAAATATATCGAGCAACTATAATAAATATAATATCCCAGGGTTTTTTTTTTTTTTTTTGGGATAGTTTCAAGGCCCAAATAGAACTCCGGATTCATGATAAGCTGATCTTGCTGTTTAATTTTTTATTCTCACTTGCATCCTCCACACTACTTTGAAGGTCATAGACATTTTTCATCAGACTACAGCCTTCTAACATCTGAATAGCTGTTTGATCTTATTATTTATTTATTTATTTATTTTTAGAAATGTTTGACATTTCTGTCTGATGCTGATGTCTCTACATTGACTTTGATGTGGGATCTGTTATTTGTTATTCACACCAGAAATATATTTTTCATATACATGCATCTATAAAATGTGGATGATTTTAATGTTTAAATTTACAAAAGCATACACTCTATGTGTAATTAAAAAATCCTCCATGACTTTTATTTATAAAGTATATAAAAGAGAAATGTATAACCCACCATCAAAGAAGACAACATGACTCAACTAAAGAACTCCACAAATGACTAAATCTCTGAAGAACTCTGAACATGTGACATGGCTAAAAATTCATTCATTCATTTCCTGAACTGGGCAGTGGTGGCCTAGTGGTATAGGGCGCTGGATTGCTGATCCTAAGGTTGGGGGTTCGAGTCCCACTCTCCACAAGGTTATCACTGTCCCCCCCCAGTGCAGCTAACTGGGTTATCAAAGGCCGGCCATGTCTCTCACTGTCTATGGTGTGAGGTTCATGTAAAAGAACTCCTGCTGACTTTCGACAAGAGTAACTGCAAAGCCGTCATCGTGTTTCTGCCCTGCAATGGCCTGGCGAGCTGTCCAGGGTGTACTTTGCCCTTGCCTAGAGTCGGCTGGGATGGGTGCCAGCCTCTCTGCAACCCTAATTAGGACTAAGCGGTTATAGAAAATGAACTGAACTAGTTAAAATCCAATTTCTTGGTTTACTATTTGTATTCTGTTGTTTTTGCCATTATCTTTCCTCATTGGAACGGATCCTAATCTACGTCCTATTGTCGTGATTTTGTGCACATGTAAAAGCAAAATATGAACATTTTCTGAACCCCTTAATCCTAATTAGGGTTGCGAGGAGGCTGCCGCCCATCTCAGTTGACTCTGAGCGAGGGTGGAGTACACCCTGGACAACTTGCCAGGCCACTGCAGCCCCGACACACATGACTGTTCATACACTCACACCTAGAGGTGATTTGGAACAGTCAGTTAACCCACTGTGCATGTTTTGGGACTGTTGGAGTAAACCGGGGTACATGGAGGAAACCCAAGCAAGCACAGGGAGAACATACACACTCCACACGGAAACGCCTGATCTAGGAATCAAACCCGGGACCTTCTTGCTGTGAGGCGGACATGCTAAACACTGTCTTAAAACTTCTGTAAAATATATAAATAATTCTGATATTCAGAACTTGATCTGGAAATGTCATGAATCCACACATAACTTATGTCTGTGTAAACCTGCGAGCACACATAACCTCCTTGCTGGAGGTAACAACTTCCACTCTTCTAGAAAGGCTTTTAATTACCTTATGGAGCATGGCTGGGTGAATTGGCTCATTCAAGTCAGGGTAGTGTTACCGAGGTCAGGTTCGAATCAAGGCTTCGGCTGTGCCAGTTTTCCAATTTATCGCACAAGCGTTCAGTCAGGTTGAAATCGGGGCTCTGTGCAGGTCATTTGAGTTTTTCTACTCCAAACCTGGCACACCAATACATTCGTGCTCTTTGTGCAAGGGCACGGTTGTGCTGTAATATGTTTGGGCCCCTGAATTCCACTAAATGTCAAGTTGTAACATTACAGCATTTGAAAGCAGTGTTTATTCCCATACCATAGAGTTCTTCTGACTTCATGGTGACAGAACTACACACTGGTGTTATTACCAGGTGCCTACCGAATTTGTCCATATATCAAACCGTACCTTGTAATTTTAGAAGCTTGAATGCTCACAGGATGTTCGTATTATTGCAGTTTGCTCTTATTGCATTTTGGATTTTGGTGCTTTAGAAAGACAATGCTTTCTGGGGATTTTCAGGAGATGCATGAGACATTAAGCGTTGTCTGTGTGTTTTTGGAATTTCTAAACACACTGAGTACATTAGGGGCTGTTGTGGCCTAGTGGTATAGGGTGCTGGATCTCTGATCCTAAGGTTGGGGATTCGAGTCCCACTCTCCTCAGGGTTGTCACTGTTCCCTCAGTGCAGCTAACTGGGTTATCAAAGGCCGAGCTGTCCAGGGTGTACTCTGCCCTCGCCCGGAGTCGGCTGGGATGGGTGCCAGATTCCTAGCGACCCTAATTAGGATTAGGCGGTTATAGAAATGAACTGAAATGAGTACACCATAGGCCTATTTGTTTACATAGTCTGTATTACAGAGGTATGATTTTGCATTCTTTATAATTTGAAGTTGATAGAAAATAAATGTTTGAATAATACAGATTTTAGAAAATTATCCTTACTTATCTTGTAAGCAATTTTATTTTTGAGTTTTGAGTTTTGGGACAACTAAACCAAAAAGTAAAACAGCCCAAATTACAAGAAAATGGTGGGACACCATATGTTTGTAGAATTAACCTTCTGTGTGTGTTGCTCTTTAATCATATTTGACTTTCTTTATCTGCTGTCGGATTTTTTCAGCTTTGTATTCACACACTATTTAGTATTTATTTGTTTGTTTACTTATTTATTTATTTGTGTGTGTGTGTGTGTGTGTGTGTGTGTGTGTGTGTGTGTGTGTGTGTGTGTGTGTGTGTATTCAGCATTTTTAAAGGATAAACACACACGGGCAGGATCTGTAGAAAGCCTGATGCTTATCACACTGATGGGAGGGCAGGAGATTATCTTAAATAGAGAATTTAAAATATTCCAGCTATGGTACGTGCACAAAGTGTATGCCTTATAAACGATTTAAACACAGAGGAGTGGGTTCAGTAACTTATTCAGAAGTATTTTAACTGGATTTGCCTGTCTACTGACAGTGTCTGAGAATTATATCCTTTATTTTTTGTCTCTTGGAACATGTGCAATGGCTGCTAATTTGCAGAAAGTGAACCATTAAATGATGGAATATGCAGTATTCAAGCTCGTGAGGTGACAGGAAAGCTCCAGCAAGTCAAATAATCACTCTTTACAACTGGTGTAATCAGAAAAGCATGTGAGAATACACACTACATGTCAAATATTGAGGCGGATAATCAGCAGCAACCTGAAGATCACATTCTGTTTGACTCCTGTTAGTGAAGAATCTGAGTGTACACTCTGGACAGGCTTATTTTTTTTATAACATTGTCCAAAAAGTAGCCCAATCTTTTTTTTTTATTTAAAGTTTTGATTTCAGCATGCGTAGAGGCGATTAAATTGTGCCCACTTCTCTAATGGTAACCTTTGGTGTAAACCAATGGATCATAAATAGAGGGTGTGGAACATTATAATTCAGCTATGCATCTTGATTCCTTTGTGCACCAAGTTATGCCTCACCGCTCTGGCACCAAAATTAATTTTTATTTTTTATTTATTTTTTTGCAGTCTCACAGGTGACATGCTGTGACCCATCACAGATTGGCAAACAGTACAGCGTCGTGTTCAATTCCTTTTGCAGCTCATGGTTGGTACAGAAGCACAGTGGGTTACATGTCCCCCTCAAAGCAAGAAGGTATAGGATTTGGGTTCTGTGCTTGGGCGTTCCTGTGAGGAGTTTAGATGTTCTCAACATGCTTGTGTGTGTATCCTGTGGGTACTCCGGTTTCCTCCCAAAGTCCAAAGTCATGTACATTAGGCTAATTAGCTGTTCCAAATGGGCTCTATTAGTGTGTGTGTGTGTGTGTGTGTGTGTGTGTGTGTGTGTGTGTGTGTGTGTGTGTGTGTGTTGGCTCTGCGATGGTCTGGCGAGCCGTTCAGAGTGTACCACATCTTTGCCTGTGTTGGCTGAGATAGGTTCCAGCCTCTCCATGACCCTAATACGAGTAATTAGTAAATAGTGTTAAATACTTAAAATAGTGTAAAAAAACCCCACAAATAGTATAAAAATACTTCCCAGATATTTTAAGTAAATATGAAATATAGTGCCATTTCTTGGAAGTAAAAAGAAATCCCCTACAATGAATTTCCAAAACCATTTGCTTACTCCTGTACGTGACTGTTGATGACCCCTGAACTAGTCACGATAATATTAATAACCAGCAGTATTTTGAGACAATGATTTTAAGTGACATATTTTATATCATGAATGACAGATTTTAAGCAGCTTCAGACAAGCTGGATGTAACGTTTGTGTTTGTGTGTGTGTGTGTGTGTGTGTGTGTGTGTGGGGGTGGGTGTGTGTGTGTGTGTGGGTGTGTGTGTGTGTGTGGGTGTGAGTGTGTGAGCGAGAGAGAGAGTGAGAGAGAGAGAGAGAGAGGTCAAAGGGAGAAGGCGACTGTATTATGGTTTTAAATTTTTCTTGAAATCGCAGCCCTTCTTTTGCTTCATACCCCTGAGTTGCACCCTTTTCCACGTGTTATGAATCAATGTTGCACTGCTACGTTATCCTGCATGTTCAAGATCGTTCCATCAGACATGTGGCCTTAATTTTATTGTTACTGTTAACAGACTTGGAACCAAAACAAGATGTAAAGCAATTGAATGAGATTGTGAGTTGTAGTGGTTTTTATTATTATTATTATTTTTTATTTTAAATTTATTTTTGGGGAAAACTTTATTTAGATAAAATAAACTCTCTCTTTCTCACTCATTGCCAAACCACATAATCACATTAGGGTTGTCGGGAGGCTGGAGCCTATCTCAGCCATTACTGGGAGAAGGTCTGAATAGCTGAACAGCTTGCCAGACAATCACAGGGTCAACATTCAAACAATAATTCACATTCACACCTATGCATAGTTTGGAACAGCCAATTCGCCGAATCTGAATGTTTTTGGATGGTGGGAGAAAACCCATGCAAGCTCGGGGAGAACATGCAAACTCCACATGGGAATCAAACCCAGGAACGAATTGTTGTGAGGTTGACATGCTAGCAACTTTTCAGCGTTGAATCGGAATATTTATAGAAATATAAAATCTATAGAATTACATATACAAGTCTCATCAGCGGTTAAATGTTGTGATGTCATATGTCTGGTGCTCCCTGATGAATCCTGTCTCTTCACATGAGCACTATAATTTCCGGACTATAAGCCGCTACTTTTTTTATATGCTTTGAACCCTGCGGCTTAAACAACGGTGCGGCTAATCTATAGATTTTTTTTTATGGGCCAACAGTGTCCAGGGGGTGCTCTAGCATGAAGCGCAAGAGCGAGACAGATACCTGTGGCTTCTAAAGAGGCGCAGCCTATATATGTACAAATTATTTTTTCTTTTTAGATTTTTTTGGCGTGGCTGATACTCAGGTGCGCTCAATAGACCAGGAATATGGTATTTCCATCAGTCTTCTGGTGAAATATCTTTTGCTGTTCTGTAGGATGTGAGGTCTGTTCGTGAAAATGGTTTTAAGTGTTTTGTTGTTTACTTGTACATTTATAGTATTTTGAATGGTAGAGCAGAACCTTACATACTGAGCCACAAGTACCCTGATGCTTTCTATTCTAATCAGTCATAACAGATGCATTTGTTTGCATGTCTTGCTGCTAAATTGAGTTTAGCACATATTCTCGCTTGCTAATTGCTCACTCACATTGTGCTTTTGCACTCAGAGCAAGGCTGATATCTGTGCTGAAAAAATTAAAGACCAAAATTTCATCCTAGCAAATTGATTTGGCCTTTCCTGATTTGTCTGCTGAATACATAGTGACTGCTACTCTTATTAGTGATAAACACTACCTGTCAAAATGTAAATATTTCTAAAGTTAGGTGAAATACAAATGACATCAAGTACTATTCAGTGTAGATGTTGTCTGATTATATGTCATGTGCCCAGCTTATTTTTAAAATTTATTACCAAATTAGCAATCAAGCTAACTGGGCTAAAGATCACAGTGCCACGTTGTACCAAGCTTTTCTTTCTGTTTTCTTATATTTTTGTTTGTTTACTAAGCTGTGATTTTTCTTTCTTTTTTTTAATTGTGTGTCGCATGCTAAGATCAACAAAATGGCAAAAAATATGAGTGTTTAATAAAGTATATTATTTTGTATGGCTTTATCGTGTCAGCACTTTGTCGGAGCTTCTATCTTTGCTAATACCAATTGATAATTTCTTTTCTTTTTTTTTAATTCTTGAAGCACATACTCTGACTCGAGTGTGCACAAAAACATCAGGGTTTTTTCCTCATGCGGTTATCTCATTGGCTTGTGTATTCCCAAATGACTCTGAACAGCCAGGCGGAATTGATCTTACAGGTAGCAGTTGATGGATGGAGGAATTTCAGAGTGGTGTCGTAGATGGGTGGAAAGTGTGCTGTGGTCATCACTCTAGAGAAGACATCCAGTCAAAGATAAGGAAAAAAAAATAAAAAAAGCATGTGTATTTTTCCTCAGTTATTGTCTAGGATGTGATTGTGTGTAAGAAAAGGATGACCATGACTCCAGAGTAAAGGGCTCGAGGTAAAGAAAGAAACATACCATGATATGCTGACCATTTGAGATTGCAAATAAACATTTTAAAATTCCACATTCATTCATTCATTCATTCATTTTCTGAATTACTTAATCCTAATTATGGTCACAGGGAGGCTGGTGCCCATCTCAGCCAACTCCGAGTGAGGGCAGAGTAGCAGAGTACACCCTGGACAGCTCGCCAGGCCATCTCAGGGCAGAAACACGCTGACGGCTATGCAGGCTCTCTTGACGCAAGTCATCAATGGTTTTTGTACAGAAAGTGAGAGACCGACCAGCCTTTGATAACCCAGATGTCTGTACTGGGGGACAGCAGTGACAACCATTGACAGTGGGGTTGGAATCCCTGGCCTTGGGATAAGTAATCCAGCACCTTACCACCTGGCCACCACAGCACCACATATAAGAATAATCTAGGAAATATAATTTCCGTTTATAGAGAGTTAGAGAAGGTTACATGGCTATTCTGCACCCTCTCACACACACCCGTCGGACTCACAGTGACCTTCATGATTAAAATAAATAAATAAATCAATATCCTGTTTTTGCTTATTTTCCTTTGTTGTGTAAAACAATGTCTGTTATAATTGTTAAATCTATTAAAGTAATAATTTATAATCAATTTGAATTCAGCTGCACTGTGCTAAAAATACTTGTGCTGGCTGTAGTCTGTCTCTCTTGCCATCATCATCACTCTATTCTTCATCTCACTGAACCTTCACAGGGTGGTGCTTCCCTGATGAAGTGTGTGTGTGTGTGTGTGTGTGTGTGTGTGTGTGTGTGTGTGTGTGTATGTGAGTGTGTGGCTCTCAAAGTGCTCTGATGCATGGTGACATCCTGCTAAATTTACTGGGCTGTTTACGTTTGTGCTTGTGTGAGTGAATCTTCAGGTCTAGAAGTATTATGGAGAAATGTCATGGAATGCTGGTGAATCAGCAATATTTTACAAATGGCCGTTGAAGCGGAATTAAACCCAAACTTAATTAAAGCTTGTATACATTGTATGGGTACATGGCATGTCTTTGCATATCAAAATGATTTATTGTTATTAGAGTCTTGTTCATGAACAAAAAAAAAAGGAGTAATAAATCCTTACACGGGTGAAAAGCAACTCATATAGAAGTGGTGAGCTGGGGGTAGCGGTGCTGGACCACTGATCTTAAGGTTGGGGATTCCCTCTCAACTGGTTGTTACTGTCCCCCAGTACAGCTAACTGGGTTAGCAAAGGCCGGCCATATCTCTCACTGTCTATGGTGAGAGGTTGATGTAAAAGAACCATGCTGACTTTCAACAAGAGGAGCTGCATAGTCGTCAGCGTGTTTCTGCCCTGCGATGGCCTGGCGAGCTGTCCAAGGTGCACTCTGCCCTCTCCCGGAGTCGGCTGGGATGGGTGCCAGCCTCTCCGCAACCCTAATTAGGATTAAGCGGTTACAGAAAATGAACTGAACTAGTTAAAATCCAATTTCTTGGTTTACTATTGGTATTCTGTTGTTTTTGCCATTATCTTTCCTCATTGGAACAAATCCTAATCTACGTCCTATTGTCATGATTTTGTGCACATGTAAAAGCCTTTTCAAACAGGATAATACAAATTATGAAACATTTTTTAGCAGACTGGAACTTAGAAAATGTCACACAAAACAACCGATAATAGGAAAAAAAAAATACATATTTATAGTTTAACAATAGAGTGTGAAAGGGTTTCCTTTCATTTCCTTTCAAAGAGGCGAGAGAGAGAGACAAAGGAACAGAATAGCAGTATTGGGTTATAATTGCTCTACCAAATTCAATGTCTACAAAATATGCTGAATTCAAATGCTGACCTTTAAAAATATAATTACATTAGACACATCGTCTATCAACCTTGCCTCCTTAGCAACTATAAGAGCATACGGTGTGCATAAAAACAATAAAATACATGCACCTAAACATTTGAATGTTTGTTTTATTAACTGTATGTGCTGTGTTTTGTTTCTGAGTTCACATAGGAATGTTCATTCATTCATAAATACCTGCCCCCTACTTCCACTACAATACCAATCAATTATATTTTTTCTTGCTATGTCATGCCAAATGCCATTGTTACAGCACAAATTAAATGTGACCTTGGCTTAATCGAGGGCAGTGGTGGTAAAGGTGCTAAATAAACTGATCCTAAAGTTAGGGTTCAAGCCCCACTCACGACAGGTTGTCACTGTCCCCCCAGTGCAGATAACCAGGTTATCAAAGGCCGGACATGTCTCTCACTATCTCTGGTGAGAGGTTCATGTAAAAGAACCATTGCTGACTTTTGATAAGAGTAGCTGCAAAGCCGTCAGTGTGTTTCCCCCCTGCGATGTCCTGGTGAGCTGTCCAGGGTGTACTCTGCCCTCGCTTGGAGTCGACTGGGATGGGCACCAGCCTCCCTGCGACCCTAATTAGGATTAAGCGGTTCAGAAAATGAACTGATGAACCTTGGAATAATCAGTGGTCGGTGGATTCAACGAGATCTGACGTTGCTATATAATACTGTATTTGCCTCATAGCCTTTGTGCCTTGCAAACTAGTTCATATTCCAAAGAGAGTAAACCAAATAATAGTCAAGTTCTTCAAAATAAAACTGCATCTTCTTACTATCAAATATTTAACAGAAGAGCCTCCAGGCGGACTCCAAAGTCAACCTGCACTTCTGGTCACTAACATCAGCTGATGTTAAAAATAATATATATATATTCATCAACTTGAATAAACAGGACTGGCATTAGCAGTTAAGTTAGCAGAGTTGCGATGGCTGACTGGTTTCTGATGCTATATCGGCTGATATCCTTGAGTCGTAGAAATAGAGTAGGCCATCTGGACGTGTGCTAGCTCATGTCCAGTGGGTATGGAGATATAGAGTATATTTTTAACTCATTCCAATTACAGAATTGTATATATTCAGACGTTTCTTGTCTTCCTTACCTTCAGTTGTTTGAGAATTGTTATGTTGTTGATTCATTACAGTATTTCAGTTTTAAGTAATCCACCTCAAACAGTCATCAACACACAATGTCATCATCTCTCCTAGTCTTGCAGTGACTTCTACTTCTACTCACACATGAGCTAAGAAATTGTGCTCAGCTTCATCTTTGTCAGTTTGCAGTTAGTTTGACACATTTCTCCCCAATTATTTATCATTATATTCCGGTGAATATCGTGCCTCTGAGAAATGGTAACTCGTTATTTCAGTCTTGATATGAATGCAGTAGAGTTTTCTCTAATGTGTCTCGTGTCCTCAGAATCAGAGCCATACCTAATTAGTATCTCTCTCTCTCTCTCTCTCTCTCTCTCTCTCTCTCTCTCTCGCTCTCTCTCTCTGTTTTTATCTAACAACCAAGAACAAGGTACGTTCTCTATCCTGACGAATGCCATTGCTCTGGCTTGAAACTAATATATAACATGATGGTTATCAGTTTAAATGAAAAGAATATTATGCCCCAGCAGATAATTGTTTATGATAATAAATGTTGGTCAATGATAAATTAGTATTATGATATCACGGCTGGTATGAGACTTTCTGTTAAATTACTAACTTTTACTAACACAGCACCGTCTGGTATAAATCCTCATATAGATCCATATATTGTTTTTAGTCTAAAATAGATGCAGGTATTATGCTACACAATTAGTGGACAGTATGCTTTAGACTTCAGTGTGTGCATGATCAGGTAGCAGAGTCTCTAATTTATTACTTAATAACAGTGAAATAGTGTTTTTCCACATTAGTCATTGTGCTGTAACAAAAGACATTTAATTGCAGTTGCACATATGGTTGCCATGGGGAAACTGCCTAATGAGCTGATGAAATTAGATGCTTGTTATTGACTGTAGGTTTATGTTAATGCAGCTTCCTGTATACTTATAGATCTTTACTGCGACATCAGGAAAATTACTTACCCAAGACACACACTCAGTACTTTTACATCTAAGTTATGATAGAACTGACGCTTCAGTATGTACACTTTACCTAATCGGTGGTGTTTAGGGAGTATTTTATGGCCTGCTTGATGGTATGTAACATATCAGAGAATGAAGCGATGCTGATAGCACCCTCGAGAAAATACGTAGGAGAGAGAGAGAGAGAGAGAGAGAGAAGGAGGGGAACGAATGTACTTTCTCTCTGTTCTATTGCACAGCAAAGTCTTTGCATATGAAGGGACTATTATTTTCAGCATCGTTATCGCCTGTAGCCATTTTATATATAAACCCAGTAAGCTCATTGAAGAGATGCTAATAATACAAAGTACATTTATTTATTTTTTAAACATTAAGGTGCATGGGCTGTGAAGAATAACCACTAATTTTAATTCTCATTGCATTTCATTAGTTTTCAATTGTCCTGAAGGTGTAATATTTAATATTTTGATTCTTTATTATAAATGAAATGCATTTTAGTTAATTTCCATTTACATCTTCACTTTTATGTTATACTTGGTTATCTGACCATTTAAAAAGACTCAATCAAAATTCATTAGTCATTTCTTAACATTTTATGTGAAGATGACATTATCAAAACCACAGATACAGTGTTATAGAAGGTACAGAGAGTCATAGTTACAGTGATTATAGAAAATAACTACATTTTTTCTTTTAAAATATTCACTGTTTGCTTTGTAGCCTAAAATGAAGTCACACAATAAATATACAGCTATTTAGACGATACAACTAACAAGCAAATGAAACAAAACAACAAAAATTCAATAAAAAGCACAAAAACACTCAAATGCAGGAGCAAATTATTTTTAATCTGTAATCAACTATAATCATTTTTTTAGCTCAGCATATAAATATATTTTAGGGCAGCCATAGCCTAATGGTCAGAGACGCAGCTTTGGGACTGAAAGGTCACTGGTTCAATGCACAAGTGTGGCCAGAGGGTGAGCAGCACCTTCCCTTCCTCTAAATGGCTAAAGTGCCCTTGAGCAAGGCAACTAATCTCCAACTGCTCTCCAAGCACCCCTACTGTGTCTGTGCAAGACAGGTGTGTGTGTGTGTGTGTGTGTGTGTGTGTGTGTGTTTGCTTAAGATGGGTTAAATGCAGAGGAAATAATTTCCCTTTCAGGATTAATATAGTGTGTGTGTATATATATATATATATATATATATATATATATAAAGTGAATAATAACATGAATAATAACAACAATAAAATAGTTTTACTGATATTTGTCTCATTCATTTTGTGGTATCAACCAAATTACTTACATGAAAGCTGAAAATAAACAGAAAACAGCATAATAAAAAAAACAAAACAAAAAAGACCCTTTAATTTTCCTCCCAGTGCTCTTCCTTTAAACCCCCCCCATGTAAAATCGAGCCAATCAACATGAATGTTAACTTTAGTGCATGGCATGTTGAACCAATCAACACAAAGGTCAACTTTAGCATATCTGTCTTCCTTTCGGCTTTTTTCCCTTATACTTGGGAGTCGCCACAGCAAATCATCTGATTCGCACGTTTGATTTGGCAGAGGTTTTTATGTCGGATGCCCTTCCTGTCACAACCCTTTTTACCAAGGGACAGAAACACGCTGACGACTTTGCAGCCTTCTCTTTACGAAAGTCAGCAATGGTTCTTTTACATGCCTCTCACCATAGACAGTGAGAGACATGGCCCGCCTTTGATAACCCAGTTAGCTGCACTGGGGGGACAGTGACAACCTTGTGGAGAGTGGGACTCGAACCCCCAACGTTTGGATCAGTGATCCAGCGCCCTATACCACTAGACCACCACTGCCCTTGAAAAGCACATGGCCAGGAATTATGAAGTCGGTGAGCAGGGTGAAAAATACTTGTCATCACTTTCTGATAGGTCCTAATGGCTCATCGCTCCATTCATTCAGAGCATCCCATAGTTTTGCTGTAGCAGTTTCTAATGGTTCATCGATTGTTGGACATTCACCAAGAGAACACAGCAAAATATTTTCCTGTTTTTTAAAGCACGGCAGAACAATCAAATGTGTTGTCACTGATGAACATTATAGACATTCCCCAGTGGCAGGGGGTCTTGAAATACAGTGTAAACTCACTTTTACAGGCAGTGAACGCTTCATTTGTGAACGCTTCATTTTACCATTACAGAGACTGATCGAATAAAATTGGTAAGTTTGATCTACCATTTTGCTCCCAGTACACATGGGCGGTTATTAGACGTAAGATAAAATAAATAAATAAATAAATGGGAAGGGCTTATTGGAGCAGGTCGCTTATTACATCGAATATTTATTTGCCCCTAAATGTAGCTTTCACTTCAATGGTGGGCTTGGGCCAGTTCTATACTCGCTGTTCTCACATTTCCTGAGGAGTGTAAACCTATATACTCTAAGGTGAGAAGTGAGGATGAATTCTGCTTTTTGTCTTCATATTCATTGTGTAATTACTTCATATAGACTGTTCTCTTCTGAACAATCCAGGGCAATGGAGAGTGTGGAAAAGAGGTGAATAAGCATGTGCAGGCAGGTTGGAATGAATGGAGAAAAATGTCCGGTGTGATGTGTGATAGGAAGGTATCGGCAAGAATGAAAGGAAAAGTGTACAAGACGGTGTTGAGGCCAGCGATGTTGTATGGTTTAGAAACAGTGGCGCTGAGGAAAAGACAGGAGGCAGAGCTGGAGGTAGCAGAGATGAAAATGTTGAGGTTCTCTTTGGGAGTAACGAGGATGAACATGATCAGGAATGAGTATATCAGAGGGACAGCACATGTAAGATGTTTTGGAGACAAAGTCAGAGAGGCTGGGATCTATCTATCTAGTGCCTGAGTCGTAGAACGACCATTGGCGCCCCACCATGAAGGATAGCACCTTGGTTATCCTCTTCATGGAGGGTTTTTTTGGCAGGATTAGTGCAGTGGTTTGAGATGAGGGATAGTGAGTATATTGGTAGTAGGATGCTGAGGTTGGAACTTCCAGGCAGAAGGCCTAGAGGAAGACCAAAGAGGAGATTTATGGATGTGGTGAAGGAGGACATGAAGGTAGTTGGAATAAGAGTAGAAGATGCTGAGGAGCGGGTGAGATGGAGGCAGATGATTCGCTGTGGCGACCCCTGAAGGGATCAGCTGAAAGGAAAAGAAGAAGACTGTTCTGTTCTGTATGTTTTCATTATATATTGTTTTAATTAAATTTAATACAACTGCACAGAAGCAATAATGCCATGCATTATAACGACCGCTTTTTGTTAACAATATGTGATTAATCCGTCCTGACATTTCTGGTGTGGAAATTCGCTCCCCTTTGTGAGGCAAGCTGGAGCACAGATCATCAGAGATGGTGGTGTGGTCAAATTCAACGTCTGTCCTGTTTGGATAATAATCAGAGTTAATTAAAGGCTCCTTAAAAGACTGTCAGTTTTAATTAGCATTGTGCTATGTGTTTCCTTTCAGCAAGGTGTGCAGATAAGATTTTCATAAATGAACAGTGGTCTAGAATGTATGCATGGATATGTGCTACTCTTGACCTGCACAAGTAAAATGAAGATCAATGACTAGATCATAACTGACATACATTTACATAAAACTATTTTTATTGGCAAAAAAATTGTTGGAAGAAGGAAAAATGGGAAATGTTTCGATGAGTATGACTTCAGTAAGGATGATTCTGTAATGACTTGGATATCTTCAGTCCATTTTGTTTATTTATTTTATTTAACCTTTATTTAACAAGGTAAGGGCAGTGGAGACCTGGTGGTAAAGATCCTGGATCACTAATCCTATGGTTGGGGGTTCCAGCCCCACTGTCAACATGTTGTCACTGCCCCCCCAGTGCACCTCACTGGGTTATCAAAGGCCGGCCATGTCTCTCACTGTCTATGGTGAGAGGTTCATGTAAAAGAACCTTTTATGATTTTTGACAAGAGTAGCTACATAGCTATCAGTGTGTTTCTGCCCTGCGCTGACCTGGAAACCTGTCCAGGGTGTCCTCTGCCCTCACCAAGAGTCCGCTGGGATGGGCTCCAGCCTCCCCACAACCCTAATTAGCATTAAGCGGTTCAGAAAATGAATGAATAAATTAACTAGGTTAACAAGGAGAGAAGATTGAATGAGTTGAGCTTCAGTTTCTGTTGTAGATGATACCAGTCATTTGCAGCAGAAAACTGGAAGGAGAAGCGGCCAAAGGAAGTTTGAAATTTCGGGATCAGGAAATTGATGAGTCTGCTAGAGTGGAGATTTTGGACAGTGGTATGTATATTCAGCAATGACTGCAAATATGGGGGTGTTTTGCCAATTAGAGTTTTGTAAATAAAGCTAAAACTGTTAGTCTGTCTGTGAACATGGAGTGAAGGCCAAATCACCAGTGAATATAGCTGGCAGTGATGAGTGTTAAAAGAATCTCCAGTCACAAAGTGTATGGCTGAATGATGGACAACACTGAGTTTGTGAAGGAGCAATTTTGAGACAAACCTTTAAATTGTATCACCAAAATCAAAAATTGGGGGTATTGTCATTTTGTCCAGGATTTGTTTTGCAGAGTGTGTTGAGGAGGATTTGTTATGAAAAAGAAAAGCAATTCGGGATTTGACCTTTGAGGGCAAGGTGTTTCAGTACAGCAGGTCCTTCGGGGTGTTCCTGGTAACGAGCAACTGTGAGGGACATTCAAGGTGCATTGACGTTTAATGGGGAATGAAGGCTAGTACTTCTGGTCTGATTCCACAAAACAGCTATTGTAGCACAAACCGCTGAAGCTGTTAAAGCTGGCTATGATGCAACGGTGTGAGAACACACAGTACATGATAACTTGCTACATATGAGGCTGCCCAGCTGCACTCCAGTTGGTAATGCTTTGGCTGATTGGTGTATCCAGGATATGTGGCAGTACATGATGCAGCTTGCATTTAAAAGCTGACCATAAAAAATAAAAATAAAAGACCAGTAACACTTCAAAGACAACAGTAATAATGAGCACTGTAATGCACTGATGATTGAACCATTGGGAAAGGTATGAGCAGGCCGGACTAAAATAATCAGAAAAGAAAAAAAAAAGCATTGCAGCTGTATGAGGCAGTTGTGCAGAAGCCCCACTCAGATAATTTGGGTTCTATGAGCTGAGCCTGATGGTCATGGTGCTGATATTAGCATGAGAGAATTGACTACTTTTATTTCAAAAGTACTTTATTATGAAAGTAATCTTGGTTGTCACTGAAAATCACATGTTGGCCAGTTAAAGGTTTGTTTATTTATTTATTTATTATTAAATTCCTCTTATATTCTCAAGAAATGCAACAATAGTGTTAAAAATCTGAAAGTATTCATTTTAAAACACTTAACAGCTAGATGTCTGTCTGTCTGTCTGTCTGTCTATCTATCTATGCATCCATCCATCCTTGCATTTATTTGGACACCTATCGCTTCGCTGCTTCATTAGATAAACTGGGACAAATCTATTTTGAGGAATGAACATAAATACGAAGTACGTGAAGCCCTGGAGGTGTGCTTTACTTACTTAGAGGAAAAGTGCAGATCATACTGATGAGTGGTTAGTCCTTGGGGTCCATGTCATGTATTTGACTAACACATTTTCCATTGCTCCAGGGTTTATAACAGTAACAAGCTTGGCAAAAATCAAAGGACTACAACACTATAGTCAGCATTTTGAATGCACTCACCAACCTACCTTTAATGATGGGAATGAAAAGAAAACAAGCATGGAGACTATTATAGACTCCACTGGTGGGATTATAGTTTCGTTCATGAGGTGATGACTTGATCAAAGTGTCGGAAAAAAACTCAGGCCCTCCTGCCCAAGATGGACATATGCTGGTGGAAGGAAGGTCGCGATGTCTTCCTCTTTCATTTTCTTGGTGCTTGGTCTGTTAGCTCAAATAATACTTTAGACTTAATAAAATAAAGAAACTAACCACAACAGAAGAGAAAAGGCAGGTATCCATTTATTCCAAAAATCAAGCAGATCACTTGAAAGAAGGAAGTCAGTTCACAGCAGTCAGTCAAACATCCTGCCTAATCTTACAGTCAGTCTGTCAGTCTGCAGTCTGAAAAACCACTATGACTTCCCCTGCTTATATAACCTTCAATTGTGCTGAGTCAGTTTCTATAATCTGAGCCAATTTCCAGTCCCTCCTATAGTAATTTACATGTCGTTCCCTTTTCCCCACTATTTTTCCTGTTGTCCCTGTACGGACCTCAATTTGATGTCATCCGCACCCGGTGACATTATTTCCCTTGTACAGGCCCTTTTAAAAAAATTAGCATATTGTGATAAAGTTCATTATTTTCTGGAATGTACTGATAAACATTAAACTATCATATATTTTAGATTTATTGTACACCAACTGAAATATTTCAGGTCTTTTATTGTTTATTGTTCAAGTGTGGGAGAAAACACTGCACAACCAGAAGAGGTGACCGGACTCTGAGGAAGATTGTGGAGAAGGGCCGATTCCAGACCTTGGGGGACCTGTGGAAGCAGTGGACTGAGTCTGGAGTAGAAACATCCAGAGCCACCGTGCACAGGCGTGTGCAGGAAATGGGCTACAGGTGCCGCATTCCCCAGGTCAAGCCACTTTTGAACCAGAAACAGCGGCAGAAGCACCTGACCTGGGCTACAGAGAAGCAGCACTGGACTAAATTACTAAATCACCTGCAAAAGATTCCTGAGCCTTTTAAAAACTCCCAGCCTGGTTCATTACTCAAAACTGCAATCATGGGTAAGTCTGGAGTAGAAACATCCTGAGTCACCGCCACTTTTGAACCAGAAACAGTGGCAGAAACACCTGACCTGGGCTACAGAGAAGCAGCACTGGACTGTTGCTCAGTGGTCCAAAGTACTTTTTTCGGATGAAAGCAAATTTTGCAAGTCATTCGGAAATCAAGGTGCCAGAGTCTGGAGGAAGACTGGGGAGAAGGAAATGCCAAAATGCCTGAAGTCCAGTGTCAAGTACCCACAGTCAGTGATGGTCTGGGGTGCCATGTCAGCTGCTGGTGTTGGTCCACTGTGTTTTATCAAGGGCAGGGTCAATGCAGCTAGCTATCAGGAGATTTTGGAGCACTTCATGCTTCCATCTGCTGAAAAGCTTTATGGAGATGAAGATTTAATTTTTCAGCACGACCTGGCACCTGCTCACAGTGCCAAAACCACTGCTAAATGGTTTACTGACCATGGTATTACTGTGCTCAATTGGCCTGACAACTCTCCAACCTGAAGCCCATAGAGAATCTGTGGGATATTGTGAAGAGAAAGTTGAGAGACACCAGACCCAACACTGTGGATGAGCTTAAGGCCGCTATCGAAGCATCCTGGGCCTCCATAACACCTCAGCAGTGCCACAGGCTGATTGGCTCCATGCCACGCCGCAGTGAAGCAGTCATTTCTGCAAAAAGGATTCCCGACCAAGTATTGAGTGCATAACTGAACATAATTATTTGGTTGACTTTTTTTTTGTATTAAAAGCACTTTTTTTGGTCGGCTGAAATATGCTAATTTTTGGAGTCAGAAAAGAAGATGCGGAGGACAGGGTGAGGTGGAGGCGGATGATTTGCTGTGGCGACCCCTGAAGGGAGCAGCCGAAAGTAAAAGAAGAAGAAGAAGAAATATGCTAATTTTTTTAGATAGGGATTTTTGTTTTTTTCTTTATTTTTTTTGCCAAAATGATCAATATTAAAACAATAAAAGGCTTGAACTACTTCAGTTGTGTTTAATGAATCTAACATATATGAAAGTATAATGTTTATCAGTACATTACAATAAAGTAATGAACTTTATCACAATATGCAAATTTTTGGAGAAGGACCAGTACATTGATCCCTTGCTACTCCATGCTTCAGTTTCTGCGGCTTCAGTGCATCACAGGTTTTTCAAAAATATTCATCAAAAAATAAAAACTAAGGAAATTAAGGGGGGAAAAAAAGGGAAAAAGTTAAGGAAAATGTCACAAAACAAGGCAAATTATGCAAAAAAATCCTAACCAAACAAAAACAACCCAAACCCCCCAACAAAACTACTTACATTTTTATGTGAGGTGCGCATCTGAGTCTGTGCGCGTGCATCCATGTGTGCACACGTGTGTCTGTATGTGTGTTTATATATACTTTATTTACATCTTATGCATTATTATAAGCATTTATAGCGTTGGATATGTATTTATTGATATTATATATTATATACATAACCGTCAGTCAGGGGTGTTGATTCTACTTCGTGGCAGTCTTGGGGGGTCTTGGTCCCCATTAACCGTGGAAAGTGAGGGATCCCTGTATTTTCTTAAGCTTTTTTGTGATTAATATTGTTGCATTTTCCTAGCCATTAGTTTCCCAATATCACATGTAAACATTACATAGGTGCATGGCCTGGGCTCTAAGCCTTCAAGTGTGTCAATGTCCCCCCCCCATAATGCCTTCGCATGATATTATATTTGATTATACATATAATGGCTCACATGAGCCACTTCACCGAAAGTAGGCTCTTGGGTCCAAAAATGAAAAATAAGATTTTTACACAGTCAGATAGAGGAGGCCCAATGGTGCAAAATGCAGCACAAAGTTTGTCAATACCTTGAAAACTGACTGAGCTATTCCATTTCTTGTGTCAGCATTCAACTAAAAATTTCAAAAGACGTTTTAGAGAAAAATGATCACAAAGATTGCACTTCTTCCAACATCATTAGTCCTTAACAACCAAACATTTTTATGCACTTCAGCCATATCAACTTTTAGAAAACATGTCTAGGAAGAGTTTTATGAAGAGATGATAAGAGAAATCATCCTCATTTTAATCTGAGACAACCTTTTTAAACCCATCAGTCACCATGGTAAGCCCCAAAAATTAACAAAAAAAAAAGACTTTTTTTTCATTTCGTTATTCCAAATAGATCAGTATGTATCTTTTTGAGCATTATATAAAGGTTCAAATGTGGGGCAGTGGTGGTCTAGTGGTATAGGGTGCTGGATCGCTGATCCAAAGGTTGGGGGTTCGAGTCCCACTCTCCACAAGGTTGTCACTGTCCCCCCCAGTGCAGCTAACTGGGTTATCAAAGGCAGGCCATGTCTGTCACTGTCTATGGTGAGAGGCATGTAAAAGAACCATTGCTGACTTTCGTAAAGAGTAGGCTGCAAAGCCGTCAGCGTGTTTCTGTCCCTTGCTAAAAAGGGTTGTGACAGGAAGGGCATCCGACGTAAAAACCTCTGCCAAATCAAAACGTGCGAATCAGATGATTTGCTGTGGTGACTCCCAAGTATAAAGGGAAAAAGCCGAAAGGAAGACATATAAAGGTTCAAATGCCTTCAAATTATACTGATTGAAAAAAACCCAAAAACAAAACACAGTCACACTGAAATTAAGAAAACTATATATATATATATATATATATATATATATATATATATATATATATATATATCAAAACTCTCTGATCTCGTTATACAAGTAAGCTTCATCAACTCTGCCCTCAACATTATCCTCTTAATCTATATCCTGCTCAGTAGATAAGATCACATCTTCACAAACACCACTCATCACACTTTTATTACCAGATGCCTTTTCTTCATCAACATCAACATCAAAATCTTTATTAACACAGCGGGCATTATCATCATCAGTTTGTTTAGATGTAAAAGGAATGAAACATTTAAGTATTTTTCAGGTCTTGCCCAATTTTTGTACAAAACCAAACAACCCATGATCCAGCAGGTCCAGTCCAGACAAGATTACACACAAATCAAATCATCAAAAAAATTCCATAATCGAATTTTGCATGCAGAGAAAAATACCAATACTCATACAATACTCATATTAAGTTTCTAAAGTACATAATACTGAGCATATGGGATTTTCTTTGACTGAATTGCAATGGAATCATGTCTTTTTCTTAATATTCCAGCAAACCTGGGGTATCATACACACACACACACACACACACAGAAAGAGAGAGTGAGAGAGAGAGAGAGAGAGAGAGAGAGAGAGAATCTTCTTCAAAGCCGAATTCCAGTGTCGAATTTAACATTTATACAAATGCTGCTAGACATCACAGATGACTCTCCTTTTCCAGAAATTATGTGTATTCACAATCTTATAAATAAACTTACGTACTGTTATTGAAGAGAAAGTTGGAGATAAGTTCCGCATGAAGTGTACTAGAGTCAGGAAGTAAACCAGAAGTTAATGTGTGACGGGCACTGCGCATGTGCAAGCCCGAGCTGACCAATCAGTGTGCTTGTTTCAGATCTTCCTTAGCAACTAGCCTGCATTGTTTACGTGCATATCGTCTTTATAACCTTTATTTTATTCACTGAAACAGCATTTTAATATTAAAACAGTATCCAAAATGGAGAGACAACTTCACGACCGTTCTTCTGGTGTATGGATTATAGTGTGTCTTGTACCGAACTTAGTGAATAATTGCAAAGAAAACCGGTAAGTTTGCTACTGTTTTTATCTAGTTTTATGAGAGTACTCATCAGAAAAATGGAAATAAAAGACATTTTTAGTGTGTTTTAGTCGATTTCCTTGAGCAAGTGATAGGTGAATACTTGTTTTAATGGTTTATGCAAAAATCAAATTTCGATAAAAAAATGACAATTTTTACTTTTTTGGCCATTTTCTTGAAAGTAGTTTGTGCGACAAGTGCCTACATTCGGTGGAGCGCCTCACATATATTCACAAGACACACACCTTATATGCCAATTTCCTTGTCAGCCTGTCGTAACCTTTTTAGGAGAAACAAATGTCATACAACACCATCTTCCTCATCACCAATCTATCCTCTCTGCTGACCTAATGGATTTTCTGCATATTCTGGCAGTTACCCAATTTCTGTCTCCGCATCCTGTCTGTCTATCTGTCTTCCTTTCGGCTTTTTCCCTTTTACTCGGGAGTCGCCACAGCGAATCATCTGATTCGCACGTTTGATTTGGCAGAGGGTTTTACGTCGGATGCCCTTCCTGTCACAACCCTTTTAGCAAGGGACAGAAACACGCTGACGACTTTGCAGCCTACTCTTTACGAAAGTCAGCAATGGTTCTTTTACATGCCTCTCACCATAGACAGTGACAGACATGGCCTGCCTTTGATAACCCAGTTAGCTGCACTGGGGTTACCCACAAAAAAGGGCAATCTCATTAAGAGACTTGTGACCAGTCTACCCAGACTGACAGCTTTACTTCTGATGGTTATTCCACTACTTCTTCTCCTCCAGGGACAACCTTCATTCTTTTGGCCTCACCAGACTACTCTTCCCCAGCACCTTCTCCACTGCCTTCCAATGCTGGTGAGCCCATGAATTTGCCTGATTCATCAAACCCATTTCCCCCATGGAGTCCGAGTCTTTCTGTTCTGATGTAATTCTCCATATTCCCCTGGATCAGGCTGACTGATTTGCAATATCCAATGTGTTCAAAAATCTTTCTTTTCTCTATTTAAAGTTTTGGTGTGGTCATTTCACATTACTACTCTAACAGCCCTTTAGCCAGACAACGTTGTCATAGGAATACATATAATTATCATTCTTGCAATAAATAACTCATTCATTAATTTTCTGTAACCGCTTAATCCTAATTAGGGTCATGGGGAGGCTGGCACCCTTCCCAGCCGACTCTGGGCGAGGGCAGAGTACACCCTGGACTGCTCTGCCAGGCCATCATAGGGCGGAAACGTGATGGCTTTGCAGCTACTCTTGTTGAAAGTCAGCAATGGTTCTTTTACATGAATCTCTCACCATAGACCATGAGAGACATAGCCGGCCTTTGAAAGCCCAGTTAGCTGCACTGGGAGGACAGTGACAACCCGTGGGGAGTGGGACATGAACCCCAACCTAAGGATCAGTGATCCAAATTATTAAATATAGTTATTAAGTGCAGACAGTGATGGCCTGGGGGGAGGCGGGCCATCACTGACCGCACTTAATAACTCTATTTAATAATTTCTACCTTATTACTATGATTCACCAACTACCAACTATTGAGAAAACTTCAAGCGAAGTAGAAATGCACAGCATAAAAATAAGAATTTTCCCACATCACTCTCCCCTTTGAGATTCTTGAGTCTCACATTCAATAAGTACATGTCACAATTCCCTTGTTGTGATCTTATCTCTCATTACACTACCGGTATCCTTCATACTGCATAACCTACTTCATCCCTACTGGATGAGGCACACAATGTTTTACCAAAGATCTAATTTATTCTTTAACACGGTTATCTTTGTCTGGAGAGGTGTTCTGGACAGAGTGCACCATCACGTATAACTCATTCTCTCACATTTCCCCCATTCAACAGTTTATCAGCATCACTAAACAAGTCCGGAAACTTTACTAAGAATAAAACCATCAGAAGTAAAAGAAAGTGCAATTGTTATTAAAACTACAGTAAAAAACCCAAATTAAATTGAACCCCTTGGACGCTTCAGTGCATCGTGGTTTTTTTTATTTTTTTTATTTTTATTTTTTTAACATTTATTGAATTAAAAAAATAAGGAAATTAAGGAAAAATAGGGGAAAAGTTTAAGGAAAATGCCACAAAACAAGGCCAATTATACAAAAAAGCCGAGCAATTGAGGGTCAAAGGCCCAACAGTGGTGAAACTGGAGAGTGAACGGCTGACCTTCAGATCAGTAACCAATCACCACGGCCCTTAATGACTGATTATTGACATCCAAAGTGATGTAACTCAGCCAGTTTCTAAATTGAAACATGTATGGTATTATACATCTTTTTAAAGCATATTAAATTCTCTTTACAAATGTATCAATACCTCAGCAAGTAAAATTTCCTACTTAAGCTCTATTATGATGGACCTCGTCACATGTTTGCATTTGTATATTCATTTGATTTCCCAGATGATTAAATATAAATGTAGTATCATAACGAGCACATTCTTTACATTTACTGTTCATATTTGGCACCTTTATGTTAAGATTTGTGTCTGAAAAGGCATTTAATGAACCGTGTAAGATTGAGGTGTGTGTGTGTGTGTGTGTGTGTGTGTGTGTGTGTGTGTGTGTGTGTGTGTGTGTGTGAGTGAGAGTATATGAGTTTTACCTGACTGCTGCTGCAACTCCCAAAAAGCAAAGTGGATTTTGTTGAATGTTAAATTTAATCACTCGGTGTTGTTCCTCCATTGACTCATATTCATGCTCAGATCAACACAACTGCAGACAATATAAAATAAAATTTCAAGGTTTTGTGGTCCTCTTTAAGATTTTTAATTTCATATTAATGTAATAATTCACTAGAATCTCTTTTTGCTAAATTTTTATTTCACTATACTGTACAGGGAAACGGAAAGATTCCTTAAATAGATGCTTATGCTGTGTGTATATCCATAGCAATGCTGACTATATTTGCCCTGCATTGCAGCCTAAACTCTACTGTGTCACAAGATTCAGTATCAGTCTATTTTTATTGATATTTTGCACAGGTGATACTAAACTTAATGCTGATGTTTTGACAACTTATAACAACCGTTTTGTTATTTACAGACACCGTTAAAAAAAAAAGGTTGTGGTTAATATTCATGAGAGAGGAAACACTATTTGAAATGTGCTTACTTGGGTTTCTCTTCAAGTGCATTCCTTAGTTTTATTTATTAACTCCAGTTTTTTCTGTATGTTGTATTGACCAGGTTCATCAATAACCTGCCGTTCAATATCACTGTCAGCAAAGCTGTTCGTAAATAGTTCTTATCTATAGAAATCCTAAGGTGGAGGCTTTATTGAGAGTCAAAGAAGGAGCCAATGAGATGTTTTTAATACCAACACCTTCAGTAAGGAACTAAACATTCGTTTTATTAGCTCCTTGGTTTTAATTAGGGTTGCAGGGAGGCTGACGCCTATCTCAGCTGACTTAGCAGGAAGGTGGGGTACACCCTAACACTTCATCAGTCCATTACAGTGTGTACACATATACAACCGTTCACACTCACACATGGGCCAATTTGGAACTGCCAATCAGGCTACTATGCAAGGTTTTGCACTGTGGGAAGAAACCGGACTACCTAGAGGAAGCCCGTGCATCACATGGAGAACATGCAAGCTTCATCATCACATGTAAATGTTCTGAGCACCGGAATCAAGCCGGTATAGGCAGGCATGCTAACCTCTGCGCCACCACGCCGCCTCCAATTTTTTTTCGAATTAAAATAATATGAGATAACAAAATTCAGTCATGACTAGGACGTTAAATATCAGTGTTAACATACAGTATTTTTTTTATTTTTTATATAGTTTAAAATGTGTGGAATATTTAAATCATGTAGAACAGGAGTCCCCAACCCCCGGTCCATGGACTGGTACCGGTCCTTGGATCATTTGATACCGGTCCGCAAACAAAATCTTTCATGGTACAAATGATCATTTTTTCATTGGAGCCTCCGGATCTTATTTTGAAAATCAACTGTTTTTGACATTGCCATAGAAGCACGGAAAGCCATTCTTCTGTTTGCAAGCACATATCTTTGTGAGGCGGGTTGTTTTTGCGGTGACACCCACCAAAACAGGACTACAGAGTAGACTCTAACCAGTCCGCAGAAACGTTTTCATACATAAAACTGGTCCCTGGTACAAAAAAAGATGGAGACCACTGATGTAGAACCTCAGTTAATCCTTGAGGCAGCATCAGTCCTTGCCTCTTATGAAATTATGTGCGAGTGCTGCAACAATGTTCATGCTCACACACATGGTACCTCCTCGTTAGCTTGTAGTAATGAGAACTCATTGGACTGACTGGGCTGTGTCACTGACCTATGCATCATAACACATGATCGGCCACTGCTGAGCTGCACAAACACAATTGCAGAAATCACAGAAAACATTTATTTATTTTTTCCTAAATAAACTGAGGAAATTTAAGCAGATTTAGCAAAATGTTAGCTGCATAAACCATTTTGTATTTACCATCACGCTCATCTCTGGCTGCATTTCCGTTCTCAGAGTCACTATAATGTTTCCGCAAGACTCCTCTCTCGCTGATTCAAATAGGCTACCATTTACAACCATTTCCTCCAAATTGCCACTATAGTTGCTTGTTTTGGTCACCTCAGTCACTGAACAGATCTGCTTGTTTACTTGCGATGGACACCAACCACCAAACGAATTCGCTTTACTTCTGGGAAAAATGGTTACTGATTTATCCTGTTCTTCCTGAGTGGGAAATAAAGCTGCAAAGGCATTTCAGGTGACCCTTAGTAAATTTTTGCACCTGACCCTGAGTCAAGCCCATATCATGAAACTCAGTCTGAACTGTCCTTCACCAGGTTTGTTTCGACCATTTAACATTTTGCCTCCCAACATGGGTCCCCTGGAGAGATGTTCCACCCCAATCTCTTTTCACCTTGTTGTGGTTTGGTAGTCTGTGCGTCCCAATGACCTCTAAAGTTATGTTGGCTTTAAGGAATCTTGAACCTTTTGAAGGGTCACCCATACCAAACAGGCCAAAATGTAGGGGGCAAATGTAGTGCGATTGTCCCCGGTTCTCCAGGTTGGGGGTTCGGTGTGGGGCCAACTCCCCCACCCTGTAAAAAATAATTTGTTAAGGAAAGTATGTCAATGACAACAAGTCAAATACAAACTTCCAGGGAAAACGACTGCTAACCATGGGTTTAGCCCCCACTAGTAATCCACAGGATAAAATTACCCAATTTTGTACTTTTTTATGGTGTTACGTTAAATAAGTGTCTGTATTGCTTTATATATTACTCTTCTTCTTCTTCTTCTTCTTCTTCTTCTTCTTCTTCTTCTTCTTCTGCTTCTTCTTCTGGCTTTTCCCTTCAGGGGTCACCACAGCGAACCATCTGCCTCCATCTCACCCTATCCTCTGCATCTTCTTCTCTTACACCAACTACCTTCATGTCCTCCTTCACCACATCCATGAATCTTCTCTTTGGTCTTCCTCTGGGCCTTCTGCATGGTAGTTCCATCCTACTACCAATATACTCACTATCCCTTCTCTGTACATGTCCAAACCATCTCAATCTAGCCTCTCTAACTTTGTCTCCAAAACTTCTTACATGTGCTGTCCCTCTGATG
Source organism: Plotosus lineatus (assembly GCA_024760905.1). Taxonomy (NCBI): domain Eukaryota; kingdom Metazoa; phylum Chordata; class Actinopteri; order Siluriformes; family Plotosidae; genus Plotosus; species Plotosus lineatus. The sequence goes on along the minus strand of CM045732.1, from coordinate 26,161,989 downwards.
TCTTTTCTCCAGGGCCATTGTTTCTAAACCATACAACATCACTGGCCTCAACACTGTCTTGTACACTTTTCCTTTCATTCTTGCCGATACCTTCCTATCACACATCACACCGGACACTTTTCTCCAACCATTCCAACCTGCATGCACATGCTTCTTTACCTCTTTTCCACACTCTCCATTGCTCTGGATTGTTGAGCATAAGTACTTAAAATCCTCCACCTTCTTTATCTCTGCTCCCTTTAACCTCACCATTCCTCTTGGGTCCTTGTCATTCACACACATGTATTCTGTTTTAATGAGGCTAACCTTCATTCCTCTCCTTTCCAGGGCATACTTCCACCTCTCTAGATTTTCCTCCGCTTGTTCTCTGCTCTCACTACAGATCACAATGTCATTTGCAAACATCATAGTCCATGGGGGATCTTGTCTAACCTCGTCTGTCAGCCTGTCCATCACCATAGCAAACAAGAAGGGGCTCAAAGCTGACCCTTGATGCAGTCCTACCTCCACCTTGAACTCTTCTGTCACAGAGACAGCACACCTCACCACTGTCTTACATCTCTCATACATGTCCTGCACCACTCTAACATACTTCTCTGCCACTCCAGACTTCCTCATGCAATACCACAGTTCCTCTCTTGGCACCCTGTCATATGCTTTCTCCAGATCCACAAAGGCACAATGCAGTTCCTTCTGACCTTCTCTGTACTTCTCTATTAACATCCTTTTTTGCTTATATTGCTTTATATATTATGTACACACAAATTATGCTGTAAGAATGACTGATACCCTGCAACACTTTCAAAGTATTTTGCATTCCCTTGAAAGATAGTTAAATATCTGTTCTTATAGAATATCTGTTCTTATAGCAAAGTACTCGAGATATTTATTATTTCCATTTGGTGTTGTGTAAAATCTATTAGATTTTTATTATCATTAACTTGGTTTTGGTCTAGAGCCAGTCAGGGTTCTTAAGATTCATCCCTGAATGAGAACACTCCTGACATTAAGGTGCAGAAAGTCTCTTCCATAAGATGATGCTGCCACCATCATGCTTCACTACTGTTCTCATGGTGATGAACTATGCTAGTTTCTGTCAAACCCATGCCTTTGTGCTGTATTCCTGAGGAATACTGCCGAGTCTCACATGAGTGGTACATGCCTTTAGGCAAACTCAAAATGGAAAATGGAATTTTTATCTGACTTGCTTTCTGGATCCCTTCTTGACACTCCCCCATAAAGCTTGCTTTGGGGACTGTTCTGATTTGTCCTGTGAACACCTTCTACCAACTGTCCAGGTCCTTTAGTTTATGGGACTGGAGACTTGCTTCAAATAAACATGAGTCATAGCAAGGAGTAATACACAGTACTGCCACATATACATACACAGATTCTCCCTCGTGGCATTTTCTTGCTGTAACTTGGCACATCCGAGAAGCAGTACATACATGCTGTATAAACTATGCACAAATAGACAGTACACAAAGCCTGATGCTATATTCAAACAGTACACTGGTACTTCAAACCAGCAGAGGTCACTATAATATGTACTTTGGCAGCAGGATAGGATTTAAGATTGTTCCAGGAAGTAAGTTCAGTACAGTATATGGAATTGATGTCTTTATATAGAATGTATGTCCTGTATGTAGAATGTATGTAGTATGTCCTGTATCATTCATTTTTGTCATTTACAGTACAGTACTGTGCAAAGGTTTGAGGGACCCTATTTTTCAAAGTATAAATGTTTCTATTGATTTTTATTTTAACAGTCGTATGTTAACAGGTTAGTACAAAAAACACTTTAGATTTCCAAACATTAGTTTTGCAGCACAAAATGAAATGCACATAAAACAATGAACACAGTATGTAAATAAAGAAAGCAGGGTATTATGTATAAGAGATGATTTTTCAGACAAAAATGTAATGAAAGCTAACATGATTTACATGTAAGCGGAGAACCAGGTAGAGGATGTACTTTGAAAACTCTCCCTGATGATGTTCTATTTTTAAACAAAAAAGTCATCATCACATCTAATATTGAATTAGTTTCATTCATTCCTGTTTGCTGTGCTTTATAGAATTTTTATGTAAGGATCTTTATTCATTCATTTTCTGAACTGCTAAATCCTAATTAGGGTCATGGAGAGGGTAACGTCCATCCCAGCTGACACCAGGCGGAGGCAGAGTACATCCTGGACAGCTCACCAGGCCATTATGTCTGTGGTGTATTCCAGTTTCCTCCTAAAATCAATAGACATGCACATTGGGCTAACTGGTGAGTGGCACGGTGGCGTAGTGGTTAGCATATCCGCCTCACAGCAAGAAGGTCCTGGGTTTGAGTCCCAGCCTGGGAGTTTCTGTGTGGAGGTTTCGTGTTCTCCCCGTGCTTGTGTGGGTTTCCTCCGGTTTCTCCGGTTTCCTCCAACAGTCCAAAAACATGCATAGTAGGTTAACCGGCTGTTCCAAATTTCCCCTAGGTGTGAGTATGAGTATGAATGGTTCTGTGACTGTTGGCCCTGCAATCGTCTGGTGAGCTGTCCAAGGTGTACCCTGCCCTTGCCCCAAGTCGGCAGAGATGGGCGCCAGCCTTCCCACAACCCTAATTAGGATTCAGCGGTTCAAAAAATGGATGGATGGATTAGGCTTAACTGGCTGTTTCAAACTGCCCCTAGGTGTGAGTATAAGCGGGTGTATAATGGTTGTGTGCTTCCTTGCTATGATCTGGCAAGCTGTTCAGGGTGTACCCATTCATTGGAGAGTGTGGGCTATAATAGGCGCCAGCCTCCTTGTGACCCTAGTAGGATTAATTAGCGATTAAGAAAATGAATGAGAATGCACGATAAGCTTTTCAACAAAACAGGACATCACATTTGTCTTCTCGCTCTTAAGCCAATACGTTCACTGCGACGAATGGAATAAAGCTTCAATACTGTGCGGAATGTTGACACATGCAAGAAATACTGTAGATAAAAGTTGTCTAATATTTACATATAAATAAATACATGAAATATTTATACATTAAGAAAAGTTCAGTAAAGCACAGTAATGAATGCGGCAAGTATTTGGTGTGATGACCCTTTGCATGGAAGGTATCGTAGTCTGAGGTACAGTTTGGACAGTTTTACAATGTAATGAGCTCCAAGTCTTCCTGAACATTTTGCAGAACCATTCTCGGTTCTCCTGGAGGTTTGACTGTCATATCTGCTTCTTTATTTGCATGAAAAAGTCAACAGCTTTTATTATTTGTCTGTCTAAAACATTTTTTTTTCTGCTGGACAGCTACTGTTTGGAACACTAAATTATTATTATTATTATTATTTATTTATTTATTTATTTTTTTCTGATTCATTAATATACAAGTTATAAAATAAAAATGTATCACAAAGTTTATACCAAAAAAAAAATAAAAGGCTTTTGCACAGTGCTGTACATGGAAAATTACCTGAGAAACTTATTGAGATAAAGGAAGCAGCAAATTCAAAAGCAATAAAAGCACATCTGGTACACCACGCTAAAATTCCAAAGTCTAAAAATAAATGAATGAATCAATGAAGATTGTATTTGTTTTGGGAATGTCAAGACATAATAGGATTTTCTCAGTAAATGCACTGTTGTTGAGCTGTTGAGGTTTTATGCCTCCTTCACATTATTTGCAAAGTTCTGGAAAAAAGCACGGAGAAAAAAAATCTTTCTTTCTTTCTTTCTTTCTTTCTTTCTTTTTGTCTGTCTGTCTGTCTGTCTATCTGTCAGAATTGTTGAAAAAACCCATAGACTCACTGATATGGTCCTGTATATCAGTAATCCCCAACCTTTTCATCACCACGGACCGGTCAATGCTTGACAATTTTTACCGTTGTGTGTGTGTGTGTGTGTGTGTGTGTGTGTGTGTGTGTGTGTGTGTGTGTGTGTGTGTGTGTGTGTGTGTGTGTGTCTGTCTGTCTGTCTGTCCATAGATTGTTTATATTGTAAATATAATTTATTTACTTATATTTATTATTATTATTATTATTGTTATTATTATTATTATTATTAATAATAATAATAATAATAATAATAATAATAATAATAATAATAATAAACACTCCATGAATGTTATCTTTCAACAACTGAAATAAAGTTGGTTGGGAAGTAGAGCTTGAACTTTTCGAAAAAACAAAAAAAAACAAAAAAAAACAAACAAAAAAAAAACAGGTGATGGTGCACCAGCGGGGAGAATGAAGGCTTAGGCTATACCCCAAATCCCCGCTTTTGTTTGAAACATGTCCAACACGCCTTTGTTCACATGCCATTCCATTGTGGGTTACATTTTAGCGCTCAAATGGCTGACATGTAACCGAGAGAATCCGGTCATTTTAGAAAAAAATAGAAGATTTTTCAACAATAAAGATCGTTCATACTCAGATAATAAATTAAAAGTAAATAATTAATTATTTCTTCTGCGGCCCAGTGGTTGGGAACCCCTGCTGTATATGATATGTGTTGTTTTCCAAAAAACATTTGAGAGGAAATGGATTCCTGTATTATGAGAGGTAATGGGATTTTCAGTACTTTACCACGTTTCTACTATTATTTCTTTCTGTTTTAAAATAGCAGGCAAAGTATTAAAGACAATGTTTGTGTTTATGCAGTTTTTGCCATTGGTACTGAACTCTCACAGGCTGGTTACAGCAAGATACAGAACATCGAGCACTTATAATTAAAACTGTCATCTTGTGTGCTATTACACTTACATAAGCTGTATTCATCAACATTTTAATGTTATTTCAGCTTATTTTAGTGTGTATATGTATAAATATAAATAACAACCTTGAAAACTGATTGTTTCCCTCCTGCCTAATACATCCCACTTCTTGGCAGGTTCCACTGTGACAAGTTAATCAGTGTTATTTACCTCACCTGTCAGTAACTTGTAATGTTTTACTATTATGGTTGATGGGTATATATAACATACCTTTATCCAAATCACACAGGCCCCAGGTCCACTTTTGCTATATCTTATCACAGTTCAGTGTTATTAAATGAAATGATGTAAGCTGTTTGCCCTACTGACCAAACTGAAGTACAGCTTGATCTGCCTTTCACTGCATTTAACCAAATAGCTGTAGTGAGTTATAACTAGGCCTATAAAGACTAAACAGTACGAAACATTCAGTAATTTTCTGTAACCGCTTAATGCTAATTAGGATCACAGGAAGGCTGGCTCCCATCCCAGCCAACACTGGCCGAGGGCAGAGTACACACTGGACAGCTCACCAGGTCATTGTAGGGTAGAAACACGCTGATTGCTATGTAGCTACTCTTGTCAAAAGTCAGCAATGGTTCTTGTACATGTCTCACACCATTGATAGTGAGAGTCATGGCCAGCCTTTGATAACCCAGCTAGCTGCACTGGGAGGACAGTGACAGCCAGTTGAGAGTGGGGCTTGAACCCTCAACCATAGGATCAGTGATCCAGCACCTTTACCACCAGGTCACCACTGCTCCACTACTAAACATAGATCTTGTAATCTCATCTTGGCAAAGTGCTGCATGTTGCTTGCTTTAGCAAATACACGGTGTTTGTTTCTTCATAAATAATAAGGAGGAGCCTATAAAATACTGTAAGGAGTAGGTAGGTAGTCCATTGGGATTTTTACACCTGAGCCTAGTGACTCTTTAGGCCGGTGCTTATGCCCGGTTTCCATAGTGTGAGGCTACAAGGAGTTCAACTCCTCCTGGATGGGACGCTAGTCCATCGCAGGTTACCTCCCGAGTATATTTTTACTGGTACCCATTTATACTGCTGGGCGAACAGAGGCACACTTGTGGTTAAGACCTTGCCCAGGGGTCTTATAAAATACTATATAAGTAGAAATATCATAAACTTCATTCTCAGACGAGCATGCTTATGCTCCATTTTTATTGTTTTTTTATGTTGTCAAACTTAAATGAGGCAAAGCAGCTCATCACGTCATTTTTATTATGAAGATCACTTCCATGTACCTGGGCAGTGGTGGTGGCAGTGGGCAGTACCACGCAGTGGTAGGGTGCTTGCTGGATTACAGATTTGGAGATTGGGGGTTCAAGCCCCACCATCACATTTATGTTACATGTGCAGACGCTCTTATCCAGAGTGACTTACATTTTTTTTGTATTCACAACTGAGCAACTGAAGGTTAAGGGCCTTGCTCAAGGGCCCAACTGTAGTGATAGTGGGGATTGAACTACTGGCCTTTGGATCACTAACCCATCACCTTATCTACTAAGCCACCACTGCCCTGTCACCAAGTTGCCACTTCTGTCCCACCAGTGCAGCTAACTGGGTTATCAAAGGCCAGCAATGTCTCTCACTGCCTGAGGTGAGAAGTTCATGTAAAAAGAAAAAAAAAAAAGCATTGGTGACTTTTATAAAGAGTACGCCATTGGGCACCATCCTCCCTGTGACCCTAATAAGGATTAAGTGGGTGAGAACATGAAAGAATGAATGATTGACCTGCATGCAGTTCATGCCACCAAGTTCAGTAGCTATTTAGGCTTATAAAATACCACTTGATCCACTACACCGCATGGCTGCTTTCAGTGTTGATGAATATCCTGTAGACCTCTAATCTTAGATATTCTAAATCTTAGAAAAACTTAATTCGAGTCATTGATCAGGTGTAGGAGGAGATATATATTTTTTACGTTTAAAAAATTTGAATTCAATCATTAAAAATACTATATCTGCAAGGCAGAAATGGATTGTTATAACTTGGCCTTGTTATAATGAAATGTCTCCCCTCGTGGGTATTGGAACATTTCGCACCAGATTATAAAAAACTCAAATAGGGATTTCTTCTTGATTTTTTTCCAACATGGTCACATGCATGGATTACCTCCAAAATTTAACGGGTTGATTCCAAATCTATACCTCACCCCTCTACCAAGTTTGGCAAACATCAGATTAGTTATTTTATGCATGACTGTGTTAACAGACTCTTTATTCATTATTCTTTAAAAAAACAACAACAACAACAAAAAAAACCTGGATCCTGATCATGATCCACATCAGCTCCAAAATTTAATGGGCTCTTCCCAGGCCCATACCCCCTTCCATCGGGTTGAAAATCAGATCGGTAGTTTTTGTGTGATCTTGCTAATGGATTTTTTTTTTTAATCAGTGGTTGTAAAAGCCTTTAATTAGAATTATGGTCCCAATCTGATCCAAAATGCTACAGGTTCTTGCCAGGCCAAAACCCCATTCCTCCATTAAATTTGATGCAAATCGGTTTAGTAGTTTTTGCATAAAGTTTTATATGATCAATCCATAACCTCCCTTGACAAATGAAGTTTTTTCAGTGTTTAATATTGGCTTGTTTTCTCAAATCAGTACATTCACTACAGGTGCTCTTTGCCAAGGGTATTAACACCTCTTCTTCTTCTTTTCCTTTCATCTTTTCCCCCTTTTTTCCAGGGGTCGCCACAGGGAATAATCTGATTTGCATGTTCGATTTGGCATAGGTTTTTACGTCGGATACCCTTCCTGATACAACCCTTTAGCAAGGGGCAGCAACACACTGACGGCTATGCAGCCTACAGAGTATTATCACCTATAATACGCTATAAGTGAGGCACTCCACTGAATGTAGGTGCTTGTCGCAAGTGACGTATGGTAAGCACCATACGTCACTTGCAACAAGCGCCTACATTCATATTATATAGCGTATATACTTATAGCGTGAGACAAAGCGCGGCTTATCCGGACTTATGACCTTTCAAGTGAGCAAGTGAAGTTTGAGTACTAAACAAGTATTCAATGCGCACTTGCTCACTTGAAAGATCGGAAGTCCGAATAAGCTGTACTTTGTCTCACAAGTACCATACGTCACTTGCGACAAGCGCCTACATTCAGTGGAGCACCTCACATTGGGGGAGTGGTGTCCTGGTGGCACAGGTGCTGAATCGCTGATCCTAAGGTTAGGGGTTTGAGTCCTACTCTCTACAAGGTTGTCACTGTCCTCCCAGTGCAGCTAACTGGGTTATCAAAGGCCGGCCATGTCTCTCACTATCTATGGTGTGAGGTTCATGTAAAAGAACCATTGCTGACTTTCAATAAGAGGAGCTGCACAGCCTTCAGCCTGTTTCTGTCCCTTGCTAAAGAGTTGTGTCAGGAAGGGCATCCGACGTAAAAACCTATTCCGAATCAAACATGCGAATCACATGATTCGCTGTGGCAACCACTGAAATAAGGGAAAAAGCCAAAAGGAAAAGAAGAATAAGAATCCTGTACATATACGAATCACCATTTCTTGGTTGGTCTGGTTTGTCTGTGATCCAAATCTTGACTACACCCATGCATGACTTTTCATCCACTTGGTGGGGACACTACCCTACCAGGGTCTCAGACATGGATAATTTTGGAAAACAAATCATGAACAACTGTTTCTTCAATTACAAGTGTTCAGATATATATTTCTATAGCTGCTAACCAAAGGCTTTTTGTAACAAACTTAGCAGCGTACAAATACAAGTTCAGTGTTCAGTGGTTGCATGTAAATATACAAGATTGTATGATCAGTCTTGTCACTTTAGTATGTGTTCTATCTCAGCTTGAACATTTGTTGCATTTCTTTTTGCCAGAATGAAACAGCACTGATTATTGACTCGGATGCTGCAGATGATGATGAGGAATGGAAGTAATGGAGGGAAACAGAAGGAGAGAGAGAGAGAGAGAGAGAGAGAGAGAGAGAGAGAGAGAGAGAGAGAGAGAGAGATGGGGGGGGCTGACTAATGGTAGGAAAACCCTTGCCTGAGTTCTGGCAGTGGTCCTTTGGATCAATATGGAGTGTTAAAAGTGAGAAATGGAAAAGGGAGAGAGGAAAGCAGGCACATTTTTGTGTACCTTCAGTCCTTGTCACTTATTCTGTCTTTATCGACAGCCTGTTTGCTCTCTGCTGCAGAAAGATTAATCTATGATTTCAAAAAAAAAAAAAAGTTTTCTGATTAGTAAATATGGGAGTAGAATTTAAGTCATTTATTTATAATTGTACATTATGATTTACCTGGAAATTCAGCTCATGCAGGAAAATGTAAAGTGTATTGCCAAGCTCCTGCAGGTGTGTATGTGTGTGTGTGTGTGTGTGTGTGTGTGTGTGTGTGTGTGTGTGTGTGCGCGCGTGTGTTTGTGTGTACGTGCACGCACTCTGCTCTTTGATGTCGATTTGTCACTGGATGTTAGACACTGTACGGATTCGCTTCGAAGGAAGTGGCAGACACTTCTCCGTAGGACCGGAATACATTAGCAGTATAAATCCAGAGCATCCTGCGGCATATACACAAACACAGAAGATAGGATTTGTGATTCAGTTCCAGGGCAAAAAAGTAAAGTGACTCCCCCAAACCAAGTGTAATATCATGGACTTGACGATGAAATGTTATAGGTGTCTCAGTGAGGAAACAGTCCTTTAGTGAGTAAAAAGCCTTAAGGGATGTTATATGAAATAAAATTAAATGGAGTTGGTGGCCTTAACCTTCCATGATCGCTGCATGCACTTACGACAGCGAAGTCCTGAAGTCCTACAAATATCATGCATTTCACATGCATAATGCCTGATGTATAGAAGGCGGCCTTAACTCTGGTGGGTTCCCGTAGGTACCTTGCTCTGGTAGGTGTGTGCTGCAATCAATAAAACATGCTTTAATGTGTTGAGCGCTCATACTAGGTTCAGCTAATCAGTTTCCTTTAATTACACTGTTATATTTTGTGCTCCGAGGCAAAGTAGTTACTGTTCCTACTCAGAATTGATTATGTTTCATGTTTAATATTATTTATTCCTATTATATAACAACAATTTGCCTGTGATTACAATTTTTTAAAATGTATTAATTATTGATATGTTTGGATATCTTCATTTCATTCTTAGCAGTTCATTTCTGCAAGCACTGGGACTACGCTTCTTACTTACCTCTCAATCGTCAGTACATTTTATTGCAGTGTTGAATAGCCACGTTAGACCATACCAGAGTGTCATATAAGGACATGGTTTAGTTCCCCCTACACACTTATAATTAGGACCCCCCCACACACACCAGACCAACATGATGCAAAGCTGATATATTCTTCCTGAATGTAGAGCGTTCAGGTGATGAAAGGTGATCAGTCAGAGCATAGTTGTCACAGAACGTGGAAAGGCAATAAATGGGAGGGGAACCCAAACAACAAAGCATATTTTACAGTCTAATAAAGGTTAAGTCCCATTTGGCTTTTTTACACCCGAGCCATAATGGCTCATTTGACCTGTGCTTATCCCCGGTTAGCGTGAAGCGGCTAGGAGTTCAACTCCTCCTGGATGGGACGCTAGTCCATTGCAGGTTACAGGTGAACAGAGGCACACTTGTGGTTAAGAACTTGTCCAGGGGTCTTAGGAGAGTTGGGGTCTAACTGGGATTTGAACACACAACCTCCTGATCATGAGCCCAGACCCCTAACCACTACACCACCAGCCACACACGAACTAATAAAGTTACAGTTTGAAAGTCACAGAATGTTAAACATTAAACCTCATGAGTGGAGAAGCACAATAAGCAACAAAGCTGAAGGTGAAATGAAAGGAAAGCATTTCAAATTCTCCTTTTACATACAGTGAATATGTGTATTTTCATCATCAAGTGGTTTGTACTTACATCTATGAAGTTGCAATCACCTAAATGCATTCAATGTTTTGCATTAGCTTGTTTAAAAAGACTACCATTTGTAGTCCTTGTGAGAATAGAATGTGAACACATCGGTTCAAATAGGGCAAGCTAATGGCAACAATAACAATATACAAGTAATAAACCAACAAACCAGATATAAAATAGCGAGATTATCAAATCAAATAAAGCTAGGTACTCTCTCAGTGCCCACTGGCGGACAAGCTGCTGGCACTCCCAATCAGTCCACTGAGGGTATTCACCTGGTGAACTCCTTTGGACTTGCTGAGGCAGTGCCCTGCATCAACCTTGGTTGAGCTGGGGGGCCCTTGGTGTCTGATTCTCTTGATACAACATTTTGTTCTCGACGCTCAGGCCTGGGCCATTGTTGAGGACCTGCATCCTGATGTAACAGCTGTCAAAAGACCTTTGAAGCTCAAAGATGAGTGTCCAGCACCATAAGAATAAAACAGACCGCATTCTGATGATTTTTTTTTTTTTTAATTCTGAGTGGATATTTCTTAAATCAAAATAATGTACATGAAATCAAAATTTGAATCAAAATCGCAGTTTATTATAATTGTTTGGAGCAGACAGTACCATCATAATCAAAATTAAAAGATAAAATAAACTATAAAAATTTCAATCTATGTTTGTGTTTAAACAATTTTTACTTATATTTCTGTGTAGTATGCATTAAACACTTACTATTCTATACAGATGCTGTAAGGTATACAGTGTTTAGTTCGGCTTAATGCTCTGACCTCACCTGACCCGCCTCCATGGTTAAAGTATGTATGTATGTTGTGAAAATATATAAATATAAATTTAAAATCTCATTTTAAATTATTTTACTTTGTGTTTCAGATTAATGTACATTTAAACTCTTAAAGCTAGTTAAAGGGACACAGTTCTGCAGCTACACCATCTATGTAAGAATATTTTTTAGTTCACGCCTGCTTTCTTATTTATGTTCCTGTGTAGTAAAGACCGGAACAATTACGCGCCTCAGGCTAAGTGAATGTCACTGAATTCAATAGTCCCATTCAGTTCAGCTTATACTATTCAGTGACATCACTTGTGTGTGTGTGTGTGTGTGTGTGTGTGTGTGTGTGTGTGTGTGTCTTCATGTCCAGTGACAAATGCTATTAAGCATTACTCACAGGAGGTCCCATAATACCACATCTACAATAAATCAGGTTTTCTCACTTCCATTAGCACCAATGATGGCGATAGCATGAGTCAAATATAACCAGCTTTTTTTTAACAATACTTTTATAGAAGAGAGTGAAAAGCAAGGAACAGAGTCAGTTTGATATTTTAGATGATATTGCTTTTAGCATTTGCGAAATAGCTAATGCATTAATCTCCAGAACAGTCTCCAGGTGGATAATCATAAGAATGTATACCAGTTTAAATTAAATTATATAAGAAGTCTTGCTAAGAATATGTTTACTTTTTCAAATGTGTAAAAAAAAAAAAACCTAACAAACAAACAAACAAACAAACAAACAAAAACCCCCCGTGAAAACAGCCTCTGTGTAGTGAAGCATGGTGGTGGTTGCTTCATGTTATGGTTACTCATCACATCTTGATTGATTTTGTTTTTTTTTTTAACTTGTGCCTTATTTATCAGATAAATAATGTTTTTGGATGGCCTAAATTAGACAGAATCGTGGGTGAATCATATTATTTCTGTATTCCAAATCAGTTTAAATGCATTATTGTTTTGCAACAGAGGTTAGGTTTTGCAACGCATCCAAAAGCTATATATTGCATAGACCTGGTTTTATATTCAACACTTAAAGACAAATCAAAGAAATCTACAATTGGGTCTCAATTGTGTGAGAATCAACCTGGAGATTGCAGGTTTGAATCCAGATTGAGGTCACAAGTATCCTTGGCTGAAAGTCCATGGAAGCTAGCGAGGGAGCGAAGGTATATTTTCATTGTCACTCATATTGAGCACCAGCCAGTCACGGGTGTCATGTGTACTATAGGGTAGGCTGCTTTTCCCATTTTTTGCTCATATGAAGTCTGATAAGTCAAGATGTTCAGTATATATTATATTAAAACTGACAACAAAAGAAAAAAAAAAAAAAACAAACAAAAAACCAGATCGCCATATTTAACCATTTTTTGAGGAAAATTTATTATTAAAAATTACAAAATTGAATGAAAATGCCCTGTGTTTGAACAAAAGTTTGAAAATAAAGTCATATAATAATTCCTTAAACATTGAATCAATTCTGCCAACAGAAACATATAAAAAGCTCAACTGGTGTACAGTACTTCTATAGGGTGTGGAATTTTATTTTAATCAACTGATCCCGGGTTCAAGTCCTGGGCTTGGTGAGGTCATTTCTGTGTGCTGTATGTTTTCCTCATGCTTGCAGGGATTTTCTTCAGGTACCCCAGTTTGCTTCCACAGTCCAAAGACATACATAATGGGCTAAATGGCTGTTCCAAATTGTCCTTAGGTATGTGTGTGTATGCTTGTGTGCGTGTATGTGTGCGCATGTGCGTGTGTGTGTGTGTGTGTGTGTGTGTGTGTGTGTGTGTGTGTGTGTGTGTGTGTGTGTGAGTGCGCGCGCGCTTGTTGGCCCTGTGATGGTCTGGTGAGCTGTTTATGGTGTCCTGCCTAAACCAAGTGCCAGCTGAGATGGGCTCCGACTGCCATGTGACCCTATTGGGATTGTGCCATCGAAAAAAAATGAATGAGTGAGTGCCTATTATGTTATAATTAATATTAAACTAAACATATCCATATGTGTACAGGGATTCCTCGCTACTTTGCGCTTCAATTCATGTGGCTTCAGTGCATCACAGTTTTATCTAAAAATATTCATAAAATTCAAAAATAAGGAAATTAAGGAAGAATAGAGGAAAAATTTAAGGAAAATGCCACAAAAAAAAGGCCAATTATGCAAAAACCCCACCAAACCAACAAAAAAAAAACCAACCAAACAACCCCCCCCCCAACAAAACTAGTTACATTGCTGTGAGGTGCGCATCTGAGTGTGTACGCACGTGTCTGTATGTGTGTGTATTTATATTTTGTTTACATCTTAAGCATTTGAGGGTAGTGGTGGTCTAGTGGTATAGGGTGCTGGATCGCTGATCCAAAGGTTGGGGGTTCGAGTCCCACTCTCCACAAGGTTGTCACTGTCCCCCCCCAGTGCAGCTAACTGGGTTATTAAAGGCCGGCCATGTCTCTCACTGTCTATGGTGTGAGGCATGTAAAAGAACCATTGCTGACTTTCGTAAAGAGTAGGCTGCAAAGCCGTCGGCGTGTTTCCGCCCTGCGATGGCCTGGCGAGCTGTCCAGGGTGTACTCTGCCCTCGCCCAAAGTTGGCTGGGATGGGCGCCAGCTTCCCCGCGACCCAAATTAGGATTAAGCGGTTACAGAAAATGAACTGAACTGAACTTAAGCATTTGTTTAATGTTTAATTGTTTTTATAAGCATTTATAGCATTGAAAATATATCAGTCCGAGGGGGGGTGTTGATGCTACTTCGTGGAATTCGGTGGTCGCGTGGGGATCTTGGTCCAATTAACTGTGGAAAGTGAGGGATCCCTGTGTGTGTGTGTGTGTGTGTGTGTGTGTGTGTGTGTGTGTGTGTGTGTGTGTGTTTATCTATTATATATTAAGCACACTATCAGAAAAGTCTTTGATGTTATGATGGTGTAATATATTGTACCACAGGGTGTCACAAATGAGCTGTTGACAAGCAATGCAGTTTACCAAACACCTTCATGTAGATTGATCTATGTGCAAGAATCTTCTTTCCTAGCATATTTACTGCCACTATATCAAATTATTCAACTGTAACTGACCAGTTAGAATCGAATGCCCAAATAAACTGTGTAATACACAAACAAGTGTTTTAGAATTAAATCAATACAGTATTATAAAGCTATTGTTAGTGTTATTGTCAGCGTTACCTTCACAGCTCTTCAGTTACTTAGAAATATTTCACACCATGCTTCAGGACTTATTATGAAGGAAAATCAGCAGCGAGTTGGCCTGGAACACGTCCAATTCTCTGACACCATGGCTGTTTCCTGTTGAAAGAGAAGGATTGCCTTGGTGATTTTGAGCATACCATGCTGATTATTATTATTATTATTATTATTATTATTATTATTATTGTTATTATATACTTCTATGATCTGCCATGCCGGAGTGTAATTGAAAACTCTGTGATGAGATAAAAGTCCGGATCAGGTCCAGGGGAGTTATAGTAATGTAGAAGTTACCCTTTAACATACTTGTCCAGCCCTGAATGGTCTTGGCAGTTTGTTTGAGTTGAATTAATGGAAACCGTTGCTTACACAAACATGTACTGATCATCATTTAGCTTTTGTGAAGTCGAGGGACGTGTGATTTATTTAACATTCTGCATAACGTGTGGGTTCATTGAGAGAACAGGTCATGCTGTTTCCGTAGTGTGTTGGTGTTTGTGTGTGTCATTTTATGGCTGCACCTGTCTATATGCATAATTTTGTTAACCTGCAGAATAGCCACTCTTTATAATAATAGAGATTTTTTTCATCCATCTGTTGTGAATGCTTCCTCAATACCTGCTATTTTTTAATAGACTAACTTTCTGCATGATTAAAAAAACAGCATGTTTACAAAGATCCCAACTATACATCACTGCCTGTGAATACATCTCAGTTTAAGAAAAGGTTTTATTTTGAGTCGTCTTTTAACTGACAGCAAAATTCAGCACAGGAAATGATGCACTGCTGTCCAAAAGGTTATGTGGGAAAATCCGAGGACCGCTAGCAAGCCGACGCTGTGTAGTTGAGTGAGGCTCTTAATTCATGAAGTGTAATTTACTGTTTTTTTATTTCTTTTAACTTTATTAGGATTCTTCGGAATTGGATAGTATTGACTGACAGATGAAATTTGTACATCTTGAGTACCCACATAAATCATAACCTGATCTAACAATTAATATCTCTCTCTCTCTCTCTCTCTCTCTCTCTCTCTATATATATATATATATATACTAGTCCTTCTAAAAAAATTAGCATATTGTGATGAAGTTCATTATTTTCTGTAATGTACTGATAAAAATTAAGCTTTCATATATTTTAGATTCATTGCACACCAACTGAAATATTTCAGGTCTTTTATTGTTTTAATACTGATGATTTTGACATACAGCTCATGAAAAACCCAAAATTCCTATCTCAAAAAATTAGCATATTTCATCCAATCAATTAAAAAAAAGTGTTTTTAATACAAGTCAACCTTCAAATAATTATGTTCAGTTATGCACTCAATACTTGGTCGGGAATCCTTTTGCAGAAATGACTGCTTCAATGCGGCGTGGCATGGAGCCAATCAGCCTGTGGCACTGCTGAGGTGTTATGGAGGCCCAGGATGCTTCGATAGCGGCCTTAAGCTCATCCACAGTGTTGGGTCTGGTGTCTCAACTTTCTCTTCACAATATCCCACAGATATTCCAAAATCTCCTGATCGCTAGCTGCATTGACCCTGCCCTTGATAAAACACAGTGGACCAACACCAGCAGCTGACATGGTACCCCAGACCATCACTGACTGTGGGTACTTGACACTGGACTTCAGGAATTTTGGCATTTCCTTCTCCCCAGTCTTCCTCCAGACTCTGGCACCTTGATTTCCGAATGACATGCAAAATTTGCTTTCATCTGAAAAAAGTACTTTGGACCACTGAGCAACAGTCCAGTGCTGCTTCTCTGTAGCCCAGGTCAGGCGCTTCTGCCGCTGTTTCTGGTTTAAAACTGGCTTGACCTGGGGAATGCGGCACCTGTAGCCCAGTCCACTGCTTCCACAGGTCCCCCAAGGTCTGGAATCGGCCCTTCTACACAATCTTCCTCAGGGTCCGGTCACCTCTTCTGGTTGTGCAGCGTTTTCTGCCACACTTTTTCCTTCCCACAGACGTCCCACCGAGGTGGCTTGATAGAGCACTCTGGGAACAGCCTATTCGCTCAGAGGTTTCTTTCTGTGTCTTACCCTCTTGCTTGAGGATGTCAATGATGGCCTTCTGGACAGCAGTCAGGTCGGCAGTCTTACCCATGATTGTGGTTTTGAGTAATGAACCAGGCTGGGAGTTTTTAAAAGCCTCAGGAATCTTTTGCAGGTGTTTAGAGTTAATTGGTTGATTCAGATGATTAGGTTAATAGCTCGTTTAGACTACCTTTTCATGATATGCTAATTTTTTGAGATAGGAATTTTGGGTTTTCATGAGCTGTATGCCAAAATCATCAGTATTAAAACAATAAAAGACCTGAAATATTTCAGTTGGTGTGCAATGAATCTAAAATATATGAAAGTTTAATTTTTATCAGTACATTACAGAAAATAATGAACTTTATTACAATATGCTAATTTTTGAGAAGGACCTGCGTGTGCGTAGTGGTTAGCATGTTCACCATTGCATTACTTGACCTGCTCACTGGCACATGTTTTATTGTCTTTGCAACCGAAGACCAATGATGAGAAAGTTGAGCAGTGTCAGAAATTTTTGATTAAAATCTAAGAATGACTAATGTGTGTTAGACTAATGTGTGTTACCTTCTGATAGGAGCACATAGAACTTATTGTAGATCCAGAAATACGGTCACGGCGGCAGTGGTGAAACATAAACATGACATAATAAAGAACAAGTTTACTTTGAAAGATGTTTGCAAGGCATGTAATTTTATTTCTCGCTCAAGCGTGGATCACAGAAATAATTATAAAAGCCTGTTATGTGTTTCCGAGCAGTGGTGGCCTGCTGGTAAAGGTGCTGGATCCTAAGGTTAGGGGTTCAAGCCCCTCTCTCAACAGGTTGTCAGTGTCCCCCGAGTGCAACGAACTGAATTATCAAAGGCCGGCCATGTCTCTCACTGTCGTGTAAAAGAACTACTGCTGACTTTCGACATAAGTAGCTGCAAAGCCGTCAGTGTGTTTCTGCCCTGCGATGGCCTGATGAGCTGTCCATGGTGTACTCTGCACTCGCCCAGAGCTCGCTGGGATGAGTGCCAGCCTTCCTGCGACCATAATTAGGATTAAGCAGTAACAAGAAATGAATGAATGAATGTTGTGTGTTTCCAAATGATCATGATTATATTTCTATGCAAATTATACAGTATAATGATGAACATGGACTGTTGTTTAATAATGTCTGATTTATTATTAAAAGGTGTTGAGTTTTGTACAGTTCTAGAGGTTTCGGGTTAGCATGGTGGCGTAGTGGTTAGTACATCAGCCTCACTGCAAGAGGAATT
The DNA here is from genome assembly GCA_024760905.1 of Plotosus lineatus. Taxonomy (NCBI): domain Eukaryota; kingdom Metazoa; phylum Chordata; class Actinopteri; order Siluriformes; family Plotosidae; genus Plotosus; species Plotosus lineatus. The sequence goes on along the minus strand of CM045732.1, from coordinate 26,144,074 downwards.
TGGCCGTTTCTGTGTGGAGTTTGCATGTCCTCTCCATGCTAATGTGGGTTTTCTCCGGGTGCTCCTGTTTCCTCCCACAGTCCAAAGACATGGTAAAGGTAGGTAAAGTCCTTTGGGTTTTTGCACCCGAGCCATAGTGGCTCATTAGGCTGGTGCTTATCCCCAGTTTCCATAGCGTGAAGGGACTAGGAGTTCAAGTCCTCCTGGATGGGATGCTAGTCCGTCGCGGGTTACCTTCCCAGTATATTTTTAATGGTACTTATTTATACTGCTGGGTGAACAGAGGGCACACTTGTGGTTAAGACCTTGCCCAGGGGTCTTAGCACAGTGGGGGTCTAACTGGGATCTGAACACACAACCTCCTGATCATGAGCGTAGCACCCTCACCGCTATGTCACCAGCCCCAAAAGGTCCAAAGACATGGATAGTAGGCTAACTGCCCTGGACTGTGGGTTTTAATGAGTGTTGCACTGCAGTGGTCTGGCAAGCTGTTCAAGGGCCCTCGACTGAGATCCACACAATATCTGGCGTGAGTAAAGCTATAGGTGTGTTGATAAAGTGTTGAGCTCTGATTTACTGACCATCTCCAGTTAAATTTAGGGATCACCACTCCTTCTAATAGTGTCAGTGTGATGGTGTATAGTCCTCCAGTGGGCTGTCCATTTGTGTATGTGTGTGTGAGCCGCACCGTGAAGGTACACAGAGGAAGCAGTTGTGTCAGTTTCTGTGTCACTGTTTATTAAAGAAATACTGATATACAGAGAAATGAAAACAGAAAAAAAAAATTATAAGTGAAAAGAGTCTGTGGGGAAAGTGAAAAAGACGATGAAGACCGACCAAGAGATGGAATTGGACAGCTGGATGAATAGAGAGAAAGAGGAGAAGATGCAGTTTGTGATACTTGATAATAGGCTTGTGCATTAATAATCTTTTCCACCACAGACGTGTAATTTGATAGGTCAATAACGGATCATATAAAGAGCCTACGTGTCATCACATTATGACAGCACCTGTTATTTACCTTCCCATCTCACTGTCTCTTTCTTTCTTGCTCTTTCTCCCTGTCTGTCTGTCTATCTGTCTGTCTCTCTCTCTCTCTCTCTCTCTCTCTCTCTCTCTCTCTCTCACACACACACACACACACACACACACACACACACACACACTTTATAAATGTCTCTCATCTCCTCGTACACCCTGTGATCATGTCTTAGTTCTTTGGCTCAAGGGTTGTATTTAGATGAAATGTCAATTTTAATGGAAAATATGATAGAAACAACATCACAGTATATTGCTTGAGCCTGAAGGAAGAAAAGAAAGTTGTCCAGGTTCTGGCTGTAGAGTTGGTCTGAGGGTGTATACACATTAATCCTGTATGTGAGGAACTGTGTAGATGTTTCAGATGTACTCCACAGGACTCTCTCTCTCTCTCTCTCGCTCATAGACACACACACACACACACACACACACACACACACACACACACACACACACACACACACACACACACACACACACACAGACAATGACATGTTTTATTCCTTTTTATACAACAACAGTGATGCAGTCAGTGCAATTTATTCTGCATAAATAAACTATACTGGTCCTTTCTTACGTTTACGGGTTTTTTCTTCCATTTAGTTTTATTGAATGTTATGGGATGCCGGACAAGGCTGACAAAGACTGCCACAAATTTCAAAAAAATATTTTTTATGGACCGGTGTATATCATCCTGAAAGTTAGCAATTAGCGAGCTGCATTGTGTGCGAAAGCGTCCTCCATGGTGGAGACAGGATGCATATGCTAGATGACGAATTTACTGTGGGCCGGCAATCCAAGATGTACAGGGAATGAAGCACAAATCTAAGCGAGAAAACATGACACGTCCGTTGAAAAGTACAAAGTAAGCAAACAATGAGCACAAGGCAAAGGAAACACCAACAAGAAAGCCAGTAAACTAGAACACAATGAAAAATAAAACAAGGATGATACTGTGATGGCAGCTGAAAGGCATAATGGCAATGTAAAGAGAGCTTTATCTGATTCCTGATTGTGCCCACAAATGCTGCCCACCCTGGGACATGCTGTTTCCTGGTGAATCAGAGTTGGCACTGATACTACTAAAGCACAGACATGAATGAAGACTCATTACTCAGAAGCAGACGAGTAACAGCCTGAAGTGAATTATAAAGGCTGAGTTTTATAAATTTTATGAAGTAAACTACTTAATAACCTTGCTTGCTTGGTCTGTACAGAGAACTCTCAGTCCTTGGTCACACGCATGATCTTGTACAAGTCCTCAGGATGAGATTTCTTTTTAAAGATTTCGGGCTTGGTTAATAAGCAGTTACCCTTATGAGAACAGAAGTCCAGCAATTAAACACCCTTCGGGTTCAGATTTGAGAGGCTGCACGTATCAATCATCACCCTTTCAGGTCACACTGCCATTGCCAACTTGGGTGTTGAAGTCACCAAGGCAACAAGTGAGTCCCCAGGAGGAGCGTTCTCCAACAAACGCCATAAAGACTCCCAGGAGGGTGGGTACTCTGAACTGTTGTTTGGTGCATAAGGACCTGTGCCCCCCACGCAAAGGTGGAGGGAAACTACCCTTTCGTCAACCAGGGAGAACCCTAGAGTGTGGGCACACCAAGATTGGGGTCAACAAGGATGCCCACACCGACTCGCCACCTCTCCCCATAAGCAACTCCAGAATGGAATAAGGTCCAGCCGCTCTCGAGATGAGTGGTTTCAGAGCCCAAGCTCTGCATTGAGGTGGGTCCAACTATATTTTGTCGGTATCTCTCAGCCTTACACCAGCTCAGGCCAGAGAGGTGACATTCCATGTCCTAAGAGTTGGAGTTAGTAGCCAAAGATCGGTCCGACAGAACCTATACTTTTGGCGGCCACCCAACTCACAACGCACCCGAACTAGAGTTCGGGTGCGTTGTCAGTTGGGTGGCCGCCAAAATAGAATATATAGAATATATAGAATAGCCGCTCCCAGAGGTCTAAGGGAAGGTGGACCCATGTCACCTTTTCTGAATGGGCCCAGGTGGGCTCCATGGAAAGATGTCTAACCATCAGACCTTTGAGCCCCTTGCCCAAGCCTGGCTTTGAGGGAACCTTGTCTGGGCAAGGGAAACTGTGTTCATTTATCTTTATCCATAGGGCTCTTTTTGAACTGTGCTTCCTCTGGACCATCACCTAGGGCCTGTCTGCCTTGGGTGACCCTACCAGGGGCATCATGCTCCCGATCATCATAGCTCCTAGACCAGGGGTCGGCAATCTTTGCCATTCAAAGAGCCATTTGGACCGTTTTCCACAGTAAAGAAAAGACTGGGAGCCACAAATCCTTTTTTGACATTTAAAATAATTTTTCCCCTTTTTCCTTCATGTTAATATAAAAACAAAGTGTGGAATTGATTTAAACGACTGCAGAGACAATTAAATTACAATTCTGCTTGCAACAAAAAACATTTTGATTCAAAAAAGACGAATAAAAAGTTACTTTTAATGAAAATTCCCAATGTCGATTTGAGGCCTCGTGGTAAAGGTGCTGGATCACTGATTGGGGGTTCAAGTCCCACTTTCCACGGATTGTCACTGTCCCCCCAGTGTAGCTAACTGGGTTATCAAAGGCTGGCCGTGTCTCTCACTGTTTATGGTGCGAGGCTGGAAAAGAACCTTTGCTAACTTTCAACAAGAGGAGCTGCATAGCCATCAGCATCTTCCTGCCTTGCGATGGCCTGGCGAGCTGTCCAGGGTGTACTCTGCCCTTGCCCAGAGTCGGCTGGGATGGGCGCCAGCGTCTCTGCGACCCGAATTAGAATTAAGATGTTCATAAAATGAATGAATGTGCTTGAGTCCTTCTTGTATTTTTATAAAGAAAAAGAATATCGATCCCACGAAGCGAGGGACGGGGTGCAGCCAGATGTGATGACGGGTTGGATAGACTAAGCATCACTGCCTTTCGTGGGATCTTTTTTTTTTTTGTTCATTATATTAATGTTGCTTTGTCATAGTTTTAATTTACAAAAACAACAGCAACACCGTAAAGTATATGAAGACTTATTTTAAGAAGGAGCTTGCTCAACATTCTTTCAAATAATATTAATGCTTAATACTGCACTGACTGACCCATTCTCAGAGTGGAGACTGAACCACACCTAGTCTTTTATTTTGTCACTGGGAGGAGAGTTATTTAATTCGGAGATTGCTGTGCGACCAAATGTCATCCACCGTCTCTTACTTCAGCTGTGATTTCCGTTTCTGGATTACAAACCCTGGCAGCAGAAAAAAATCTCTCGCTCGCTGCTCTACTGATGGCGAGAACACTGCTTATGAGCACAAGGGTTTGGAATACCGTGGCTCAGTCCACCAACACAGTAGATCCAAATTACCGAAACTCTTAATGTAGCTGATTAATATAATAATAGCCATGTCCACAAGAACATACACACAAAATCACCCCAACCACACCAAATAAATATCCGCCTGCACCCGTGACTGTTAATTTTCATTTATATAATCGTCAACCCGAAAAGAGCATTTTCTTCAAGGTTGCTGCTGGGTACCTGTGGGTAGCCAACCGTTGCAGGACTCTGCCTTAGGCAGATTCTCCCATGATTCAGGTGAAAACTGGTTTAATTCACTCCTGGTGGCCCAGAGCGCTTCCGTTGTGAGTAAATAAGCAGCATTTTCTTTTTACAGTTGTTTTTGGTGATGCAGTGGTTTTTGGAGATGAAGCACGTTTGCACCTGCCGGCCACCATAAAGTGCAACATTCATTATTTTAAAAGGCCACGAAGCCGCATCAGAGAGGTGAAAGAGCCGCATGCTGCTCCGGAGCCGCGGGTTGCCGACCCCTGTCCTAGGGTCACTAGGACATGCAAACCCCTCCACCATGATAAGGTAGTGATTCAAGTTAGGGTACAACTATTGTGTTTATATAAACCTGTGATATTTCGAAAGAGTATTACCCAGGGTTTCACTTAAAAAAAAAAAAAATTATAATGCGGTATGCAGTCACCATTGTAATGTGGAAAGTAGTGGAAGGTCACATAATCATTCTGTGTCGTATGCCTTCTTTCTTTATAGATGTATTTCTTCTATATTGTCAAGCACATACTTGTTTTAAAGTGAATGGATTCGTGTATGAATTGCAGAGGTGCTTGGTTTTATTTTATTTTGCAGTTTGCTAGTTTATCTATGACTTGTTTTGTTTGTTTTTTGCTTATTCCTTCTTATTCACAGCAAGAAAGCCTGGGCTTGAGTCCCAGACTCAGGCATTTCTGACTGGGGTGTGCATGTTCTCCCCAAGCTTGTCAGTTTTCACCAGGCACTTCGGTTTCCTCCCACTGTCCAAGGACATACACACAAGGTGAAATGATTGTTTTAAATTGTCCCGAGGTGAGTGTGAACAGTGTGGTGGGCTAATGAGCCTTTCAAGGATTATGTCCTCCTTGTGTCATTGGGGTTACCTCCAGATAGTCCAGTTTCTTCCCACAGTCCAGAGAGAGGCACATTAGGCTAATTGGCTGTCCGAAGTTGCCCCTGGGAGTGAGTGTGAATGGTGGTGCTTGTGTTGCCATGCGATTGTTTGGTGAACTGTTCAGAGTTTTCCTCGCCTTTGTCCACTGACAGCTGAGCTCAGCATCAGCCTTCCTGCGGCCCTAGTAGGATTAAGCGGTTCAGAAGATGTGAGAGTGAGAATGAGTTATTATTGCGTTTATCTTTCCTTAGATGACTTGGGGATTCACGTCGTCTTCTTGTGAATTCGTCTTCTTGTGAATTTCATCACACACTTCTAAAACTAAAACAACAGTCTTTCCAGACTGGCTCATTCAATCTGTCAGACAGATTTTAGCAGATTGTAACTATGAAAGCCACCTGAGGATTAAAATATACTCATTTTCATGTGTAACAGGAAAGTTTCCTTTTGTTCCATGTTCACCTATATAATAATTACCCGGTTAAATACAGAGGATTGGTCATATGCTATCATAAAAAGTACTTTTTTTTCAACATTGGCTTGTGTTGATGTGGCATTTTCTTCTTGTGGATGTAAGTAAGCTAACTTGGTTTCATACAGAAATTGCCTTCAGATGTATGATTTATTTTCTATGCCCATGTCAGGTGCTTCACATGCCCTCTAGCATCTTTCACATCCGTAGCAGTGATGCTAAGATCAAAAAATACACACTGTAGTATTTCTCCCCATTCTTTTCTTTTTTTAAATAAAAGCCTACTTGGATATAGCGTGTGCTCTGACTTTGTCAGTATGTGTGTGCATTGTCTGTACAGTAATATATTCACATCCAGTTTAATAATTCATCACAGAAGGCTTGTTGGTGAAATGCCTTTGAGAGCCTTTAATAAATTAGTTTCTCTTCACTTAAGTGTCTTTCGCTTGGGTTTAATGTGCATTATAAATATGTTAGAGTTATTCTTGTACCACAACCCTGCAGAATTCTCAAGTTTAATAGCTTAGAACGTACATACTATACTATAATAACTCAGTCAAATGAGAGATGTTAAAATTAAGCATATACTATGCGGGAACTGAACAGCCTGATTGAACCGCTGTCTCTGTATTTAATAAATATTATCTTGAGTGGATAATGTTGGTCAATCTGACACTCACAGTCTGTCATGGTCAAATGGAGTAGACAGCATGATCATTGGTGGGCTTTAAAATGGCAAAACAATCTTTTTTGTGTGTGTTTTCATGTAAAATGTATATTACCCCCCTCTTACATATCGCCATGGAGTGTAAACAACTACATAATGAAATACAGGGAACCCTCACTTTATGCGGTTAATTGAGACCAAAATCCCCACGTGACCATCGGAATCCGCGAAGTAGGTTCACCCCCCAACCCCCACTGACATATACATACATGTATGTATATATATAATATCAATAAATACATATTCAATGTTATAATTGCTTACAATAACAATTAAACATTAAAAATAACATACCATGAAAATAAAATATAAATACACACACAGATGGTATTGCATGAGAAGAAGATGACACACATACATACAGGCATGTGCAGATGTGCATGTACACACAGATGCAACAATGTTACTAGTTTGATGAGAGAGTTTGGTTTGTTTTTAGTTTGTTTAAGGTTTTTTTTTTTTTTTTTTTTTTGCATAATTGGCCTTGTTTTTGTTGCATTTTTCTTAACTTTTTCCCCTATTCTTCCTTAATTTCCTTTTGTTTTTTTAATTCAATGAATATTTATTTATTTATTAAGGAAAAAAAATCAAAACATAAAAAAAAAACATGCACTGAAGCCGCATGGATTGAAACGCGAAGTAGCGAGGGATCCCTGTATATCTAAATAAATTATAATTTTGGTTTAGGTTGCTTTTCTTTGTATCCACATGGGACATTCATTAATTTGTTTTCTGTAATTGCTTAATCCTAATTAGGGTCACGGGGAGGTTGGTGGCCATCCCAGCCGACTGTGGACAGGCCATCGCAGGGCGGAAAACCACACTAACGGCTTGTAGCTGACGCTTGTCGAAAGTCAACAATGGTTCTTTTACATGTCTCACTCCATAGACAGTTAGAGACATGGCTGGCCTTTGATAACCCAGTTAGCAGCACTGGGGGGACAGTGACAGCCCTTTGAGAGTGAGGCTTGAATCCCACACTTTAGAATCAGTGATTCAGCACCTTTTACCATCAGGCCACCACTGCCCTGTGGCCACATTGTCTATACTATAGCTCTTCTGCTCTTGCGTCCTGGAATTTTAAGTTATCCACATTTAGTTTTAGAAGACAGGCATAGATGCAGTCATGTGATTCCATTACCAGCTCAACAGTAAATATATTTTTTTCTCATCACTAAGTGATATTTTATTGTGAATAAATAATATCTAATTTATTTACCTTAGAAATGTGAGAGGTTGTTTTTTTCTTATTTTCTGGCGTTTCTGCATTATTTCTGGGTTCTAGTGAATTACACCAACTTGAATACTTGACTGAATGTCATCTCTGTACGTTGTAAAAAATTGATAGCTTTTTTTCTGCCTGTTTAACTTGCAGTGCATTCTATTCATTAATATTTAGTAGATGAGCCATCTAGGTTTAAAAACATGGCTGGTCAAAAATAAATAAATTTATATATTATGTGAGTACACCCTGGACCATCACAGGGCAGAAACATGCCGATGGCAATGCAGCATATTCTTTTCGAAAGTCAGCAATGGTTCTTTTACATGCCTTTCACCAAAGACAGTGAGGGACGTGGCTGGCCTTTGAGAACCCAGTTAACTGCACTGGGGTGGCGGTGACAACCTGGTGATAGTGAAGCTTTAACCACGGACCTTCTGATCAGTGTTCCAGAATCTTAAGAATCAGAATGAAGATTGAAATCCTGATCTCCACACACAAATACACTGGGAACACTACAGATTTTATTTCAAATCATTAACTAAAATATAAAATTTGTGCCATTCCTTTTAAGAAACTGAAGACAATTGAATATTAGCCTGCTCAAAAAAAATAAAATGACACTGCCCATATTCTATGCAAACTCTAAACATTCCGTATATGGACTGAAAAATGTAAGACTTTGTTATGCTTTGAATCTCTGAAGTTTCGGAGAACTGCTGCACATCTGTGTTGTGGAGTCGACCAACTTCTGGTACCTGTGAACAGGTGTTCCAGCCCAGGATTATTGGACCACATTCCACAGTTCTTCCGTATTTCTTGGTTTTGCCTCAGAAACTGAATTTTTGATGTCACCCCACAGGTTTCCTAATGGATTAAGGTCCGGGGATGGGGCCGCCACTCCTTAATCTCAATCTTGTTGGTCTGGAACAAAGACGTTGCCCGTTTACTGGTGCGTTTGGGGCGGTTGTCTTGTTGGAACCCATTTCAAGAGCATTTCCTCTCAAGCATAAAGGCAGCACAACTTCAAGTGTTCTGATGGATTCAAACTGATCCATGATCCCTGGGATGCGATAATTAGGCCCCGATTCAATAGCATGTCTTCACAGTGCACTTTGGCTCGAATTCAGAGTTTGGGCGTCATCTTGAGGGCCACTAGACTCGAAAGAATAATTTTACTTTCATCAGTCCACAAATGTTGTTGCATTTCTCTTTAGACCAGTCAATGTGCTCATTGGTAAATTGTAGCCTCTTCAACAGCAGAACTTTGCAGGGGCTTCTTACCGATATTGCTCGGCTTCACATACACGTCATTTAATTGTCATAGGACTCACAGGTAACCTTAGACCAAGGGTGTCAGACTCATAACACAGAGGGCCGTGTGGCTGCAAGTTTTTGTTTCAACCAATCGGCAGCACACCCGACTTGGTTCATTGAATTAACTAATTTGAATCTTCAGGCAGTTGATTGGTCAATCTTTGTGCTCTGTGCAGAGGCTGACCAATCAACTGCCTGAAGACTAGACCTTCTTGGAGCTGATTGGTGGCTGAGTCCTTTTCATTTTTGCTGTTCTATTTGACTGGCAGTTTTTCCTCTGTCTTCCACATCTTTCAGGTTTTGGTTGCCATTGTAAAGCCTTTAAAACCTCAGCATATCACAGAGAAATGTTCTATAACCAACAGGCACAACATTTGCTGCCTTCCATCCTTAAATAAGGACAATAATTGGGTCCTGTTTTTCAAAGAATGAATGACATCACAAATTGAACTCCACACTGCTATTATTTTGAACAGGCCCCTTTCAATTAGTGATTGAATTACACAGAATCAGCAAGAGCAGGTCAGGACTGTTGGATCTGTTGGATTCTCTGATAGTAAATTATCTGCCATGGGTCTACCAAAACACAAATTGACTCGGTTAGTGATGTCTGATTCTATTATTCTGAACGCACACATGTATGTATGTATGTATGTTGGAATCCAAAAGATTCAGTTGAGTTTAAAAAAGGGTTTTGAATATTACTGCAGTTTATTTGGTGTCATCTTCAGGTTGAACACAGGTATGTGGATATGTTTCATATCCCTTTGTACCTAACTCTTCCAACATTCAATACTTATTTTTATAAGAAGGCTACTGTTAATATTCCATTAGTCTGCATCATGAAATTATGCAGTTAGTATTTAGTTTGTCCTGTTGATTCTCCAAACCCAAGCAGAAATCAGTTTGTTTTGTGTTCTTTCATTATTTAGTCATGAAACTCTGAGTAGGATCAAACATGCATTTAGAGCCATGCGTGCTCTCACTGTTGTCCTCAGAGTAATCATTTGTGGCACTGTGGATGGAACGAAACAAACAAAAAAAGTGTCTTCAAGAAGCATTTGATGTAATTTATTTGATTTTTTTAAATTACTTTTTTTAATTTATTTTTTGCAGTAATCAATTGGGACTTTTGCTACTTTTTCAACAGATGCTGTGCTATTGATTACCAAATTATATTAAATATAACTTTTTATTTTATATTTGTAGGTAAAGATACATAAAGTTTGGTTATGTACGAATAAATATGATGTTTTAAGGTAAATTTTAAACCTGTTTCTGCAGCTGGTACAGTAATATTGTGTCAATTAGAAACATAAACTGATTAATCACCAACAGAGGGAGCTGTGTATAAACACAAACTTCTTCTTTTACTTTCGGCTGCTCCCTTCAGGGCTTGCCACAGCAAATCATCCGCCTCCATCTCACCCTGTCCTCTGCATCTTCTTTTCTGACTCCAACGACCTTCATGTCTTCCTTCACCACATCCATAAATCTCTTCTTTGGTCTTCCTTGAGGCCTTCTGCCTGGTAGTTCCACCAACATTCAAAGTCCCTACTCTCAGTCCTAGACTCATGCCTTTCCTCTTCTCTCTCTGCCTACGGACACGCCTCCCACCTTTCCCTCTTCGACCAACAGTAGTCCAATTTCCATCAGCACCCTGTTGATTGACAGCACTGATGGCGGTCGTTGTTAACCCGGACCTCGACCGATCCGGTATGGGGGTAATACTTCTGATTTGCATCAGAAAAGTTTGGCATTGGTTTTACGTCGGATGCCCTTCTTGACACAACCCTCTGCATTTCTCCGGGCTTGGGACCGGCATGAGGGGGAGAGACACTGGTTAGTGCCCCCAACCTCATGGCTGCATTCTGTGTATAAACACAAACGACGTTTCCAAAAAGCTTCAGTTGCATTAAAGGTTTATGTCACCTTTTTGTTGTTGACCAGCCAATTTTTAGGTGAGCAAATGTCTAGGAGCTACAGATAGATGTAAAGTAAATAATATTTATTATATCCATTACTACTGACTGGATATGAGCAATTTTACTTTCTGATTGTTTCTTCTACGAGGATATAAACTCGTATACCATGAGTATAAAGAAAGACCCTCGTTTATTCATTCATTTTCTGAACCGCTTAATCCTAATGAGGGTCTGGGAAAGACTGGCACCCATCTCAACCGACTCTGGGTGAGGGAAGAGTACACCCTGAACAGCTCGCCAGGCCATTGCAAGCCAGAAACACACTGACACTTTGTGGCTACCCTTGATGAAAGTCTGCAATGATTCTTTTACATGAACCTCTCACCATAGACAGTGAGACGTGGCCAGTCTTTTGATAACCCAGTGAGCTGCACTGGGAGACAGCAGTGACAAACCCGTTGAGAGTGGGGTTTGAATCCCCAACCTTGTGATCAGTGATCCAGCACCCTCCCCCCAGGCCAGCACTGTCCTACAAAGAATGAACAAAATAAAACTAAAATTGCACTAAAGCAGCAGAATTTTATAATGAAAATATTAAATGTGAAGAAAATCTTATTAAGGGGCAATGCGGTGGCGTAGTGGTTCACATGTGTACCTACCAGCAAGAAGGTCCTGGATTTGATTCCCAGTTCAGGCATTTCTCTATGGGAGACTGTTTCTGTTGGTTCCTTTGTTTGCTAAACAATTTGATTACTCTTGATAAAATTATATCCGCCTCACAGCAAGAAGGTTTGTGTTCTAGTCTTCATGAGTCCATTTCTGTATGGAATATGTGTTTTCTCCTTGTGCTGCCCGACACCTACTGTTCCAAACTGCAGTAACTGAGTATCACAGTGTGTGTGTTGGCCCTGTGATGGACTGGTGAGCTGTTCAGTGTCTTTCCCACTGTCACTGAGAGTCAACTGTACTCGTGTCCTGAGTTGGACAAAAATAATCAGAATCAATATACTTTATTGATCCTGCAGGCAACTGCACACACAATTGCTCCATAGAAAGCAAGAATGAGATACTGTAAAGTCTCAATAAAGCACAGTTAATGTAAAATTACACACAATTATATACCTTCTAATTTTATACTTGCATATATATATATATATATATATATATATATATATATATATATATATATATATATATATATATATATATATATATATATATATATAATGTGTGTGCATGTGACAGGTGCAGTATAATCAATATGCTCAACAGTAGAATGTAAACAGTGCAAAATGTAAATGTAGAACAGAGGATGTTGTTGCTATATGGAAGAGTTTGTACAGTTTAATGGCCGCCGGTAGGAATGCTTTCCTGTGTCATTCAGTATTGCATTTAGGTGGTATCAGCTTCTCACTAAACGGGTCCTGTGACTGATCAGCAGGTTGTGAAGCGGGTGGGAGGTATTGTTCAGTATTGTCTTTATTTTGGAAATCATTCACCTCTCTGACACGACTGTCAGTGTCCAGCTCCATTCCCACAAGGTGACTGGCCTTGCAGATCAGTTTTATTTATTCTGTTGGCATCTGTAACCCTCAGCCTGCGATAACAGTATGCAAGAGCATAAAGGACAGCTCTGGCCACAACAGACCATGAGAACATACTGAGCAATGTCAGACATGTTAAATGGTATTAGTCACCTCAGAAAATCGAGATGGCTCTGGCCCTTCTGTGTAAAGTGCAATAATGTTCTTAACTCAGTTCAGTTTATCAATATTAACTCCATATTTGTAATGTTCCAACAATTCCACAGGGTCACCCTGGATGGAAATAAGTGTCACTGGTGTTTTGGATCACTTAAAAGCCACAATCTTCATCACGTTAAGCTGCAGATGATTCTGCGTACACTATGTGATGACGGACTCCACCGCAGCCTGACATTCCATCTCCTCACCTCCACTGATATATCTGACTACAGTAGAGTCATCAGAAAACTTTTGCAGACAGTAGGCCTCTGTGCAGTAGCTCAAGTTAGATGTGTAGAGAGTGAAGAGGAAAGGACAGTGCCTTGTGGTCCTTTGGTCTTGCTAGCCACCGTGTCTAACATGCAGTGCTGCAGCTTTTCTGTCAGGTAGTCTACTAGCCAGGACACACGAGAGGCATACACCTCCATCACTGTAAGCTTCTCACCCAGGACGGTTGGTCTGATGGTGTTGAATGCATTATAAAAAAAAAAATAGTAGCGATGGATCACTCACAGTGCTCACCAACTGGTCCACATGGTTGTAGACACGGTTAGGTAAGTGATGGTGTCTTCAAATCTGAGATGAGGCTGGGAGATGAACAGAATGGGGGTCTGTATGTTGTCTAACCATTGGTTAGAGTTGATCCAGTATGAGTCTATCAAGGATCTTTATGAACAGTGAATTCACTGCCATGGGTCTATAACCCCGGAGGCCACTGGAAAGTGGGATTTTTGGTACAGAAATGAGGTACGACATCTACCACACTGGGACCCCGTGTGGACTTGAGCTCATCATGAACATGTAATCTAAGACTTCATGGAGCTGAGGGGGCACCCTTTCTGGTCCTGCTGCCTTGCCTGAGTGGTGTCTTTTCAGCTGTCTCTTGACCTGATTATGAATGAAGTTGAAGTTGGGGTGTTGGGTGTTTCACAGGAGGCAAAGGTTCAGTAAGGAGAGGGAGGGAGGGGAGAGAGTGTGCTGTGGAAGGGGGATTCAGGATTACTCCTGACAAGATAGAAATGGACTGTGCAGAATCTGCAGTATCAAATCTGTTAAGTTAAAAACAAACAAACAAACAAACAAACAAAAAATCTTTCAGCTTATTGGCATTGTCCTCACCGCCCTCAGCTCCTATAATTGTCCTTTGCCTCTCTAATCTTAATTCTCAATGAAGCTTGGATCATTTTCACCTTCTGTTGATTGCCAGTCCTGAATGCCCTATTGTCATTCAGGGGGCTTTGGTGTCTTTAGTCACCCATGGCCATCTGAGCTGGAACAATGGTGCCAAAGCAGAAATTTATGTATTGTGAAACCAACATCATCTCTGCAGGGCTTACCGAGTGCAGGCCGGTCTGTAACTTCAGAGGAGAACTGTACCTCCTCCAACCATCTCCTAACAGTCCCTGTAGTCACAGGCTGCCCTTTCACAACAGTCTCATAGCATGAAGAAAGGTAAATTAAGATGTGGTTTCCCTAGTTGGGGGAGGAAACTACAGACATCCTTAGTATTTGTATCCATGAAAAATAAAAGTTCAGCAATGATGAAAGGTAAAAAACAAACAAACAAAAAAACCCCTCTCTCGACTTATATATTGAGATGGCAGCGACTTATGAACAATAAAATGATAAGTACAAGAAAAAAATAAAGTATGTAAAAGAAAAAAAGAAGAGTTGAAAGTAAAGCGAAACTGAAACAGATTGCATGCTGGTTCATGCATGTGCACAAAGATCTGGCGAATGGATGATGAATAAATAGATAATTGCACATGAGTTTTCATCATCTTACTCAGAGATGAAAATGCTGAGGTTCTCTTTGGGAGAAACAAGGATGGATTGGATCAGGAATGAGTACTAGTGCATCAGAGGGACAGCCCGTGTAAGATGTTTTGGAAACAAAGCCAGAGAGGCTAGATTGAGATGGTTTGGACATGTACAGAGGAGAGATAGTGAATACAGGGATCCTTCACTTTCCGCTGTTAATTAGACCCCCCACCCCGTGATAACTAAAATCCGCAATGTAGGATCAACCCCCCGACCAACACATACGTACATGTATGTATATATAATATCAATAAATACATATTCAATGCTATAAATGCTTATAAGAGCAATTAAACATTAAAAAATAATGCATAACGTAAATAAAATATAAGCGCGTGCACACACACACACACACACACACACACACACACACACACACACACACACACACACACACACACACACACAGATGCACACCTCACAAAAATATAGTTTTGATGGGAGATTGTTGGTTGTTTTTTGTTTTCTGTTTCTTTAGAGGTGTTTTCTTTTCTTTTCTTTTTTTTTTTTGTTGCATAATTGGCCTTGTTTTTGTGGCATTTTCCTTAACCTTTTCCCCCTTTCTTCCTTAATTTCCTTATTTTTCTTATTTAGATGAATATTTAAAAAAAAAAAAAAAAAACGCGGTGCATTGAGGCCGAATGCATGCGGTGCATGTTTCGAGAACAGCCGAAAGGAAAAGAAGAAAAGTTTTCATCTTAATCTCTCATAGCTAAAACATTTCACGAAGTGGCTCATGATGCTTGATTTTCTTGCCAGATTAAAACACTGTTCAAATATCTAATTATGGTTATGAATTAGAAAACTGTGACCTTGCAATGTAAAATTGTTGTTTTTGGTAAATGGAAATGAACATCTGATTTCAGTCCTGAGAAATAGCCAAGGTGAATTACATGAAAAGATTAAATATTGAGGTTTAAGATGAAAGGGTAAAAAAACATATTTTTTTCTTGCAGTCCGAGGTCTGCAACTCAGGCACTCTGCCCACAAGCCATGAATTAACCACAGTGTCATTTTCTACACTGGCTGTCCACAGACCTCACAGATTTTTGAACAGTGAGATGCAGTGACACTTTAAAAAAATATATACAGTAACTTGACTAAAAATACCTTCACACCAACACAGCTTAAAACTTGATTTTAAACTTGGTCCTAGTTGAAAATAAATGATTGATTGATTGCAGTCTCAGTTAAACAGCCATTTTCTGTAACTGTTTTGGGGAGGATTATAATTATGGAAAGTAGTGGATTTTCTGAAACGGAAATGACCAAGTGCAAACCTGTTTCTGATTATGGACCCAACACAGGGATCCCAGACAGCTGAGAGACTGTAGAGTGGAATTCCGCTTTTTTTTTTTTTTTTTTTAGCCAGGTGTTGTTGTTGCTTTCTAATCTCTGTTGTATATCCATTATAAACATTCAGTTGCATAAAAAAAAAGATTTGCAGAATAAATTCTCCTTCTAGTATATGTTTAGCGAAGTGTTGGTTGGCTTCACTTGTTCTCGTTCACATTCGGGACAACTCAGAAATGCAGTGACACTGCGAGATTTGTACATTAAAGAAGGAGAAACAACATGGTGGCGGCCATGCTAGACAATGTGCTATAGTCAAACTTTCCATCTGTGCTTATCTTTGTAATGTGTTGAAATTGAATATATCGTGGAAAAAAAGACATCCTCCATTAAAAAAAAAAAAAGAAAAGGAAAAAAAAAAGATACCGGAACAGTGTCGGGGTGGGATAGGGGGATAAGAATTCATGGAACTGGTCCTGGATAGATGTTGATGGTGCGACACTCTCGTAGTTTATTTTTAAGTATCAAGATCCTTAGAAAGCAGCTTGCAGTCTTTGTGATGGTAAAGTGATTAACTTTTTTTTTTTTTTTTGGAGGGGGGGGTAGCTATGTTGTATAGATTCTTATTTATTAGAATAATGAACCATCCCACCATGTCCAGATATGAGGTACTAAATCAACTTTAAATCAAATGCCGCCAATATTTATATATATATATATATATATATATATATATATATATATATATATATATATATATATATATATATATATATATATATATATATATATATATATATATATATATATATATATATCCAATATTACTGAATCATTGACTTTTGCATATACAGTATTCATTATTCATGAAAAATGAGAATGGGTTATGTTTGACATTTCCTCCGAAACTATACTAGTCCAGCAGCACTGGACTGTTGCTCAGTGGTCCAACATACTTTTTTCGGTTGAAAGCAAATTTTGCATGTCATTCGGAAATCAAGGTGCCAGAGTCTGGAGGAAGACTGGGGAGAAGGAAATACCAAAATGCCTGAAGTCCAGTGTCAAGAACCCACAGTCAGTGATGGTCTGGGGTGCCATGTCAGCTGCTGGTGTTGGTCCACTGTGTTTTATCAAGGGCAGGGTCAATGCAGCTAGCTATCAGGAGATTTTGGAGCACTTCATGCTTCCATCTGCTGAAAAGCTTTATGGAGATGAAGATTTCATTTTTCAGCACGACCTGGCACCTGCTCACAGTGCCAAAACCACTGCTAAATGGTTTACTGACCATGGTATTACTGTGCTCAATTGGCCTGCCAACTCTCCTGACCTGAACCCCATAGAGAATCTGTGGGATATTGTGAAGAGAAAGTTGAGAGACACCAGACCCAACACTGTGGATGAGCTTAAGGCCGCTATCGAAGCATCCTGGGCCTCCATAACACCTCAGCAGTGCCACAGGCTGATTGCCTCCATGCCACGCCACATTGAAACAGTCATTTCTGCAAAAGGATTCCCGACCAAGTATTGAGTGCATAACTGAACATAATTATTTGAAGGTTGACTTTTTTGTATTAAAAACACTTTTTTAATTGGTCGGATGAAATATCTTATTTTGAGATAGGAATTTTGGGTTTTCATGAGCTGTATGCCAAAATCATCAGTATTAAAACAATCAAAGTCCTGAAATATTTCAGTTGGTGTGCAATAAATCTAAAAAATATGAAAGTTTAATTTTTATCAATACATGACAAATAATGAACTTTATCGCAATATGCTAATTTTTTGAGAAATTCTCGTAAAAGAAGATAAGATACAGCTTTATTAATCTCACAATGGAGAAATTCACTGTTACAGGCTCTTGAGGTTCCATCAGTAGGGGGTGCAAAAATAGATACATATACAATACAATAATATATACATACATACACACATGTATATTATATAAGTAAATAAATAAATAGATACATAAATAGTATAAAGTAATATACAATAAAAAAGAAAAAGAAAGGAACAACTTTGTAGACTGGCCTATATTCAAGTGTCTATGTATCTGAGGGCAGAGTAGATGGGTTGATATGGTTCACAGTCAGTGGGGTAGATGTGGTTGATTAAAGTGCACGGGGTTTTTATTGCACATAACCGGTATGCATTATGATGTTATTGTTATAGAACAAAATTGATGAAATTATTAGGCAAGTATATTTTTCAGAGGTACATTTTCATCTAAATTTAATATGAACAACAATCATTATTTTGAGCAAGTATGCTCTAGATTTCAGAATATGACATCAAATAAATATACACCATTGTTAAATTCTGCGACTTCATCTAAGTTAATATTATGTAAAAATGTGTTCTATAGTACCTGGAAATGTTAAATGTCAATAACTTAATAGGACTTAGTGCTTGAACATTGCTGATATTTTCACATTTCTCTATTTTTTTTATTCCCTGCTGGGATCCCTGCCAACATCATATGGATACAGTATATGGGAAATAAATACATGACTTTTTTTGTTTTTAAATTCGACACATGGAGCTGCTTGGCTTTAAGATGGTATCAATTTCTAAATATAAAATAAACTTTATTTGGTTAAAAGTTAACATCAATCAAATATTTGATTCTTGGCATAGGCTGGGGCAGTGACATAGTAGTAGGCACATCCGCCTCACAGCGAGATGGTTCTGGTTCAAGTTCTGGGCTCAACGAGATTTCAGTGTGGGGTTTGCATGTTCTCCCTGTGCTTGTGATTTTTTTCTGGGTAGTTTGGGTTTTCCCCAAAGTTCAGATATGTACATTAGGATAATTGGCTGTTCAAATTGCCCGTGTGTGTGTGTGTGTGTGTGTGTGTGTGTGTGTGTGTGTGTGTGTGTGTGTGTGTGTGTGTGTGTGTGTGTGTGTGTGTGTGTGTGTGTGTGAATGACTAATGGTTGTATGTGTTGGCCCTGTGATGCTCTGGTGAGCTGCTTGAGGTGTACTGTGCCTTTGGATAGAGTTAGCTGAGATACGCTCTAGCCTCCCTCCAACCCTAGTAGGATGAAACCATTTAGCAAAGCAGTGAGTGAGTGATTTTCTTGGCATAAGATTCCCCAACCCCCATTCTATTTTGGGCCAGTGGTGGCTTACTCATATGAAAGTTCGGGGTTCAAGTCCCACTATCACCAGATTGCTACTGATGTGCCCCAGTGGAGCTAACTGGGTTATCAAAGGCCAGCTGTGTCTGCCTGTCTGTGGGGAGAGGTTCATGTAAAAGAACTATTGCTGGCTTTCGTCAAGAGTAGCTGCATAGCCATCAGCATGTTTCTGCCCTGCGATAGCCTAGCGAGCCGTCCAGGGTGTACTCTGCTCTCTCCTGAGAGTTGCTGAGATCGGCACCAGCCTCCCTGTGACCATAAATAGGATTAAGTGGTTCAGAATATGAATGAATACTGTGATCCCTCACCTTTCATGGGTAATGGGCACTGAGACCTTTCACAAACGCCAAATTTCCATGAAGTAGGATCCCCCCGACTGATGTATACGTACATGTATATAATAGCAATAAATTCATATTCAACACTATAAATGCTAATAATAACAATTAAACATTCAAAAATAATTACACACATACAGACTCGTGCATATACACTCAGATATGCACCTCACATAAAAATGTAAGTCGTTTTGTTGGGGGGTTTTGGGTTGTTGTTGTTTTTTTGTTTGTTTGGTTTTTTTTTGCATAATTGGCCTTGTTTCGTGGCATTTTCCTTCAGTTTCCACTTTTCCTTATTGTTTTATTTTTCAATGAATTTTTTTGAAAAACCTGCGATGCACTGAAACATGAAGTAACGATGGATCACTATACTATTTCTTTGCCGCTACATATTTTTGTAGGAATTTTTATAGCACATGCTTTTACAAAAATGTTTTTTAGTGCTTTAAAGATGGAAGGCTAAAATTAATGCATCCTCAGTCGCCTTAAAGAAGGTTTTAAGTTGTAGAGCATAAAAGTACAAAGGTGGCGGATTCCATCACGGGTCAAACATGCTGTTCAATATTTAACAACTCAACACACTGACCTTGAGCTCTGAACCAGACAGATCTGATGGGGTTCAGACAGGTTAGGCATTTTGAGGCTTTTCTTTAGACAAGATTTCCACTTGAGTTCATAGGTCATGTGCATATGTACGTCATTTAACTGACAGCCTTTTATATTTTCTGCTTGCTTTGGAGCCAAAGACTCAAGTTGGTTTCAGTTCTTAATGATCTGATCTGAAGAAAGTCAAAGATGTAAAGATAAATAGAGGACGAGTTTACAGAGCTTTCCAAAGGATAGACTTGGTCTCAGAACTCGGACAGTCTTTCTAAAGCATTTTGTTCTCTCTCACTTACAGAACTTTCCCTCACCACTGTATCCATTCCATTGTCCCTTGCACTCCATCTCACTTAAAAAAGGGATGGGGAGATGGAATCGAACTTCATTCTCTCTTTCAAAGAACTAAATATCACATCTTTTGATATTTAATAAAGTAAATGATTGAAAAGCTAATATGATAGCATCATCTTTGGACAGTGTATTAATGATGATTAATTATTTACTTGTTCAGATTCGTTAAAGCATGTCCCACAATGGCATTTATTTTTTTCAAATAACTATCTATTACACGTAGCTGAAATTAAAACCCTTACAATTGTTGTAGTGTAACAATCAATCAGATTCACATTGAACCTTTGTAGTTTGTGGGGGATATTCTCTGGTGTTGGAACTTTAAAAAAAAAGTCCATGCATTTATGCAAATGAAAAAATAATTAAATATGAATAAATGTACATACTTTATAAAACTGTCCTTTTCATGGTTCATCCATTCATTCATTTTCTGAACCGCTTAGTCCTAATCAGAGTTGTGGGAAGGCTGGCGCACATCTTAACCGACTTAAGTGAGGGTGGGGGTACATCCTGGACAGCTTGCCAGGCCACCATAGGGCTAACACTAACACAACCATTCACACTCACACCTAGGGGAGTATTGGAACAGCCAATTAGCTTACCATGCATGTTTTTGGACTGTGGGAGTTAACCAGAGTCCCCGGAGGAAACCCACGCAAGCACGGAGAGAACATGCAATCTCCGCACAGAGATACCGAGCTGGAAATTGAACAAGAGCCTTCTTGCTGTGAGTCGGACATGCAAACCACCACGCTACTGTGCTGCCCCCATTTCATGTTTATTTCTGTAATTATGTATCTTCTTCTTCTTCTTTTCCTTCCGGCTGTTCGCATCCGGCTGTTCCCTTCGTTCCGCCACAGCAAACCATCCGTCTCCATCTCACTCTATCCTCTGTATCTTCTACTCTAACTCCAGCTGCCTTCATGTCCTCCTTCACCACATCTGTAAATCTTCTCTTTGGTCTTCCTCTTGGCCTTCTGCCTGGTACTTCCAACCTCAGCATCCTACTACCAATGTACTCACTATCCCTCCTCTGTACATGTCCAAACCATCTCAATCTAACCTCTCTGACTTTGTCTCCAAAACATCTTACATGGGCTATCCCTCTGATGTACTCATTCCTGATCCTATCCATCCTCGTTACTCCGAAACAGAACCTCAACATTTTCATCTCTGTCTGCTGCCTCCAGCTCTGCCTCCTTTCTTTTCCTCAGTGCAACTGTTTCTAAACCATACAACATTGCTGGCCTCTTCACTGTCTTGTACACTTTTCCTTTCATTCTTGCCGATACCCTCCTATCACACATCACACCGAACACTTTTCTCCAACCATACCAACCTGTCTGCACACGTTTCTTCACCTCTTTTCCACACTTTCCATTGCTCTAGACTGCTGAGCCTAAGTACTTGAAAGCCTACACCTTCTTTATCTCTGTTTCCTGTAACCTCACCATTCCTCTTGGGTCCTTGTAGTTCACACACATGTATTCTGTTTTACTGAGGCTAACCTTCATTCCTCTCCTTTCCAGGGCATACCTCCACCTCTCTAGATTTTCCTGCACTTGTTCTCTGCTCTCACTACAGATCACAATGTCATCTGCAAACATCATAGTCCATGGAGATTCTTGTCTAACCTCGTCTGTCAGCCTGTCCATCACCATAGCAAACAAGAAGGGGCTCAGAGCTGACCCTTGATGCAGTCCCACCTCCACCTTGAACTCTTCTGTCACACCGACAGCACACCTCAGCACTGTCTTACATCTCTCATACATGTCCTGCACCACTCTAACATACTTCTCTGCCACTCCAGACTTCCTCATGCAATACCTCAGTTCCTCTCTCGGCACCCTGTCATATGCTTTCTCCAGAAAGGCACATTGCAGCTCCTTCTGACCTTCTCTGTACTTCTCCATTAACAACCTCAAAGCAAACACTGCGGTCTGTGGTTCTCTTTCTTGGCATGAAAACAAACTGTTGTTCACAAATGCTGACCTCTGCCCTCGGTCTAGCTTCCACTATTCTTTCCCATAACTTCATCGTATGGCTCATCAACTTTATCCCTCTGTAGTTGCTACAACTCTGCACATCTCCCTTGTTCTTAAAAATGGTCACCAGCACACTTCTCCTCTATTCCTTCAGCATCCTCTTACTCTCTAAGACCTTGTTGAATGTTCTTGTCAGAAAATCCACTGTGATCTCTCCTAGACACTTCCATACCTCCACCGGTATGTCATCAGGACCAACTGCCTTTCCATGCTTCATCCTCTTCAATTCCCTCCTCACTTCACCCTTACTAATCTTTGCTCCTTCCTGGTCCTCAACAGTCACCTCTTCTACTCTTTTTCTCTCTCTCATTTTCCTCATTCATCAGCTCTTCAAAGTACTCTTTCCATCTTCCCAGCACACTTGTGTCATCAGTCAACACGTTTCCTAGACTGTCCTTAATTACTCTAACTTGCTGTACGTCCTTCCCATCTCTATTTCTCTGCTGTGCCAACCTGTATAAATCATTTTCTCTCTCTTTACTGTCAAACCTAGCATACAAGTCATCATACGCCCTCTGTTTGGCCTTTGATACTGCTATCTTCGCCTTACGCTGTGTATCCCTGTACTCCTGTTTACTCTCTTCGGTTCTCTATGTCCCATTTTTCTTAGCTAACCGCTTCTTTTTTACACACTCCTGCACTTCCTCCTTCCACCACCAAGTCTCCTTATCTCCTTTCCTTCCAGAGGACACACCAAGTACTCTCCTACCTGTCTCCCTGATCACATTGGCTGTGGTTGTCCAGTCATCTGGAATCACTTCCTGACCACCCAAAGTCTGTTTCAACTCCTCCTTGGAGACAACCGGACACTCTTCTTTTTTCAGCTTCCACCACTTTGTCTTCCACTCTGCCTTTGCCTTCTTCACCTTTCTTACCATCAGCATCATGCTGCACACCACCATCCTATGCTGTTTGGCAACACTCTAACCTACTACTACTTTGCAGTCATTGACTTCCTTCAAATTACATTGCCTACAAAAGATGTAGTCTACCTGTGTGCTCCTGCCTCCACTTTTATAAGTCACCCTATGCTCCTCTCTCTTCTGGAAGAAAGTATTCACCACAGTCATTTCCATCCTTTTTACAAAATCTATCATCTGTCCTTCTATGTTCCTGTCCTAGATACCAAGCCTTCCCATCACTTCCTCGTCCCCTCTGTTTCCTGCACCAACATGTACATTGAAGTCTGCACCAATGACCACTCTTTCACCTCTGGTGGTACTTTGCATCACTTCATCTAACTCACTCCAGAATCTCTCCTTCTCTTTTAGCTCACATCCTGCCTGTGGGGCATAAGCATTAACAACATTGAACATCACGCCTTCAATTTCTAACTTGAGACTCATCACTCTTTCTGACACTCTTTTCACTTCTAGAACATTCCTGACAAACCCCTCCTTCAAGATGACTCTTACTCCATTTCTCTTCCCATCCACACCATGAAAAACAGCTTAAACCCTGCTCCTAAGCTTCTAGCCTTGCTACCTTTCCACCTTGTTTCCTGAACACACAGTATGTCCACCTTCCTCCTCTGCATCATGTCAGTCTGGTTGCTTCACGCTATGGAAATTGGGATAAACACGGGGGTGTAAAAGCTCAACACACTTTATCTAATTACTTTTGTAATTTAAGTTATAGTAATATAACTTTGATTAAATTTATGAATTATTCAATTATTTTTCCATCCTTTTTTCTTTGCCAATTTCTACCAATCATGTAACATTCCCCTGTCACATTACCACCACCAACAAAAGTCACCACAGATCATAACAGCCTATCACTTTTTTTTTTTAATTGCCTCACATACATGATAAGTGACATGCTCACAGAATACCTCTACCTGCTTATTTGTATGCATGGGCTCACAGATTCCCATGATTGGCCAGTGTCACTTATAATTGACAGGGAAGAGATATGACATTCTTCCTTCCTGACAGATCGACCAATTAGCTCTCATGGGTCCCCTGCCAAGGATGGCTGCGTTCATCACCTGTAGCTCAAACATACAATCTCTAGATGACCAGGTGAACACTGTTGTGCCACTGGGGAGTCCCAGTTAAATTATTTATTTATTTATTTATTTTTAAAACTACAAGCACTAAATTCAAATGCTACCTATGCCTTTTTGGTATAGACTTTGTAACATTAAACTCACAGTGTTCAAAATTTTTGTGGGAAAATATGTAATGTCTCTCCTAATAGTGATTGGAATAAAATTTAGATTGAATGCAAATGTTTTATACAGTAAATAGAAACCTAGACTTCAGATTCTGAACAATAATTCAATGCATATGTGTTCTTTAAAAAGTATTCAACCAACATGTTTCCACTCTAATTACTCACGATCATTTGATTACTGAAGGATTAATGGTTTTATTTTATTTTTATTTATTTATTTTTTGTTTTACATGACACACATAATCTGGGCCATCTGGGTGGAACCTAATAATGTTTCAGATAGTGTGGTGGCTGTGAATACTGGTGCGGTGAATATTTTCCAAATTAATTTACATACCTTTATTGCTGCAGTTTAAAACTAATCACAAAATTAAATTTAATTAAAAAAATGAGGACAAGTATTTTTTAAATTGAATACTTCATCTTCATCATGAAGATGACCAAAATGACATGTTAAATAATAAAAATCTTCCTGTGAATAACTAACAGCAATAATTAATGGTAGTGAAGACCAAATTGATTTTTTTAAAAAAAATAATCTCATACAAATTAGCTTTAAAAGAAACAACAAAACCAAGATTTTAGACAATGAGTGATCCATTTGAAGAGTTTGAGTTCGAAAACTGATAAGTGCTGTTGTTTTAATAATGGAAAAAAAAATCAGTAACTTCATTTAAAAAGAAAAAAAAGAAAGTTACTGGAAAAAAAATATTTTTAAAGAGATTAAAAAAAATCTTTCTGATGATTAAAACAATGGGATTTTGGTTTTTTTTTTTTTGAAATTTTTTTTTTTTTGAAAATTTTTTTTTTTTTGAATTTTTTTTGAATTATTTAAACACCCCCCCCCACACACACACACAGCATAAATTCCATTTTTATAGCTTAAACTCGTATTTTTATTCACCTGGCCTTTTATATCAGAATAAAGGGCGCGTCTGAACCGTATACCGTTTCAATCATGAATTTTTTTTTTTTTCTCTTTAAATTGTTCTTTGGTTTTGTATTTGTTGTTTAATCTCTGAAAATGTGATGATGCAGTCCTGTGTTTTTTTAAACTGTTTATTCTTTTCAGTGTTCAAGCTTTTGTGTTAAATGTTGAAAGGTAGAGTGGCGTACACTTTCTACATTTCATCTATAAAAAGATTTGAGGTTGGCCGCAGGGTGCTGGGCGAGCAGACAAAAATGAGAAAGTTTGAATTAAGGAGGACGTGCACATGCAAAGTAAAAAGCATAAGGTGATGGACAGACGCAGGAATGGATGGCAAAATGAACAGAATAAGAGCAATTTAACCAAATCGGGGCCTGTAGCCTGTTATAATTGATGATCAGTAGGGAGTAAGGGTGATGTGGAGCAGTAGAGTCTATGTTAAGTAGCAGGAGAGAGGCAGAAGCGAGAGACGGGCACAGGAGAAGGAATGACGGACAGAAATAGGGCAAGATGACTGACATCGAAAGAAGGGACATAATTAGGGTAAGGTGAACTAAAGGAGGGAAGGTGGACAGAAGCAGAAGGAGATGGACAGGAGGATTAGCTGATGCATAGGTGATGGAAAGAATCAGTAAAGCAGCTTAGTAGAAGAACAAAGCAGGAGTGAAGGACAGAAGCAGAGGAAAGGGACAGGATCAGAGATGATGTACAGAAGTAGAGGAAGATGAGAGCTAGAAGAAGGAGGGCTGGTCAGTAGAAGTGAGTCTGGACATAAGGGAAGCTGGACGAAAGCAGTAAACATGGACGGAAGCAGTAAGGATGGACTGAAGATAGTCGGAAGCAGTAACTGATAGACAGAAACAATAATGATGGACAGAATCAGTAACGTGTTCAAAAGTACACAGGGTGGACAGAAGCACTAAGGACCAAAGGAAAAAATAGCAAAACTTGCCAGAAGAAGAAGGGGGAAAAAAGATGTACAGAGGAATGCATTATGGACAGAAGCAGAAAAAGCATGGACAGTCATGCTGTGAATCAGGAAAAGATGGACAGAAATTGAAAAGAAATAGTAATGATGGATAAGAAGAAATGATAAACAGGATATGGATAGATAAGGATAGACAAAAGCAGGTAAGATGGACAGAAGTAAAATAAAATGGACAGAAACTGGGCAGAACAGCAATGATGGACATGCGAAGGAATGAGAAAGGAGCATTGATGAAGAAATATTGGGCTCAGTAAAGTTAGCACTCATAGACAGACATCAGCAGTGATAGCATATACATACTAGACATTTCCATGATGGACAGAAAGAGGCAAAGAATCAATGGACAGAGTAAAAAAAAAAGGGAGGAGGGGTCCAAAACTGGAATAATGAACAGAACGAAACCGTATAAATTAATAAATGTACAACAAAAAAGTGCCATGCACCATTTCGGTCTACCTTGAGGGGCACTATTCAAATAGAGACTATGTACAGGTATACCTCTGCTTACATCGTTAATTGGTCCAGGAGAGACAACTTAAGTCGAAAACCGACTTAAATTGAATTAACTTGTCTCTAGGCTAGCCGAGGCTACGTCAAATTTACTGTCTAATATTATATATTAATATTTTCCCCCCCCTTTTTTTTTAAAACCTACGTATAATCAAGAGTCGAGGTACACTGGTATCGATTATGTTTTAACTCTGGCATGCAAAGTGAAGATAAACTAATAATGCTCACCATCCCACTTTCTTTTAAATTTTCACTAAACTTCGTTCATTGTCCATATCTCTAACAGACATTCTCTCTGCCAGGCTATTGTCTTCATCTTATTTTGTGTATGTGTTTAAATCTGCTGCTTGGCTTTGGTAATATTTATACAACACGAGTTTTGTTAGGATAAGACTAGATCAATTTTTGATTGCCTTTATTAGGTTTATGTCCAAATTAGTATAATAATTAGTGGTGTGTTGTTACAGAATTATTATTTATTGCATCTTGTGAGTCTACAGTTAATTACCTTATTTACTCGGAGGTTCGAAGGTACTTTGTTAAGCCAATCTAGAGAAATCAGTGACAGCATTGAAGTTATTATGATTTTAACAGAATACTCAAACACCTTGAAATTAAAATTACTGTGTAGGACACATTCATTTGTACTCCATATTGAGAATTATGCAATAAATTGTTTTACAGGTTAAAACAATGGCTCTGTTAGATCACAGGTGTCAAACTGAAAGTCCACAACCCACATTTGACTTTCAAACTCGTTTTCTGTGGCCCTTGGGAGCTTTCGATGAATATGATTATCGTACATTCTTTGCACTGACCATTACCATGAGAGAAAATTCATCGTCCTTTCTCTATGTGGCAGCAACCCATTTTAAGGAAACTGCGAGTTATTCATTACTCAAGAAAAATGTCACTGTTAGATGTTGTCAAAAAAAGAGAAAGTTGGTAGACCTTCATGGTCTGCCTTTCTGAATAACTTGGCAGTTGCAAAGCTCTACAAAGGGTTGTCAGATCATCAGGAATGAAATGCCAATCATCCAGGATATCTACACACAACGCTGTAGAAGGAAGGCCAAGCTCGGACTCGCCAGATACAGGGACAGTACCTACCCGCAAGCCATCAGGCTACTGACCTGCTGAAATAGAGACACATTTTGCACACTCATTGTACACACACGCCACAATCACGTCAGTATTTTCAATTTGTATTTTGTATTTATTCTACTGGGATCATGCATATATTCATTCATTCATTCATTTTCTGAACTGCTTAATTCTAATTAGGGTCACAGAGAGGCTGGGGCCCATCTTAGCCAACTCAAGGCAAGCTCAACAGGCCATCGCGGTGCAGATACACTTTAACAGCAAGTCAATGACTGTTTACAAAAGTCAGCCATAGTTCTGTTACATGCCTCTCACCACGGAAAGTGATAGACATGGCTGGCCTTTGAGAACCCAGTTACTGTGCACTAAGGGGGGGGTAACAACCCACTGATAGTGGGGCTTGAACCCCTGACCTCAGGATCAGTAATCCAGCACCCGATCTCCAGTCTCTCTCTCTCTCTCTCTCTCTCTCTCTCTCTCTCTCTGTGTGTATATATATATATATATATATATATATATATATATATATATATATATATATATATATATATATATATATACTAGTCCTTCTCAAAAAATAGGCATATTGTGATAAAGTTCATTATTTTCTGTAATGTACTGATAAAAATTAAACTTTTGTATATTTTAGATTCATTGCACACCAATTGAAATATTTCAGGTCTTTTATTGTTTTAATACTGATGATTTTGGCATACAGCTCATGAAAACCCAAAATTCCTATCTCAAAAAATTAGCATATCATGTTCAGGTAGTCTAAATGAGCTATTAACCTAATCATCTGAATCAACCAATTAACTCTAAACACCTGCAAAAGATTCCTGAGGCTTTTAAAAACTCCCAGCCTGGTTCATTACTCAAAACCGCAATCATGGGTAAGACTGCCGACCTGACTGCTGTCCAGAAGGCCATCATTGACACCCTCAAGCAAGCGGGTAAGACACAGAAAGAAATCTCTGAGCGAATAGGCTGTTCCCAGAGTGCTGTATCAAGGCACCTCAGTGGGACGTCTGTGGGAAGGAAAAAGTGTGGCAGAAAACGCTGCACAACCAGAAGAGGTGACCGAACCCTGAGGAAGATTGTGTAGAAGGGCCGATTCCAGACCTTGGGGGACCTGTGGAAGCAGTGGACTGGGCAACAGGTGCCGCATTCCCCAGGTCAAGCAACTTTTGAACCAGAAACAGCGGTAAAAGCGCCTGACCTGGGCTACAGAG
The DNA here is from genome assembly GCA_024760905.1 of Plotosus lineatus. Lineage (NCBI taxonomy): Eukaryota > Metazoa > Chordata > Actinopteri > Siluriformes > Plotosidae > Plotosus > Plotosus lineatus. The sequence continues at coordinate 26,114,653 of CM045732.1, read as the reverse complement.
AAGCAGCACTAGATTGTTGCTCAGTGGTCCAAAGTACTTTTTAGGGATGAAAGCAAATTTTGCATGTCATTTGGAAATCAAGGTGCCAGAGTCTGGAGGAAGACTGGGGAGAAGGAAATGCCAAAATGCCTGAAGTCCAGTGTCAAGTACCCACAGTCAGTGATGGTCTGGGGTGCCATGTCAGCTGCTGGTGTTGGTCCACTGTGTTTTATCAAGGGCAGCGTCAATGCAGCTAACTATCAGGAGATTTTGGAGCACTTCATGCTTCCATCTGCTGAAAAGCTTTATGGAGATGAAGATTTTCATTTTTCAGAACAACCTGGCACCTGCTCACAGTGCCAAAACCACTGCTAAATGGTTTACTGACCATGGTATTACTGTGCTCAATTGGCCTGTCAACTCTCCTGACCTGAACCCCATAGAGAATCTGTGGGATATTGTGAAGAGAAAGTTGAGAGACACCAGAGCCAACACTGTGGATGAGCTTAAGGCCGCTATCGAAGCATCCTGGGCCTCCATAACACCTCAGCAGTGCCACAGGCTGATTGCCTCCATGCCACGCCGCATTGAAGCAGTTATTTCTGCAAAAGGATTCCCGACCAAGTATTGAGTGCATAACCAAACATAATTATTTGAAAGTTGACTTTGTTTGTATTAAAAACACTTTTTTTTATTGGTCGGATTAAATATGCTAATTTTTTGAGATAGGGACTTTTGGTTTTCATGAGCTGTATGCCAAGATCATCAGTATTAAAACAATAAAAAAACCTGAAATATTTCGGTTGGGGTGCAATGAATCTAAAATATATGAAAGTTTAATTTTTATCAGTACATTACAGAAAATAATTAACTTTATTACAATATGCTAATTTTTTGAGAAAGACTAGAATATACATATGTCTGTCTGTCTTCCTTCAGCTTTTCCCCTTTTTTTACTTGGGAGTCACCACAGTGAATCATCTGATTCCCATGTTTGATTTGGCAGAGGTTTTTACGTCGGATGCCCTTCCTGTCACAACCCTTTTAGCAAGGGACAGAAACACGCTGACGACTTTGCAGCCTACTCTTTACGAAAGTCAGCAATGGTTCTTTTACATGCCTCTCACCATAGACAGTGAGAGACTTGGCCCGCCTTTGATAACCCAGTTAGCCGCACTGGGGGAGGGGACAGTGACAACCTTGTGGAGAGTTGGACTCGAACTCCCAACCTTTTGATCAGCAATCCAGCGCCCTATACCACTGGACCAGCACTGCCCCGTGTGTATATATATATATATATACACACATATATATACACATATATATACACATATATATATATATATATATATATATATATATATATATATATATGGTCCGAAGTTTCCAATTCCATATATTTCCAAAAAACTTTTACTTCAGCACACTATGTAATCTGCAAATGTAAATACTGTGCCTATACTCTGTAAATTTACACCATAAGATAGTAATGCAGACAGTACAGTATTTCAAAAATAGAAATGTTAAATTTCATTCAGGCTTACCAATAGATGAGCAGGTGTTGCTTGATATGATGCCGTGATCGTATAGTGAGAGACTCAGAATTGTACTATTCTGAGTCACTGGAGCTTTGCAGCTCCATTGATGTACACGTACTGCTGGTTTCAGGCTGTTGAGGGGTTGAAGACTGTAAGCCTAGACAGTGTTGGTTCGCGTGGTGAGGCTGGGCTGGTTGGTATCCCTGGTGCATCAGCTGAGCTGACAGTTTGTTTTGGTCTGAAGAAAATGTCGAACTTCAACTGCTTGTCACTCAAGAATTGCTCTCTTATTATTGTTTCTCGCAAATTTCTGAGATTTGTATAATGAGCAGACACTTCTCTGTTCTTGGAATAATTGAGCACTGCGCACTTCAGAAAGATTGGGTGGCATAACCGGCATCTCTTCTTCGTCCTCGCTGCTGCTACACGTGTTGATACACAGATGTAAACAATGTGACCTCTGGTCATCTGGCGGTCACTTTCGCCAAGTCCGCTAAATCCGTTAAAGCGATGTCCGTAAAACCGAGGCATGAGTGTGTGTGTGTGTGTGTGTGTGTGTGTTTGGATATATATACAGTAAAACCTCCGCTGACGAACGCTTAAGCTCACGAACTTTTCGCCTCAAGAACATTAAATTTGCGAGCATATTGTCTCTGCTGACGAACTAGTTTTCGGCGGACGAATCAAACCACGCGGTCGAACAGCGCCACGGTCGCGGCTACGAGAAGCTGACGCACGCTCACGACATCACAGTTCGTCACACCCCTTTCTTTGAGTGCGGAAGTGGTTTGTGTTTGATAGACATCTTGGACCATATTGAGTGTACTTTTGCTATTATGGGACCGAAAAAGACCCCACCACAGGCGGAGATCATTGAAAAACACGAACGAGGTGTGCGTTTGTGTGACTCAGCGTCCCAGTACCAGTACGCTAAGTCTACCACCATCCTTAAGAACAAGGAAGCTATTAAGGGTGCGTGTGTGGCTAAGGGTGTTTCCAAACAGTAGGCGTTTCCAAACACTCCTTCCAAACAGTAAGTCCCTCCCTCCCTCCTCCTCCCACTCCATTCCATCAAGCCATCAACTACCATCACAAAGGTAAATAAAACGACTTTATTATACAGTACAGTTTATTTCTTTAATTACAATACAATAGCACATTTATTATACATAAAATAAGGTATATTTTTGTGTAGTTTTAAGGCTTATTTAGTAGAAAATTATGTTTTATGGGGACCTGGGAACGGATTATTCTCATTTTAATGGTTTCTTATGGGAAATAAATGTTCGGAAGACGAACTTTTCGCCTCACACACACTTTCTGGGAACCAATTATGTTCGTGAGCAGAGGTATCACTGTGTATATATATATATATATATATATATATATATATATATATATATATATATATATATATATATATATATAAAATAAAAGGACAGGACAAAGACTTTCTATTGAAACTCCATATATGACTACAGATCTGTTTCGAGGGGTGGTGAAACCATCCTCTCTCTTCAGGTGATTATAGAAGAATATAGAGTTCTTTTATAAATTTGAATATTTCAGAGAACATGGTAATGCATGCTGATTCTTTTAATAGTTTAATAGTTTATATAATTCATATGTGCACCACCTCTCGTACCCTGTGGTCTACATATCAGTGTCCGAAACCAGAAAAAATGTTGTATAACAATTAAATCATTGCATTATCTCTACCTTTGAAACAAAACTTGGTCAAAATTTAAAATATTATTCGTACATGTTTCTGTATTTTTCTTAAACTTTCCTTGTACAGCTAAGAATGCTAACCCTACAACTTATATCAATAACGTAGAGAAAGATTTCCTTTCGGCTTTTCCCCCTTTATCAGGGGATTTTTATCACATTTGATTTGGCAGAGGTTTTCACGTCGGATGCCATTCTTGACACAACCCTTTAGCAAGGGACAGAAACACGCTGACGACTTTGCAGTTACTCTTGTTGAAAGTCAGCAATGGTTCTTTTACATGAACCTCTCACCATAGACAGTGAGAGACATGGCTGGCCTTTGATAACCCAGTTAGCTGCATGGTTGGTAGTGACAACCCTGTGGAGAGTGGGACTCGAACCCCCAACCTTAGGATCAGTGATCTGGCGCTCTATCTTTGCTAAACTAAAGGTGTTTCCGCTTACTATTTATTCTTTAATGTAAAAGAAATAGAATGCACAAAGATCTTGTGGGGTGCTTTGATTTTTTTTTTTTTTGGCAGAGTCTGAATCTGTGTTATCATCCTAAATTCCTTAGCGTATAATTATTATGACAGAATTTCCAATATACAAATGACTAGAAACGTAACCTGAGTTTCAGTAAGGCTCTATGACGGCTGATGATATAGCGATACGAACCCCTATTGGTGAATCATAAATTTCTTTCTAGAACTCATGACGAGAGGTGGCATACAGTCCAATTATATTCACATATAGCACAATGCCATCATCATTATAATGGTGTGTTCAGTCAGCCTGCAGCACTTTGTCAGTGAAGACACAATGTAAGTGATGTAAATCACAGCAACTATGTTTTTAAAGATGTTGAAAGCATCCATCATACCGTGATTGCTTAAAATGAATTCCTACGAGACATGCTTTGTTATAAGATGAGCAGTGTTTCAGGAATGCTACTGGCGTGTGAAGTAAAAGTTTGGAAAACTAACATGGATAAGAATGATGATGGTGCAGGGGAAAAAAAAAAAAAAAAACGGTTGAAATTAATTAGTGAAGAATTGATGTCCCAGAGCACACAATTAAAAATTTACACCATAAGGTTGGATAAAATGCACACTTGCCGGATCTCTCGTACTTCATTGTAGTGTTCAAACAAAACAGCCGTGTTTTGGTTTTCCGAGACATGCAAAAATTAGTGCTGAGGCTGTTGTAAATATAAGCAACATATGGTCAAACATTCACGTTAGCTCAATATAGAGCTGCTGTTGAGATCCATGTGAAGTGGTTAGCTGTGCTCTTTTACAGTGTTGTGAAAAAATATTTGCCCCCTTTGGATTTCCTCAATTTATGTCTAGTTATATCAATTTGTGATTTATAATGTTGACACACCCTTATTCTTCTACTACTACTTCTTCTAGTAGAACGCCATCTTTATGCAAATTTTGTAAAGCCACGAGCTTCATTTTGTCTTGTCCGCACTAACACGCTCACACTGGTAACCCCGTGCATACGGTTGCAATGGTTGCTGACGCTAAATGCTTGTTTAGTCAATATTTTTTCTTTTTGAAAATAAATAAGTTTTAAATACAACTGAAAAGACAGGAATTGGGACAGTGGTGGCCAAGTAATATGGGGCACTGGATTGCTGATTCAAAGGTCAGGAGTTCGAGTCGCACTCTTCATAAGATTGTCACTGCCCCCAACCCCCCGCAGTGCAGCTAACTGGGTTATCAAAGGCCAGCCATGTCTCTCACTGTCTATGGTGAGAGGTTCATGTAAAAGAACCATTGCTGACTTTCGACAAGAGTATCTGCAAAGCCGTCAGCATGTTTCCGCCCTGTGATGGCCTGGCGAGCTGTCCAGGGTGTACTCTGCCCTCGCGCGGAGTCGGCTGGGATGGGTGCCAGTCTCCCTGTGACCCTAATTAGGATTGAATAGTTACAGGACATGAACTGAACTGAAGAGAGGACTTTAAATGAAGACTGTTTCTTTACTGAAAATGAATGCTGACATTTCAAATGCTCTCCTTTTAGGGACTGCCTTAAGATTTATGTTAAAAGGCAACCCGAGTTTAAAAACAAAACAAAACAAAACACAGTGGCTCCTCCAAATTCACCCCCACCCCCAAAAATCTCAGGCTACACCTTCCTGGTGATGATTTGGCCTTCTTAGAAAGAGTTAACAAGAACTGCCAATCTCTCTCTGCTTCTTGTGCTACTTCACCTCATTCTCCCTCATCTCCTCCCATCTCATTTAAACAGAAGTATTGCTGCCGCCTCTTTCGTAAAGCCGCCGCACCACTTGTCTCCTTTCAAGACAGCAAGTACGATACATCTTAGATGCCTTGCATTGCCTGTACCACTTCCCAACCAGAGTGATGTACAGGATGTTCCTGTGACTGTTATGAAGAGATTTCCTGCTGCTGAATGAACACAATTATTTTATTAATTATAATCAACCCTTATTGTTTTGAGCTCTTGTTAACCTTTAATGCAGGTTTTAACCATTTCCCTGAATGATCATTTTGAATTTGTATTAAAATAGTACACAAGAAACTGTATTTATAAAAAGAACAATAAAAAATAATTAAATAATTACAAAATGATGAAGATATACATTGAAGAGCATTGAAGTAAATACAATTGTATATACGTACCATGTTTTAAAAGGAGTGGGGAGAAGAATTATCTTATTTTAATCCCAGCTTGTATCTATAAAATATTTAATTGTTAATAATATACCCTCTACATCGTTATCCCTCCTTTAATGTACTTCTCACATCTCAAAAGATTTACAATTCTACAAAATTATTTACAAGAAATAATAAAATAAATGTGAATTGAAATAAAAATATAGAGAATAATAAAATAAACTAAGAAAGAGTCAATAAAGTAACATAATGAATGTTTCACACAATAGGAAGGAGCTTTATGATCACACCAGCAATAGCTGCACATGACATTGCGTCTGGAGAGGAACTTACCATGTTACGTATATTGCTTCCTTTTTTCTTCCCCATCTAGCACTTTCAGAAAATGTCATTTTTCTTTATAGAATTTCTTTAACTTACTTCCCTTTCTCCATCCACCAATCACCTAGGGCAGGAGTGCCCAAACTATGGCCCACGGGCCAACTGCGGCCCATGGTCCATTTTTAATTGGCCCACAAGAAATTTTATAAATACAATAGAATATGGCCTGCACCTCAAATTTTGCATTACTTCTTAGTTTTCACACCAGGGGGAGCTACTGTTGATCAAGGCAGTTGCTCCACCAAAAAAGACAATCACAGAAGAAATTTAATAATGTACGAACTAATAGGTGTGTTGCTAAGTCGAATAACCTAAATAACAAGCTTGAAATGTACCCGTCCCATTTTTCCCTTTATTGTTTTTTCTCTGTACTCTGAGTATTCTGACTAAGAAGAAATCCAAGATTGCTGTTCTGAGAATGAGCTACCAAAGCTTTTTCTGAATAAATCTATAGTCATCCATATATGGAAAGTTGTGATGAAGGCAGTTTTGCCTTTAATTGTGTTCAACAATATAACCTATGTGACCTTGGCAGTTGTGGTCGAGTGGTATAGGGCGCTGGATTGCTGATCGTAAGGTTGGGGGTTCGAGTCCCACTCTCCACAAGGTGGTCACTATCCCCCAGTGCAACTAACTGGGTTATCAAAGGCTGACCATGTCTCTTACTGTCTATGGTGTGACGCATGCAAACAAATCATTGCTGACTTTCGACAAGAGTAGGCAGCAAAGTCGTCAACGTGCTTCCACCCTGCAATGGCCTGGAAAGCTGTCCAGGGTGTACCCTGTCCTCACCTGAAGTTGGCTGAGATGGGCACCAGCCTCACTGTGACCCTAATTAGTATTAAGCGGTGACAGAAAATGAACTGATGAACATATTTGACCACTTTTAATTGATCTTTCTAACTTTAATACATATATATATATATATATATATATATATATATATATATATATATATATATATATATATATTTTTTTTTTTTTTTTTTTTTTTTTTTTTAATGTATGTGGCACTCAGTGAAAAAAGTTGGGACACCCCTGACCTAGGATATGTCTCGGATTCTAATCCATTCCCTTCATTACACACGGGACTCCTAATGCCTGTCTATGTGCCCATTAAGAGTAAACCTAAACCTTAGACCAATTATTATATCAAAAAGTTCAACAGCTTTCTCTCCAACAATCAGCAATGACTTGTCTCACTCAGGAAGATATTTAGGATCCTGGCGCTTAATAGCCGCGCAATCCACAAGTGCGCCCTTGTGGCTGTCTCTGAGAAGCCTTGTACTGCATTATTAAATGAAAAGACAGCGCTTGTTAAAAGTGGATTTCATTTAAATCTCTAAATTAAGTTATTGTTTGCAAAAAGTCGAGGCTGATAACTTCAGTTCTCATGATTTTATTGGCAGTTATTTGAAAAATAAGTGTCTGTGATGTCAATAAGGCCCAGGTTAACATGAATAAATATAGAGTTTTGATACATTCATGCCAATTATTGTCAGATTTGTGTTGAAGGTGTCAAATTTACTGCCCATGCAGTGGGGAAGCTGTCTCTCTGTCTCTCTGTCTATCTGTCTGTCTGTCTGTCAGTCTGTCTATCTGAAATACTGAAAGAAATTGTTTACACCCATACTTATCCATGTTAATCCCTTGGTCTTGATGATGTCATCTTTCTGAAATTTGGTTAAAATTGCATCTGAACACAGAGAGTTTAAAGTCGAGTTTTATTTGAGATTAACTGTCAACAAGTGCCGTCTTTTCATTTAATTCTGCCAAACTCTCATCAATCCTGATCCTTATTGATTTCTCATCAGACTTTAAAACATGGTCTCGCCATCTCCCTGAAGAACTCATTCCACCATCTGCCAATGCACACAACTTTGTTGTTTTTCTGTGCAACCACATATGATACAGGTCGACCCTTATTGCTCAGTCTCCAAAGCAGTTGACTGTAAACAATACATTGGTGCAGTTGAAGACACCAATCTAGCAGTCTCTGCTTCTCGTCTTCAACATCAAGCCATTGATCTGGCCAATTTGTTTGGAGGCCAGTAAGGTGCTTGTTTAGTTCTGGATTATATTGGACTACTGTAACCTGCTCCTGGCACATTTTCCCTTGTGATCAATTAATCCCTTCAACTGATCCAGTGCACAGCTGTAACCCTTCTTTGCAACCTCCTCAAGTCACCCCACTACTGTGCTCATCAGATTTCACATTAAGATGTTCACCTGCAAAGCTGCAAACAGAAGAACCCATGTCTATCAGAAAGTGTTTATCAAACCGTGCTCTCTGTAACCCCACATGGCTTGACTCGACCAGATCAAGCATGTTCCTCTTTATTTTAGCACTCAAGTTGTTGGAGAACTTTCACCATCAAAGGGAAGACCCTTCACTGTACATAGGTTCTGTAATTTTCTCGACTGCTTGCTTCTTGCTAACAGGTTTGCAGGTGAATGGTACTCGTAAATCAATCATTTAAATTGTCATGAGTTTTTGGTTTTTAGACTTTGTGCAAGCGTTACACCAGTTTTATTTTCATGAGGATACCTAATAGTTCAGGAGGTGATTATATACCACACTGTTGGAATATACAGTACCGTGTATTTATTGTGCTAAATAAATAAATGATTAAAAATTTATTGTCCTTTATATTTGGTAGTAGTGTATTAAGATTTGCAGGTGCAATGCCCCAGGGTGGCAGCGTCTTGCTCTGTGGCATCATCACAGATTGTGTAGAAGTGGTACACTGGAAGGACATTGTGATGGAAAGACAAAAGGACAGAGGGTCATATCTCAGCTGGGGCACTGCTTTGTAAAATTTGCATGTTCTCCTTGTGATTGTGCAGGTTCCCTCCCATGGTCCAATAAACATTACGTGACTTGACAGTTCCAAATTGAACCTTGGTGTGAGTGTGGATGGTTG
>CM045732.1:25772974-26100474 GCA_024760905.1 Plotosus lineatus | reverse complement strand
GGAACTTGCTCTACCCTATGACGTAACCCATATAATGCTGGAGAGGGTCACATATGTACTTTCAAATGAGACAATACCCTTCATCCTTAAATGACCTCAATATGCCTGACCCCAGCCATTGTATAAAACCTTTAAATAAAACGGTTTTGACGATATGGTTACATCCACATACTATAGAACATATCAAAATACGAATGCCTGGGTAATTAAACCAGTATTCATAGAGGGCCTGTTTGCTGCATGATATTCATCTTGTCTGGCAGTGGTGTCTTTCACTCCATAAGTACATGAAAATGAATTTTACTTTTATATAATTAAAAAAAGAACACAGCTACTAGTTGGTAAGGACTTCAAATTAATTTGACAGCGTACCATTAAAGCGAAATAGAGAATGAAATGAATTATGCTCATAACTTGTTTTCTAAGGTTGATGATCACTAGATTTCAATATTGGATTATAGTCTGCAAATTTATGGCTTTATAGTGTTGTGCTATTTTAATGCTACATCCATGTAATAAACTATACTCACTTAGTGACTGTGATGAAAGTATAACAGATTGGTACATTAAAGAACATTCACAACTATTTATTATTATTATTATTATTATTATTATTATTATTATTATTATTGTTGTTGTTGTTTTTGTTATGATTTTTGCTGTGGGATTGTTTTGAAGAAATATTTCTCTGTACCAAAAGCATAGGATTTAAAGCATTGCATATTTCATGAATTGTAGAGTTATACAGTTGCCTTTGAAAGCACTGGAGCGAGAAGGCATACCCAAGACATCGGAGTTTGAGATCAAAAGATGAATCTGAGAAGATACATCAGAATTTCATTTAGCTTTTATTTTCTGATATATATTGTCAAACACCTAAGAACTAGTACTTAGAACACTTTAGTGGTAGACCACACCAATTTTCACGGAGCAAAAGTACTGGAGCGTGTATGTGATATCCTTAAAATAAGTAGCCCCTCCCCCAATGCAGCTAACTGGGTTATCAAGGACCAGCGATGTTTTACACTGTCTGCAGTGAGAGATTCATATAAAAGAACCATTGCTGACTTTTGGAAAGAGGAGCTGCATAGTCATTAGCATGTTTCTTCCAAGCAATGGCCTGGTGAGCTGTCCAGGGTGTACTCTATCACTCAGAGTCAGCTGAGATGGGTTAAGCGTCCTTGTGACCGTAATTAGAATTAAACGGTTCAAAAAATGAATGAATGCTCTGACATCACCAAACTGTTTGAGCCTTAGCTTTCATTTGTTTGTTTTAAACAGGATAGCTCCATGTTTAGGACATGAAATGCTATTAAAATCGGCTAAAGTTTGGTAAATTACTTGGACGATATCAAACCAGACGTTTTGCTTTGATGACATCCTTTGTGGTGTTGAGTGTATTTTGATTCACTGTTTTACTGGATGACTAAATTCCTCCCAATTCAATTGGATATATTTCTTTTGTAAATAGGCAAAGTTTCTTTCTATCTATGAGCAAGCCATGAAAATACCACCACCATGCTGTTCAATGTGCTTGGTATGTTTAGTGCATTACAACCTGGCCTTGTAATTCTTAAGTGTTTTGCATCTGGCCTCGATAGAATTTTTCTACTCAACGTCCTTGTTGATTTTTGGAATGTGATGCCTTCAATCTTGACCAGTGCAAGTTTTAATTCACAGCTCTCATGATGGACTGCTGCAGTTTTCTTTGACTGACTTTGTCCTGAGCCTGGTTTTTGTAAACAAGGGTTTCTTTCTTTGTCAGGAGAAATTGTTGATTACTTGATGATTGTGCGACAGCTTTGATCGAGTTTTAGGTTAAAATGACTTACTGTAGATTAGTGTAATGTTGTTTTATTGAAACTACTTGTAGATAATAAGCCCCAATTAAGTCAACTATCATCACAAAACTGCGTGAAGGACCGATTGCAGAGATGGAAAAGTTGCTGGACACATGATTGGAAGATAATCGGCAAAGAAATGTGAAAGTGATGTTGCAAGCAGTGCAAAGTAAGGGTACCAGTTCATTTTGCATGTTGAAAGAACGAGCAGGTGAAGAATATGCTTCACATGAATTCATAGCAAGTGCTGGGTGGTTTCAGTTTCGTTGTGTTAAATATCGGACTTACGACCAATCCGACTTACGACTGGTCGGAACCGATCTAGGTCGTAACTCGGATCTTCTTCTTTTCCTTTTGGATGTTCCCTTCAGAGGTCGCCACAGTGAATCATCTGCCTCCATCTCACCCTATCCTCTGCATCTTCTTCTCTTACACCGACTACCTTCATGTCCTCCTTCACCACGTCCATGAATCGTCTCTTTGGTCTTCCTCTAGGCCTTCTGCCTGGTAGTTCCAACCTCAGCATCCTACTACCAATATACTCACTATCCCTCCTCTGTACATGTCCAAACCATCTCAATCTAGCCTCTCTGACTATGTCCTCAAAACATTTTACATGTGATGTCCCTCTGATGTGCTCATTCCTAATCCTATCCATCCTCGTTACTCCCAGAGAGAACCTCAACATTTCCATCTCTGCTACCTCCAGCTCTGCCTCCTGTCTATTCCCAGGGCCACTGTTTCTAAACCATACAACATTGCTGTCCTCAACACCGTCTTGTACACTTTTCCTTTCATTCTTGCCAATACCTTCCTATCACACATCACACCAAGCACTTTTCTCCAACCATTCCATCCAGCCTGCACATGCTTCTTCACCTCTTTTCCACATTCTCCATTGCTCTGGATTGTTGAGCCTAAGTACTTAAAATCCTCCACCTTCTTTATCGCTGCTCCCTGTAACCTCACCGTTCCTGTTGGGTCCTTGTCATTCATACACATGTATTCTGTCTTACTGAGGCTAACCTTCATTCCCCTCCTTTCCAGGGCATACCTCCACCTCTCTAGATTTTCCGGCACTTATTTTCTGCTCTCTCTACAGATCACAATGTCATCTGCAAACATCATAGTCCATGGGGAATATTTTCTAACCTCGTCTGTCAGCCTGTCCATCACCATAGCAAACAAGAAGGGGCTCAGAACTGACCCTTTATGTAGTCCCACCTCCACCTTGAACTCTTCTGTCACACCGACAGCACACCTCACCACTGTCTTACATCTCTCATACATGCTCTGCACCACTCTAACATACTCCTCTGTAACTCCAGACTTCCTCATGCAATACCACAGTTCCTCTCTCGGCACCCTGTCATATGCTTTCTCCAGATTCACAAAGGCACAATGCAGCTCCTTCTGACCTTCTCTGTACTTCTCTATTAACATCCTCAAGGCAAACAAGGCAAACAAGGTCATAACACCAATAATGAGTGTATATATCTTCTCTCTCTCTCTCTCTCTCTCTCTCTCTCTCTCTCTCTCTCTCTCTCTCTCTCTCTCTCTCTCTCTCCTTTTTTTAAGTTTAGTTAGATCTTGATGGGGCAGTGGTGGCCTGGTGGTATAGGTGCTGGATCATTGATCCTAAGGTTGGGGATTCAAGCCCCACTCTCCAAGGTTGTCACTGTCCCCCAGTGCAGCTAACTGGGTTATCAAAGGCTGGGCATGTCTCTCACTGTCTATGGTGTGAGGTTCATGTCACAGAACCATTGCTGACTTTCAACAAGAGTGGCTGCATAGCCATCAGTGTGTTTCTGCCCTGTGATGGCTTGGTGAGCTGTCCAGGGTGTACTCTGCCCTCACCCGGAGTCTGCTGGGATGGGCGGTAGCCTCCCCTCGACCCTAAATAGGATTAAGTAGTTACAAAGAATTAACTGATAAACAGATCTTGATTGTTTTGCAGCTAGGGAACACTTTCACTCACTAAAGTCATAAAATATAGTTAATCCAACCCACACTGGGGAAATTCACATGTCACAGCATCACAACTGTCAGGAACAACAGAAATAGATGCCAAGTGTCAATCAAATATGAATAGAACAAAGAATTAATGACATTCATGATACTCTACCATCCTGGGAGAGTTCGGAGTAGATCCGCTGCTCCGTCGCATTGAGAGGGGCCAGTTGAAGTGGCCCGGGCATCTGGTCAGAATGCCTCCCGCATGCCTCCCTCGTGTGATGTTTCGAGCATATCCAACCACGAAGAGACCTCAGGGTCGACTTAGAATACCCTGGAGGGATGATGTCTTTCGGCTTGTCTGGGAGTGCCTCCGTGACCCCCGGAAGAGCTGAAGGAAGTAGCTGGGAAGAGGGATGCCTGGGACTCTTTGCTCAGGTTGCTGCCCCCATGACCCGACCCTGGAAGAAGCGGATGATGGTGATGATGATGAAGTTGATGATGGATCATGATTTCTGGCAATATACAAAAACAAACAAACAAACAAAAAAAAAAATCACAGACAACTCACTCTTCCTCATGGATCCCTGGGAGACTCCAGCCCTTATTTCGAGACATTTCAGGATGTTGTTAATGATAATGCGCTCTGGTGTGTTATTTATTTATTTGATTAATAATATTTTATATTATTCAGTTTATTGTCATGTACAACAGAAGTGTTCATATGCTGAGCATAGTGAGACTAGCTTTTTTGTAATAATGCTTTTTCTTTCTTTAAGTGCTCGACTACATTTCATTCCTTTGGTTTTTCCGTCCACTTGATAAAATCATGACATTTGAGCACTGATAAACTAGTGACTGTCTGTATACACTGTCTGGATGCATAATCTCTCAAGCTTTATCGTGGCTTAACTTGAACAGAGCACTATTTTACTTTTTTTTTTTTTTTTTTTTTTTTTTTTTTTTTTTAACTTTCAGTCTAAGACTTTATGCAGGGCAGGAAGGAGCTTGGGGGATTTATTGGATTCATTATTTATTTATTTTATACATTTAGCCAAGTTGCCAAGGTGCATGCTGAAAGGTTGAAACATGGTTGGAATTTGGGAGTGAGTCTTAGAGCCAAAACAAGGCAGAACTTCATGCCAGAATGCCTTCAGGAACCAGAGATGTGAGAGAGAAATATGGGATGAATGATGAACCCTCATGACCCCAATGCTGAATCCACTGGATTTGTGTAGTGTTAGAAAGAAAGGCGTGCATGACACAGTTTAGAAGATACAGAATACATAAATATAGATTCTTACATGTCTGTATAGCTGAACTGCTCGTTTGGATAAAGGCAGTGTGAGATTTCAGACTTTTTTTTTTTTTCTTTTTTTCTCCAAGTGAGAAATAGACAATGTGGCTCAGAGAAAATGAGACCGGCTCTACACTCCATACTTAAAAGCTGACTGAAGAATGGCTGTAAAACCAGAAGAAAAGCAAACTGACGAAGAAGAATGATCCCTCATAGCACAAGAAAGAGAAGAACAAAAAGAAAGGCTTTGTTGTTCAGGGTTTTATTTATTTTTTTTATCAGTTTGAAAATTGCATTCTCAGTCAAACTTGTTTGCTGCTATTGTGTTGGAGATTGCTCTGACGCCAATTCTGTCTTCTCATCGCACTTTTAAATGAGCATCATCAATACAGGGTCTTCTATCTTTCTGTCCAATTTGTCCAAATCAGTTCTTTCAGAAGATTTCAAAACTGTAGATGTGATTAGGCGTGGGTGGGTGGGTGTGGGTATGAGTGTGGGTGCGGGTGTGATGGCCAAATTCACTATAACCTGTTAAAAAAAATTAAAAGACAAACCTGTATATCATGACACAGATTACATACATACATTCTTCAGTTGCGTCATTTGAATCACAGTTATTCCAAAAAGTGCCAAAAATGTTTACATTTACAGATACCAAAATACATAAATTAAGAGAATAAGCTGTAAAGTGCAAGTGCCCTCAACGCTCTTGGAGGTGGCACGCAGTATCTATTTTCAGCTATTTTTATTTATATATTTTTTTTATTTACAGGGATCCCTCACTACTTTGCGTTTCAATTCATGTGGCTTCAGTGCATCGCATTTTTTTTTTTTTTTTAATATTCATCAAATTAAAAAAATAAGGAAATTAAGGAAGAATAGGTGAAAGATTTAAAGAAAATGCCACTAAAACAAGGCTAATTATGCAAAAAAACAAAACAAAACAAAAAACGAGGTGCGCGTCTGTATGTGCGTGTGTTTATATTTTATTTACATCTTATGCATTATTTTTTAATGTTTAATTGTTATTATAAGCATTTATACCATTGCATATGTATTTATTTATATTATATACACATATACATGTACGTATACGTCAGATGGGGGGAGTGATCCAACTTCACGGATTTCGGTGGTCGCATGGGGATCGCGGTCCCAATTAACCGCGGAAAGTGAGGGATCCTTGTATTTGCCTGTGGGCACGAGCACGGAAGTGACAATAAACTCTTTCACATGGCTTTACAGCAGTGGTCCCCAACCTTTTTATCACAATTTTACCGCGGACTTGGGGGGGGGGGGGTCATAGGTTGTTTATAATATAAACAATCAATCACCTGTTACGATGAAGTGGTAACTCAGGTAGGAATCTTGGTATTTTCTTTTAAATGCAGCTTTCTTTTTGCAAGCAGTCTGTGACCCTTCTGCTGTCTCATCGTTTCCACCCTTTCCATAAAAAAAAAAAACCTCTCCAGTGAACACTGTTTCTGGCTCATTTTGTGAGGGCTAGCTTGCATTGCTGATGCAGGATAAATACGCGCCAAAGAGTCGAGCGTGGAAGTCAGGCGAGGGCGGAAGTGGTTGTCTTTCAAAATGACACCCGGAAGCAAAATATATTTTTATATCTACAGTATTTTAATCACGATTATTCATTCTTTGCGGCATGGTACAAAATGATCCGTGGACTGGTACCGGTCCGGGGCTTGGTGGTTGGGGACCCCTGCTTTACAGCATTTGGATAATCATGCTGCTCCAAATCGTCACTAAAACTCTAGTTCATTATTCATTCATACATCCTAATTAAGGTCACGGTGGTTGGTGCCCATCTCAGCCAACTAACGGTGTACACCCTAAACGGCTTACCCTGCCATCGCAGGGCTTGAAGTTGAAGTTGATTACCTTTAATTTAGCCTTCCTTGCTTTATTTCCCATTTGGTTAAATTTTTGTACAATTTCCTTTGACTCCCTGCTAATAGTGTGTGGGTTTCCTCTGGGTGCTCTGCTTTCCTTCCACAGTCCAAATACATGCATATTAGGCTGCTCCAACTTGACCCTAGATGTGCGTGTAAGTGGTTGAGTGTGTGTCTCTTGCCAGACCATCACAGGGCCAACACAGACACACTCGCATCCACACCTAGGGGCAATTTGGTACAGTTGATTAGCTGAATGTACAGGTCTTTGAACTGTGGGAGGAAACCGGCATATCTGGAGGAAACCCATGCAAGCTATCCTTTGAAGAGAATAAAAAGCCTTGCTTGTGTACGACTTAGGGTCTGGAAATCTTGACAGATGAATAATAATAAATAATTTAAAGGCATTTTCCTATTGCTTTAGGCAGTGACGTGGAAGGCAAATGCATTTCAAGAGTTCATTTTGTATGGAGAAACACTGCTGCGTAAATCATTCTCAGTCCGATTCTCAGGAGCGCGACAAGACTCACTGTAGCTTGTTGTTGCTAATTAAATACTTGGTCTAATCTGGAAGTAAATATTTTCTTGATTTGGATTGTTTTTGTTTTTAAAAAATACTCAGATTTCAACTTCTTTTTGTGCATTTGAACTGTTTACACCGGATCTTTACCATGTCGAGCTTACTTATGCATTTATTATGGTCTAGAGAACCCTTCTGATGGTATCATCTCTCTCTCTCTCTCTCTCTCTCTCTCTCTCTCTCTCTCTCTCTCTCTCTCTCTCTCTCTCTCACATGGATTGTGCTGGTCTCAGGTCTAGGTGAGTGTCACAGCAATAATACAGAACTGATTTCTACCGAATCTCATTATAATAACAGCTGGCTTCATGCTGGATGTTGTGAATGTGGTTTTGCATATTATATGGGCAAAAAAATGTCCCAAAAAAAGGCATAAGGATCCTCCGTCGGCCTTTTGAGATTAAACTTGAGCAATAGAAGTTTAACAGTTTAATTAACAGAAGTTTAAGAGACGTTTAACTGCAGTAATATTTTTTGAAAGAAGGTATATTTGTCTGAGTGCGAAATGCCTCTCTCATGTGTTCACAATTTACTTCAAGTTCATATGAATAGCAGCCAATCAATTTGCCTTCAACACGGACAGGAAGATAACCTGCATGTAAATCTCCAGGCCTGCCATATGTAAGGAAGGGTGGATGTATGAGTGAGGAAATTAAGTGCAGTCTGAAAGCCTGAAAGAACCAAGTAGAATGTGAGAGATGGCACAAAGCGAGAGACATACGACCCATAGCTCATATTCTTGCTGTGCAGCACAATGCAAAAACAAAAGAAAAATAAATGTATTATTGCTGCATACGAAATATCCACAACCCATGTATTAATTAAATCAATTTTAGTCACTCTATATTGTAATGCACAAGATATCATCGCAATCTACATTGAAACGCCATCATAATAGACCAGGGGTTGGGAACCTTTTTGAGTAAGAAAGCAAAAAAAAAGCCATATTTTAAAATCTAATCCTTTGAGAGCTATATATATATATATATATATATATATAGATATATATTGAACATAATCCAGCGTATGTCCCGGTCCCGGTCCCAATCCCAATCCCAGATAAATGCAGAGAGTTGTGTCAGGAAGGGTATCCGGCGTAAAATCAATGCCACAAAAAAAAAAAAAAAAATGCGAATCAATAATACGAATAACATACCGGATCAGTCGAGGCCCGGGTTAACAATGTCCGCCATCAGTGCTGTTAACCAAGAGCGTGCTGGTGGAAATTGGACTACTGTTGGTAGAAGAAGGAGAGGTGGGAGGCGTGTTCGTAAGCAGAGAGAGAACAGGAAAGGCATCAGCCTAGGACTGAGAGCAGCGACTTTGAACAATGAAAGGAAAGTAGAGAGCTGGCTGACATGATGCAGAGGAGGAAGGTGGACATACTGTGTATTCAGGAGACCAGGTGGAAAGGTAGCATGGCAAGAAGCTTAGGAGCAGGGTTTAATCTGTTTTTTCATGGTGTCGATGGGAAGAGAAATGGAGTAGGAGTCATCTTGAAGGACGGCTTTGTCAGGAATGTTCTAGAAGTGAAAGGAGTGTCAGAAAGAGTGATGAGTCTGAAGTTAGAAATTGAAGGTGTGATGTTTAATGTTGTTAGTGCTTATGCCCCACAGGCAGGATGCGAGCTAGAAGAGAAGGAGAGATTCTGGAGTGAGTTAGATGAAGTGATGCAGGCTTCAATGGACATGTTGGTGCAAGCAACAGAGGGGACGAGGAAGTGATGGGCAGGTTTGGTATCCAGGACAGGAACACAGAAAGACAGATCTTCTTCTCCTTTTCCTTTCGGCTTTTCCCTTCAGGGGTCGCCACAGCGAATCATCTACTTCCATCTCACCCTATTCTTTGCATCTTCTTCTCTTAAACTAACGACCTTCATGTCCTCCTTAACCACATCTCTTTGGTCTTCCTCTAGGCCTTTTGTCTCCAAAACGTCTTACATGTGCTGCCCCTCTGATGTGCTCATTCCTAATCCTATCCATCCTCGTTACTCCCAAAGGGAACCTCAACATTTTCATCTCTGCTACCTCCAGCTCTGCCTCCTGTCTTTTCCCCAGGGCCACCGTTTCTAAACCATCGTTGGCCACAACACCGTCTTGTACACTTTTCCTTTCATTCTTGCCGATACCGTCCTATCACACATCACACCAGACAGTTTTCTCCAACCTGCCCGCAAACGCTTCTTCACCTCTTTTCCACACTCTCCATTGCTCTGGATTGTTGAGCCTCAGTACTTAAAATCCTCCACCTTCCTTACCTCTCTAGATTTTCCTGCACTTGTTCTCTGCTCTCACTACAGATCACAATGTCATCTGCAAACATCATAGTCCATGGGGAATCTTGTCTAACCTCGTCTGTCAGCCTGTCCATCACCATAGCAAACAAGAAGGGGCTCAGAGCTGACCCTTGATGCAGTCCCACCTCCACCTTGAACTCTTCTGTCACACCGACAGTACACCTCACCACTGTCTTACATCTCTTAGACATGTCCTGCACCACTCTAACATACTTCTCTGCCACTCCAGACTTCCTCATGCAATACCACAGTTCCTCTCTCGGCACCCTGTCATATGCTTTCCCCAGATCCACAAAGGCACAATGCAGCTCCTTCTGACCTTCTCTGTACTTCTCTATTAACATCCTCAAGGCAAACACTGCATCTGTGGTGCTCTTTCTTGGCATGAAACCAAACCATTGTTCACAAATGCTGAACTCTGCCCTTAGTCTAGCTTCCACTATTCTTTCCCATAACTTCATCGTATGGCTCATCAACTTTATCCCTCTGTAGTGGGGCAGTGGTGGTCTAGTGGTATAGGGCGCTGGATCGCTGATCCAAAGGTTGGGGGTTCGAGTCCCACTCTCCACAAGGTTGTCACTGTCCCCCCCAGTGCGGCTAACTGGGTTATCAAAGGCGGGCCATGTCTCTCACTGTCTATGGTGAGAGGCATGTAAAAGAACCATTGCTGACTTTCGTAAAGAGTAGGCTGCAAAGTCGTCAGTGTGTTTCTGTCCCTTGCTTAAAGGGTTGTGACAGGAAGGGCATCCGATGTAAAAACCTCTGCCAAAATAAAAACGTGTGAATCAGATGATTCGCTGTGGCGACTCCCGAGTAAAAGGGAAAAAGCCGAAAGGAAGACTGACAGTTGCTACAACTCTGCATGTGTCACTTGTTCTTAAAAATGGGCACCATTTGCAGATGGCATTGTGATCTGTAGCGAGAGCAGAGAACAAGTGCAGGAAAATCTAGAAAGGTGGAGGTATGCCCTGGAAAGGAGAGGAATGAAGGTTTGCCTCAGTAAGACAGAATACATGTGTGTGAATGAGTAGGACCGAAGAGGAACGGTGAAGTTACAGGGAGCAGAGATAAAGAAGGTGGAGGATTTTAAGTACTTTGGCTCAACAATCCAGAGCAATGGAGAATGTGGAAAAGAGGTGAAGAAGCATTTGCGGGTAGGTTGGAATGGTTCGAGAAAAGTGTCCGGTGTTATGTGTGATCGGAAGGTATTGGCAAGAATGAAAGGAAAATTGTAAAAGATGGTGTTGAGGCCAGCGATGCTGTATGGTTTAGAAAGAGTGGCACTGGGGAAAAGACAGGAGGCAGAGCTGGAGGTAGCAGAGATGAAAATGTTGAGGTTCTCTTTGTGAGTAATGAGGATGGATAGGATCAGGAATGAGTACATCAGAGGTACAGCCCATGTAAGACGTTTTGGAGACAAAGTCAGAGAGGCTAGACTGAGATAGTTTGGACATGTGCAGAGGAGGGATAGTGAGTACATTGGTAGTAGGATGCTGAGATTGCAACTTCCAGGCAGAAGGCCTAGAGGAAGACCAAAGGGAAGATTTATGGATGTGTTGAAGGAGGACATGAAGGTAGTTGGAGTAACAGAAGAAGATGCAGAGGATAGGGTGAGATGGAAGCAGATGATTCACTGTGGCGACCCCTGAATGGAACAGCCGGAAGGAAAAGAAGAAGATATTAATACTGAATACAACTAAATTGAATAAGAAGACCAACAATTTGAGAGTATAATAAGACTCTGAATTTAATTTAAATGACATTGTTATAACGAAGTTATTTATTAATAAGAAAAATACTTCTTACTATTCATGTGACTTCTGGTGCTGCATGGTGTTCTGATGGCTTTGTAGTGTTGTTAGTATGTGCTGAGGTTCAGCTTCATGCAGGCGTTTAGGCTTCCATCTGTTAAATGTGACCGCAGGTTGGTCTTGATGGTTTTCAGGTGTGAGAAGGACTGCTCACGTGCGCATGTGGAGCCAAACATGGTCAATATGACAGGACTCACACTGCAGTGTTTATGTGACAGGAAGCGCGTCCCAAGTTTTGGCAATCAGCTGGTCTGCGGGTTGAAGTTTTTCCATGTCTGTCCATTTGTATTTGCTTGCCAGCTGTGCTTGGCATTGTGCAAATGAGCTGATCAAAAACAAAATTTATTGCTTTACTCGAAAACAACACATACAGTCTGTGGCTGTCGTTATAATCCAATAAAATTACAGTTTTAAGGTATCGGACACACCCGCATACAGGAGTACAGAACGGATTGGCTCTCCGCTGCGCGCCACAGTGACGAGTGGCATTGAAAATAGATGTAGAGATTTAAATGCGCAATATTTATTCATCTGGTTTTTTTGTTTGTTTGTTTGTTTGTTTTTTTTTGTATTTTTATTTAAGTGACAGTGAAATTATGTATTCCTTATTCTGTTAAGAAAGGCCACCTGATTTATCTGAGAACCAGATGCAGTCATCAAAAAAGCCACATCTGGCTCACGAGCGAGAGGTTCCCGACCCTTGTAATAGACCATCATGTATTACAGACTGGTACATGCATTAAAATATTGACCTTTTAAATTCACGTCACGTGCTGTTTGTGATTCCGAATTAGGTGCTGATCTGATATTAAACAGCCAGTTAGTTTGTGTCTGAAAGGATTTTTGGCTTGTAAAACTTTCTGATGAGGAACAATCAGTTCACTGAACTTCATAAACTCTTTTATAAATCTTGATAAATTTTCTCTCATTGAGTATTTTACATTATATTGTATACTTTTTTCTTTTCAGGAAACACCGAATGCTTCTCTGGAAGCTTCTAAAGATCATAACGCATAGCGTGCTAACCAAATATGCTCATTGGATAGATATCAACCCATGTGTGAATTCCTGTTTCAACCAATCAGGTTGCAAGTACTGTACTATTACACCAACATGCTTGTATAGGTGCAGACAGTGCAGACAAAATACATTGCAATCAGGTTCCATGCACATGGTGAAGTGTGTGTATAAGAGTTTAGCCAAGAAAAATATCAGTTTCAATAGGATAATTTTTTTTCATTATTGAAACCTTCTACTTCTAAAATGATGAAATATTTAGTAAGAGTCTACTTTCATTAGTTTCAACAAGGATTTGTTAAAGAAAAAAAAAAAAAAAAAAAGCAATGCTCATGTCCATGACCAGGTTTTATTATAATTAATGAGCACACCCCTCAGGTACAGTGAATATTGCAGAAATGTTAATTCTTCATTCATTTTCTGAACCACTTAATCCTAATTAGGGTCACGGAGAGGCTGGTGCCCATCCCAGCCGACTCCGGGCGAGAGCAGGGTACACTCTGGACGGCCAAACAGGCCATCGCAGGGCGGAAACACACTGACGGCTATGTAGCTCCACTTGACAAAAGTCATCAATGGTTCTTTTACATGAACCTCACACCATAGACAGTGAGAGACATGGCCGGCCTTTGATAACACAGTTAGCTGCACTGGGAGGACAGTGACAACTTAGAGTGGGTCTTGAACCTCCACCCTTAGGATCAGTGATCCAGCACATTTACCACCAGGCCATCACTGCCCTGAGATGTAAATTAGTTTATTTATTTATTAGTTAATTTAATTAATGTTGAAATAATACAAAGACATTTCTGCCCAATGGTAAAATATTTTTTTTCAAATCTATTGATAAAAACACTTGCCTTACAGCTGCACCCTGTTGGTACAAGAAAGGCTCTTAATACCTTTCCCTCACACAGAAGGCTATCTCTCTCACAATCTTTTATCCCATGGACCTGTTTATTATTCCTTGCCTTGGAATAATGCATGATGATTAACCCCAATGTCCAGCACACATTCCATTTCGCTACTGTGAGACTCAATTTAAATCATTTTGTGTTACTTTTTAAATTCCCACAAAGTGTTCTTTCCCTTCATTTTCCTGCATAATACCTGCTGAGAGATTAGAGACAGAGACAGATAGGCAGGACACAAGAACGAGATAACGGTGTCCTTGACTTTGGCGTAACATAAGCAGGCTTTGTCTGAATGGAAATTGAGGACCACACAGAGCCACAAAGTGAATTTAATCGAACATTACTTCCTTTTTGTTTCTTTTTTCTTCATCAGGATATCTGTATATCTCATCTGCATATGATACACAGAGGCCACTGCTAGAAGTTTCCTTCTGTCTTTTCCCATTCGGTGCTAATATGATGCTTCCACTTAAGCTGTTAAACCTCATCATTATCAAGTAGAAATGTCTGTTTTCATACCAGCTCCTTGTTACATTTCCACCTAAAGCCTTCGAGCTCATCAGTATGCTTTCGGTGGAAAGCTATATAGTAATAAAACAAATAGATTTATATATCAGCATTAACAAAATGCAAGTAAACATGCAACGCCAGATGGCCATTGTTATTCTGCAGTGTTTGCATCATTTAGACTCGTCAGTAAATAAAATACATAGAAATACATCATATTACAGTGCCAGGGTGCCCATCTTGGCCGACTCTGGGTGAGGGCACCACCTTCTCCACAACTCTATTTAGAATTAAGCGGATTAGAAGGTGGTGCCCTCACCCAGAGTCGGCCAAGATGGGCACCACCTTCTCCACAACTCTATTTAGAAGCTGGTGCCCTCACCCAGAGTCGGCCAAGATGGGCGCCACCTTCTAAATAGAGTTGTGGAGAAGGTGGTGCCCTCACCCAGAGTCAGCCAAGATGGGCACCACCTTCTCCACAACTCTATTTAGAATTAAGCGGATTAGAAAACTAATGAATGAGGATTTTTATCATCGGTAGTAGTATTCTTATTTTATTTGTTAAAAGTAGTACATAACAATTAGTGGATTTTTATTTATTTATTTATTTATTTATTTTTTGTATGCTGTAAGTTGTATGCTGCAGAGGTTTTTGCTGCTTTTTATTTATTTTATCAACATTTCTATTTAGATATTTATTTATATATTTATCCGTCCTATTCTCCGCTCTGTGCTTCACTGCTCAAATGCTGTCAAAAGTTCACCCGCTCTGTGTGAGGATATATTTTTCAATGCTTCAGGAAATAGGGGCTGTACAGAGCAGCTCATAGATAACAGGTTAGATTAGAGGATAAAGTTTGTACTCTGCAGAGGGGAAGACCAGAGTAGGCGGATTGAGAGAAGATGCCCACTTGGATTCATGTGTCAGCACAGCTATATCTGTCCACCTAATTGTGCCACATTCACTTTGAGCTGTCTGCTGAAATGCCCACAGTGTCCTCGACTGGGTAATGACCAACAGCCTGTGTCGTGTTCGGATAACAGAATAGAAATGTAGTCAAATGCTGGCTGTAAGAGGAGAGCAGAAAGCTGCCTCTGGGCAATATGGACAGGAGTGTGGGTGTGTGAGAGGCTGTGTCTGTCTGGACAGCTTCATGTCAAAGCTTGAGCAGTGCAACAGTGCAATTTTAACCTCTATGGGAATTCCTTAGTATATACAGAGCACTACAGTGGTTTGTTTTTATATATTTTTTTAAAGACGGAGAAGAATCATCACCTCAGATTACATAGTCAAGTACCAAGTCTAATTACAGCCAGCATCAAGAAAATCATCCAACAAGTGTCCTGTATATTTTTCTATTATTTTGCCCAAGCTTCATTTTAAACAGTATATACAAACCAGATTCCAAAAACAGTTGGGTCACTATACAGATTTTGAATAAAAACTGAATGCAATGATGTGGAAATGCCACATTTCAATATTTTATTCCGAATAGAACATAGATAATGGGGTCAAAAGTTTAAACTGAGAAAATGTATCCTTTTAAGAGAAAAATATGTTGATTTTTAAATTTCATGTTGTCAAAAAATCTCAAAGTTGGGACAGTTAGCACTAAGAGGCTGGAAAAGACAACTGCACTTAGAATGAACAGCTGGAAGACCAATTACCACTAATGAGCAAAGATTCAGAGAATCTGGAACAATCTCTGTGCATAAGGGTCAAGGTAGAAAATCCATACTGGATGCTCGTGATCTTCGGGCCCCAAAAGGACACTGCACCACAAACAGGAATGCTACTGTAAGGGTAAATCACAGAATGGGCTCAACAATGCTTCCAGAAACCATTGTCGGTGAACACAATCCAATGTGCCATCCGACGATGCCGGCTGAAACTCTACAGTAGAAAGTAGAAGCCATTTCTAAACAGGACCCAGAAGCACAGTTGTTTTCTCTTTCCCAGGGCTCATTTAAATGGAGTGTAGCAAAATGGAAAACTGTTCTGTGGTCAGACAAATCACAAGTCAAAGTTTTTTTTTTATGGAAAACTGGTACGCCATGTCATCCTGACAAAAGAGGACAAGGACAACCCAAGTTGTTATTAGTGCTTAGTTCAGAAGCCTGCATCTGTGACAGTATGGAGTTGCATGAGTGCGTGTTGCATGGGCAGCTTGCACATCTGGACAGGCACCGTCAGTGCACAAAGTTATATTCAGGTTCTAGAACAACATATGCTCCCATCCAGACATGGTCTCTTTCAGAGAAGACCTTGCATTTTTCAACATGAAAGACGACATGCAGCATTAATTACAATATCATGGCTGCATGGGAAAAGGATCCGGTATTGAAATGGCCAGCGTGCAGTCCAGATCTTTCACCTATGGAGAACATTCGGTGCATCATAAAGAGGAAGGTGCAATAAAGAAGGCCCAAGACAGTTGAACAGTTCAAGGCCTGTATTAGACAAGAATAGGACAGCATTCCTATTTCTAAACTTGAGAAACTTGTCTCCTCAGTCCTTAGACGTTTGCAGACTGTTGTAAGAAGAAGAGGGGACGCCTCACAGTGGTGAAAATGGCCTTGTACCAACTTTTTTGAGATTTGTTGACAACAGGAAATTTAAAATCAACATATTTTTCCTTTAAAATTATATATTTTCTCAGTTTAAACTTTTGACCCTGTCATCTATGTTCTATTCGGAATAAAATATTGAAATTTGGCACTTCCACAGCATTGTAGTCAGTTTTTATTCAGAAGTTGTAGAGTGTCCCAACATTTTTGAAACCTGGTTTGTAGAACTGATGTCTGAGTGTGGTTTTGACCTTGTGTTCACGCTGTCAGACATGATAAATGACGGTGTGTTAACAACCGTAGTAATGAATCATCCTCATCGTAACATATGAATTTTCACACTTACATATTGAGTAATAAAATAGAGTTTGTCTCCTGAGAAATGTGTTTGAGCTTGAGATCTCCAAATAATCAGGCGAAGTCCATTGATACTTCAGCCATCTGTGGCCGGAAGCCCAGGAGAGTGTAATTGGTTGGGCTGTAAGAGAGGGAGAGACGCCAACCTCCATGTCAATCAAAGTAACACTAGCCAGTCCTCGGCGGCAGTGATCGCATGCATTCTAATGTGGGCCAATAACGCTCTCCTTCAGATGGGTTAAAAGTAGCAGTGGCTCCGACACGGTGCTCTCCACCCCAGGCATTATTTTGAAGGAAAATACTGAGGTTTCCTGAGTGGTCCATGCCCTGCTACCTGTCATCTGGTGGGAAAGAGCTGTCTGATGGGTGTTTATGAATAACTTTAGACAGAAAGATTTAGGGAAAAATAAAAAAGTAAAATAAAGTTGTCTACTTTAACAGAGGAATGTTATATCATGTTGGACAAGTACATTTCCATTAAAATCTGTTTTCAACAGCTTTTGTATGAAAACAATATTATTCAGTAACATGGACATTTTTTGTTTCATGAAGACAATTATTTGCTCTTCTTTCTTTGTAAACTTGTAGCTTAACCTACATTATAATGTTGCTCATTGAAGTATAAATTGGACATTTGGACAAGTTCCAGTCATTACCAGGCTTGGGGAGTAACAGATTACCTCTGCCACGCGACTGTGTGGCTGGAGTGCGGAATGGAGGCAAGCGGTACAGAATTTTTTCACTCTAAAATCAAGAAGACCAAAAACCTTCAACAGGGCAAACCCTGTGATCTTGAGAAATGGTACCAATCAACTTGGTAAAGTGGCCTTCAAACTATATCGAATTGAAGAAACAAGCAAATTGTAAAAGTCTGAATGCGTACAAATATGCATAAACTTCCTGTTGAATTGACTTCAAAGGGCAGAAGGAACTGACAGTAAAGAAAAGGATATTAAAGCAGCATAAAAACAGTTTCAAACTTTGATTTACAACTCAGAGCAAATGCTGAACAAATAAAAACAAATGCTGACGAATGTTTTAATGTAAGGGCAGCGGTGGCCGAGTGGCAAGGTGCTGGATCACTGTTCCCAAGGTTGGGGGTTGTCACTGTCCCCCCAGTAGAGCCAACTGGGTTATTAAAGGTCGGCCATGTCTTTCACTGTCTATGGTGAGAAGTTCATTTTAAAGAACAATTGCTGAGTATTGTCAAAAGTAGCTGCATAACTGTTAGCATGTTTCTGCCCTATGATGGCCTGGGAAGCTGTCCAGAGTGTACTCTGCTTTAGTCTAGAGTCCACTGAGATGGGCATGGACTGGGAGTCGACTGAGATGGACTCCCTGCGACCCTGATTAGAATTAAGTGGTTCAGAAAATGAATGAGTGAACTCGATTAACCTTATATATCCTATTTGAAGGCAGGTATAAAATATTTGATGATGCAGGGTTCCATCTTCACCACCTTTACCTCAAAAAAGCATAGTGCATATAGAGCTCTCCTGCTGTGCTAGGTTGCCACTTGAATAAACAGCTTGAAAATTTCATTGAAAAGTATTTTTCTCAAAATTCTTTTTTTACACCCTAATGCCTATTACATAACTCTTCCTGAAAAATATTTTGGGAGTGTTGGAGGTGCGGCAGACTGGTTTAAATATATATATATATATATATATATATATATATATATATATATATATATATATATATATATATATATATATATATATATATATATATATATATATATATATATATATATATATAAAGGACAGGACAAAGACTTTCTATTGAAACTCCATATATGACTACAGATCTGTTTCGAGGGGTGGTGAAACCATCCTCTCTCTTCAGGTGATTATAGAAGAATATAGAGTTATTCTATAATCACCTGAAGAGAGAGGATGGTTTCACCACCCTTTGAAACAGATCTGTAGTGATATATGGAGTTTCAATAGAAAGTCTTTGTCCTGTCTTTTTATTTTTGTTATTTGCTCTACCAAAAAGTATTGAGCACTCTCCTATGGAAGGATCTACTCAGAAAATCCTCTCTCTCTCTCTCTCTATATATATATATATATATCTATCTATGAGGATTCGATTTTAAAATGTCATTTTAAAATATTATATACATTCCCCAGTGGCAGCGGGTCTTGAAATACCATGTAAACTCACTTTTACAGGCAGTGAATGCCTTATTTTATGATTAGAGACTGATCGAATAAAATTTGCAAGTTTGATCTATCATTTTGCTCCCAGTACAAATGGGTGATTATTACACGTAAGACCAAAAACAATGGGGGGGTTATTGGAGCAGGACACTTCTTACATCGAATACGGTATATAAAGTGATTAACGCCAAAAAACCCACCTTAATCGCAATCAGTTGGAAGATTAAACATCATCAGTCTGATAATTAAATAATAGTCATCACTGTGGCGTAGTGTTTAGCACGTCAACCTCATAGCAAGAAGGTCCTGGGTTTGATTCCCAGGTTAGGCGTTTCTGTGTGGAGTGTGCATGTTCTCCCCTTGCTTGTGTGGGTTACCTCTGGGATCTCCAGTTTCCTCCCACAGTCCACAAAACATGCACAGTAAGTTATTTGGCTGTTCCAAATCACCCCTAGGTGTGAATGTGAGTACGAATGCTTGTGTAAGTGTTGGGCCTGTGATAGCCTGGGGAGCTGTCTAGGGGTGTACCCACCCTCGCCTAGAGTATATGATATTGGTGCCAGGCTCCCGGCCACCCTAATTAAATTTACACAGTTCAG
The DNA here is from genome assembly GCA_024760905.1 of Plotosus lineatus. Taxonomy (NCBI): domain Eukaryota; kingdom Metazoa; phylum Chordata; class Actinopteri; order Siluriformes; family Plotosidae; genus Plotosus; species Plotosus lineatus. The sequence goes on along the minus strand of CM045732.1, from coordinate 26,080,665 downwards.
AAAATGAACAAACACCAGTTTTTATTTGGATCTAACAGTAATGATATCATAGGACATAATTCTCTTCTGTTGATGTAAATTCATTACGAGTAAGATCTGTGTAAGATTTGAGAATTAGTACATCGTTTATCGGTTCTAACATTACTTTACCTGCTTTGTGCTCGAGGTTATAACCATCCAATCTTGTTATTTCCAGTTCAAAGACTGCGAAGATTTTATTTTGGGTATTAACAGCATGACTTTTGCCTGAAGGAGCTTTTGGTGCAACGCAGTCAGCATAACTTATACTTTCTTGTCTTTATTTTGCATATTTGATATCAAATTAATCCAAATGTAACTAAAAGCAATCATGTTACAATGCCTTTTTTATTCGGATACTTTTATTGCTTTACGAATTACATTTTTAATAAGTAATTAGTAATCAGGGGATTGCTTTTAAAAAGTAATTTACCCAACCCTGATCGTCGTTAACATAAATTCCAAAATCCTTCCTCTGCAATATTAGCAGATTTAGAGCACGTTTTCTGATAAATATGCCCAGTAGACTGTATAAAATTCTGTATCATCATCTTCAGACAAGGTCATAAAGAAGTCTGAAAGAGTCCTTTTCTCAAGTCAAAGCAAGCAGCATCTTTCTTGAATTGTAAGCATGAAAAAAATGTTCTTTTCATGCACATACCTGTTTTAATAGACAACCTGAAATTCCCTCCGCTGTTCCAATACAACAGAAAAACGTTAAAAGGATTTCTGAAGCTTGTTTCTGATAGATACAGACGCAGATGCTTAAATACAGAGTCTTTTATAATGGGAGTTCTTTTTGATGGTCTGTACTTAAATACGATGTTATTGCAATCTGACAGGAACAACATAATGTTTCAGAAATACAAGCTCTGACTGTTATTGAAAAATGTGTTTCTAGTTTCAGCTTCCGTAACCAACAGATCACAGTGAAAATGTATGATCTAAAGTAGGACTTTACAGTAGATCAGATAACCACTTGTACTTATCTGTATGTTTGACAACCTGGAAAAACCTTCAAATGATGAGATCTTTCACATGTCTACACTTTTAAAAAGTCGAAAAAACTGTCAGATGAACTTTGTTCATTTTTGGAGTGACATCGTGGTTCAGTGGTTAACGCGTCGGCCTTGCAGTAAAAGATCCTGGGATGGAGTTTGCATGTTCTCCCTGTACTTGCAGGGGGTTTTCCTCTGGGTGTTCCGATTTCTAGCACCAGTCCAAACCCAAGTACATTACGCTAATTGGCTGTTCCAGATTGGCCATAGGTGAGTGTAAATGGTTGCATCTGTGTGTTTCCCTGCAATGGTTTGACAAGCTGTTCGAGTGTGCCTTGCCTTCGCTCAATGTCAGATATGATAGACTTCAGCCTCCCTGAAACCCGATAAGGATGAGCGGTTTGGTAAAGTTTTTGTGATTGATTTTTTTTTCTCTCTCTTTTTGAAACTTTTTTTTGTCCAAAGTGGCATTGATGGCTGAGGTAAAATTTCTAAGTAAATCAGTTTCATATGATCCCCCCAGAACTCAGCAACAGCAATCATTGACCAGTTTTCTATATTTACTTTGATTCTGTCGAGCATGATGTGCAGAAATATATATATATATATATATATATATATATATATATATATATATATATATATATATATATACATATGATCGATGTGCCAGACTGATCTGCAGCTACAGGAAGCATCTGGTTGAAGTTATTGCTGCCAAAGAGGGGGCCACAAAATATTAAATGTGATGGTTCAGTTACTTATTCCTCCCCCTTCTGTCATTGTTTGCATGCTATCCTCATTAAAATATGAAAACCTATAAATGTTTGGGTGGTTTTAGTTAAAGCAGACACTGTTTTTTCATCTGTGTGATTTTGACAAAGATCAAATCACATTTGATGGTGATTTTATGCAGAAATGTGAGAAATTCCAAAAGATTCAGATACTTTTTCATACCACTGTATATAATATTGTGCTGTGGGTCTTCGGTCAAGGAGCTTCAGCATCGGGCATAGCTGTAGAGGCCGACACGGGATCTGCAGATCCTGCCGCAGCCGCTGCAGATGAAGTACTTGCAGTGTGGTGGGGGTGGAGCCAGTCTCCACTGACTGTGGAGTCTCTTCTCTCCTCTGCTGTCCTGATGACATCCTGGGTGGTGGTCTGCCAATCGGAGCAGTCGAAGGCGGCTGACTCTAGGTCGGAGGGGTTGAAGCCTCCAGCCTTGAGTTTGCACTTGCAGACATCCTTGAACTTGAGAGCATATCTATGATTGACCTGGCTGCCCTGAATCCACACTACACCTCTACGTTCGGCAAGTAGTTGGAGCCTGTTGAGGATGAGATGGGTAAAGGCTTAGGAGTGAGATGCCACGATAATTGTTGCAATCACTTCTCCCCCCCTTGCTCTTGTAGAGGGTGATGATTTGGGCATCACGCATGTCATGGGGAACAGCCCCTTCCTCCCAGCACTACAGTATAAGCTCATGGAGGTGTTTCAAGAGTGAGCTCTCCTTTGCTGTTTTGATGATTTCAGGCAGGATGTTGTCACTTCCTGGAGCCTTGTTGCTTGAGATGGAGTCTATCACCTTGCTGAGCTCCTTGATGGTGGGTGGAGCATCAAGCTCATCCATAACAGACAGTGGAGGGATGTTTTCAAGAGCTGTGTTCCAGACAGCCCATCTCTCCATTTGTTTGCCACGATCCTTGATGACGTCGCCTGCAGCTGATTTGAGGGGGGGGCGCTCTTGATGGCACTGGGACCGAAAGCCTTCTTCATGCCTTCGTACATTTTGTGCTCGTTTCCAAGATCTGCAGAAAGCTGTCTGTTCTTGCAGAGGTTAAGCCAGGAGTTGTTGGCACAATGCCTTGTAATTTTTTGTGCAGTATTTCATGCAGCGTGCAGTGCAGCAAGCATTCGCACAGAGGGCTCCTTCTTGTGAGCGATAAGGGCTGCACGTTTGTTGGCAATGGCAGGTTCCATCTCAGCCACTCCTGCTTCAAACCAATCCACACTCCTCCCCATCTTCTTCCCAAAAGGTGCCTATGGCAGTCTCAAACATAGCCTCGTGGATGTGGTTCCACCTTGCAGCAGCACAGTCAGTGGGGCAGTCCACCAGGGCTACATTTATGGCTTCAAAATAGCCTTCCCACAGTTCAGGCACTGCAGTCATAGCTGTGTTGACGCAGGGCCGGGGTTTCTGCTTGGAGCGGTTGACATGTTTTGGAGACATACATTGGCGTCGACCAGGGAATGGTTGGTGTCACAGTCAGCGCTGTGGAAACTGCATGTGACCAGCACTTGGTTCAGCAGGGATTTCCTGGTGATGACGAAGTCCAGCTGATGCCAGTGGCGAGACGTTGGGTGTCTCCAGGACAATCAGTGGCAGGACTTGGTGGAGAAGAATGTGTTGGTCAGACAGAGGTCATGAAAGTAACAGAGCTCAAGAAGGCGTTGGCCATTCTCATTGAGCTTGCCAATGCCAAAGCAGCCAATGCAGCAGGGCCAGGAGTGGTGATCTGCCCTATTGGTATGTTAAAGTCTGCGGGCAGAAACAGGTGCTCCTTGGCAGGGATCTGCTAGATCCTGGCTTCAAGCGCATTGTAGAATGCATCCTTCTCTTCAACTGGAGAGCATAGGCACTAATGATGGTAGCTGGTCCAGAGGAGGTTGTGAGACGGAGAGAGAGGACTCGTGGAGTGCCTGAGGATGGCGGTTCAACAAAGGGCAGAAAGGAGTTTCGCACAGCAAATCCAACACCATATAGGCGATGCTCAGCAGGCTCCTGTCCCTGCCAGAAGAACATATAGTCCTTCTCCTTCAGACTGCCACTGCCCGGGAGCTGCATCTCTTGCAGTGCTGCAAGGTCAATGTTGAGCTTCCTCAACTCGAGGTCAATGATGGCAGTTTTCCTGGCCTTGTTGATTTGCCGGAGGTTGTCATAAACGCCAGGACACATTGTTCTGATGTTCCAGGTTGCCAGACTCAGCACTGGCTGCTTTGATTTCTTGTTATTGCCTGGTGCAGTGTTTACAGTCCGTGCTTCGGCTTTTGGCCTATGCTTCAAGCTTCATTGAAGTAAGCGGACTGTCGCGGGCCAGCACTTTACTGGCTGGGGGCTGCCCAGTTAAAGACAGGCAATAGCTGGCCAGTGGGACTCGATGATCCCTCCCACTGTCAGGATATGGCCCTAAGTGCCTGAGCTTACGCCAATTAGCCCTGGGCTTCTAACCAGTAACTGCATCTCCCCGTGTTGAGCTGCCACAGAATGCGGTCCTGGAATGACCTCTCCAGGGCATAGGCCAGGGCGAAGTTGTGGAGGAACTGAGATGCCCAGTCGACAGATCCCCCTTCTGGGCCTAGCTGATAGTGTCCAACAGAAGGGGCTAGCTGATACAGTTGGTACCAACTTGGCTACAGGAATTGCCGAGAGGTGCCCCTACGCGGGGACCAACAGCCTTTGGGGCTCCACTCCGAATTTTCTTTAGGGGGTGTCTCCCTTAGCCTTTGTCATCCCCGTGGTGACCACAAGGCAGTGATGCTATTTGCTCATAGCTGGGGGTTGTAAGTCAGAGTTGTCCTTCTCTTAGCCTTTACCTCAAGGGCTTTATCTGCAAGCCAGCAAATGGTTGTCTCGTGAGTACCAGGGCATGTGGGCCTGCATACTGCACCTCTGGGGCTCAACCTGCTCGAGATCCCTCACACATTTAGCCTGGGGCCATAAGGTGCCCAGTTTCCAGGGTGTGCCATGAGGAGACAATGTAAGAGTCTTGACAACAGAAGCTTTGTACCATCAGGAAGGACTTGCGCACTTGGCCTTCTTTTCACTCAATGAGCTAGATGGTGGCTGCAGATGAAGCTGGAAGCAAGAAGGCAGCTACACTACAGCTGCTCCGCAGCACTAGGCACTATACTAAGTCCTGTGCAATGCACCCTTACCTGTATATATATATATATATATTCTCAAAAAATTAGCATATTGTGATAAAGTTCATTATTTTCTGTAATGTACTGATAAAAATTATACTTTCATATATTTTAGATTCACTGCACAACAACTGAAATATTTCAGGTCTTTTATTGTTTTAATACTGATGATTTTGGCATACAGCTCATGAAAACCCAAAATTCCTATCTCAAAAAATTTACATATCATAAAAAAGGTACTCTAAATGAGCTATTAACCTAATCATCTGAATCAACCAATTAACTCTAAACACCTGCAAAAGATTCCTGAGGCTTTTAAAAACTCCCAGCCTGGTTCATTACTCAAAACTGCAATCATGGGTAAGACTGCCAACCTGACTGATGTCCAGAAGGCCATCATTGACACCCTCAAGCAAGAGGGTAAGACACAGAAAGAAATCCCTGAGCGAATGGGCTGTTCCCAGAGTGCTGTATCAAGGCACCTCAGTAGGACGTGGGAAGGAAAAAGTGTGGCAGAAAACGCTGCACAACCGGAAGAGGTGACTGGACCCTGAGGAAGATTGTGGAGAAGGTCCAATTCCAGACCTTGGGGGACCTGTGGAAGCATGTGAAAGCAGTGGACTGGCCTACAGGTGCCGCATTCCCCAGGTCAGGCCACTTTTGAACCAGAAACAGTGGCAGAAGCGCCTGACCTGGGCTACAGAGAAGCAGCACTGGGCTGTCGCTCAGTGATCCAAAGTACTTTTTTTGGATGAAAGCAAATTTTGCATGTCATTCGGAAATCAATGTGCCAGAGTCTGGAGGAAGACTGGGGAGAAGGAAATGCCAAAATGCCTGAAGTCCAGTGTCGAGTACTCACAGTCAGTGATGGTCTGGGGTGCCATGTAGCTGCTGGTGTTGGTCCACTGTGTTTTATGAAGGGCAGGGTCAATGCAGCTAGCTATCAGGAGATTTTGGAGCACTTCATGCTTCCATGTGCTGAAAAGCTTTATGGAGATGAAGATTTTCATTTTTCAGCACAACCTGGCACCTGTTCACAGTGCCAAAACCACTGGTAAATAGTTTCCTGACCATGGTATTACTGTGCTCAACTGGCTTGCCAACTCTCCTGACCTGAAGCCCATAGAGAATCTGTGGGATATTGTGACGAGAAAGTTGAGAGACACCAGACCCAACACTGTGGATGAGCTTAAGGCCGCTATCAAAGCATCCTGGGCCTTCATAACACCTCAGCAGTGCCACAGGCTGATTGCCTTCATGCCACGCCACATCGAAGCAGTCATTTCTGCAAAAGGATTCCCGACCAAGTATTGAGTGCATGACGGAACATAATTATTTGAAGGTTGACTTTTTTGTACTTAAAACACTTTTTTTATTGGTCGGATGAAATATGCTAATTTTTTGAGATAGGGATTTTTGTTTTTTCCTTCCTTTTTTTGTCAAAATTATCAATATTAAAACAATAAAAGGCTTGAACTACTTCAGTTATGTGTAATGAAACTAAAATATATGAAAGTCTAATGTCTATCAGTACATTACAGAAGATAATGAACTTTATCACAATATGCTAATTTTTTGAGAAGGTTTGAGAAGGACCGGTATGTATGTATGTATGTATATATATATATATATATAGGGATCCCTCACTTTTCGAGGTTAATTGAGACCAAGATCCCCAAGCAACCATTGAAATCTGAGAAGCAGGATACCCCCTCCCCTCACTGACGCGGCTGAATTTTCCCGAGGGCAGAATCCCTCCTAGGCAGCTCAGCGGCCATCATAGGTCAGAAACACGCTGTCTGCTATGCAGTTGCTCTTAATATGTATTAAATATTGTAAAATGCTATAATAGGAAACATCAGATAATCAATCTACCCATATGCTGCAGGTGTGACACTTCTGGTGTGTCCACATCACACTCAGGTCTGTTATAGCCAATCATGCATTTCATGGCTCCTGCTGTGTTTTCTGACCGACCATAGACAAATTGGGGGTGTATATATATATATATATATATATATATATATATATATATATATATATATATATATATTACAGTATTGTAGTTTGGAATGTAATTTTAGTTTAGCTCTGTTTACTCGTCTTAAAGATAAGGGTGGATAATCCTTTGTTGATTTTACCAAACAGGAAATTCAAATGTTGCAGAAATAGCACACAGAAAAATCAAGCAGCAGGGGCAGTGCTGGCCTGGTGTTAAAGGTGCTGGATCACTAATCCCAAGGTTGAGGGTTCAAACCCCACTCTCAACAGGTTTTCACTGTACCCCCAGTGCAGCTAACTGAGTCATTAAAGGTCAGCCATGTCTCTCACTGTCCATGGTGTGAGGTTTATGTAAAAGAACCGTTGCTAGAGTCGCTGTATAGGCGTCAGTGTGTTTCTGTGTTGCAGTGCCCTGGCGAGCTGTCCAGGGTGTACTCTGCCCTCGCTCAGAGTCGGGTAAGATTAGCACCAGCCTCCCCGTGACCCTAAATGGAATTAAGCGGTTCAGAAAATGAATTAATTAATTAAAATCAAGCAGTAATATCGCTCGGCAATCTGAATGTTTTTTAAAAAAAAGATACCTTTTTTAAAGGCTAAAGTGGAGAAAATATTGGACTGCTGTGTGCTTGTGGTTGTGCTGTGACAGATTTTCTCCTCTACAGTTGTTAAACAGTCTGATTGTGGCAGAAATAAGAAGAATGCTTGAAATGTTCAGTTCTGCACCTGGGTGGAATACAGTGATCCCTTGCTACTTCCTGTTTCAGTTTCTGCGGCTTCAGTGCATTACGGGTTTTTGAAAAATATTCATCAAAATTTTTGTCAAAAATAAGGCAATTAAGGGAAAATAGGGGAAAGGTGAAGGAAAATTTCACAAAACAAGGCCAATTATGCACCCTTCCACCCAAAACAAACAAGCAAAAAAAATAACAAACAAAACTACTTACATTTTTATGTGAAGTGCGCGTCTGAGTGCACGTGTCTGAATGTGTGTATATTTATATTTTATTTACATCTTATGCATTATTTTTGAATGTTTAATTATTATAAGCATTTATAATTTTGAATATGTATTTATTGATATTATATGTACATATACATGTATGTATACCTCAGTCGGGGGGGTTGATCCTACTTCCTGGAAATTGGTGGGGGTTCTTGGTCCCAATTAACCTCGGAAAGTGAGGGATCCCTGTAAGAGCTGCCCATTTGCCTCTGTTCATTATGGAGAGGGTGAGAGGGGTTGTCCAAGAAGCCTTCATTCTCCTTTCCGCCACTGTGTCTAAACTGTCTATATCTAGGCCCACAACAGAGATTTCCTCAGTTGACTACAGAACACCTTTTCCCCTCTCATGACAGTTGGCAAACAAATTAAATGTCATGAGCCTTGAAAGCTTAGGGACAGTGTACAAACCTCACTGAAATTCAAACCAGCCAAACCTCCAGACATCCGTTTTGAATACAGTCCCTTGGTGCATACCTAAGCTTGGAAAACCGTTACATTAATGAAGCAATCCCAACTATCGGCTCAAGCCGACCCACTCAGTACGGAAGGCTTTAGTTTGAAAGCCCTTTACTCTGCTTAAAAATTCCTGCTGAAAGGAAATGGAACGATAGGCAAGAAACCAGATTTCTGCTCGAGTTAAATAACTTTCACATATAAAAGGATCTGTCTGTTGCTTTTCACCAAACTTTTTTATTCTCCTCCACACAGCTGGTCAGGGGAATTATAAACTATCATCCATGTGGAATCATGTTGGGGTTCAAAGCATTCAGAGCATAAAAAAGAGGAAGGCACACGTGCCCCATTGGAGATCCACTGGGTTCCATTATCTCTTCATTGTGAATAATATAGCGCTTATTTCCTTTGCCACAAACAAGCCCCACTTTCATGTTTGGATTTAATTATTTTCTCCAAGAAATTAAAAACGGTTGTTTTTAACTTTGTTCAAATATAGAAGGCTATAGGACTCTCTGTAATTGTCTAGAGAGCAAGGACATGGCTATTACAGTTCAGATTTTGAAGACCCAGACAGAAAATTCTTTGATTTGTATCCACTGATTTACATCCATCATCCTACGTAACATGAAACAGGTTTTTTCTGCATTGTCTTTGGGACCTCATGTCCTTAAGGAAAAATAAAATACTGTCATCGCAGTGGTTAAGGTTTTGTGATGTACAGTTTGTCAGATAATACAACATATGTTCTGGAGGAATGTGTTTTTTCTGATTAATGCGTAATTCCAGATGTTCCCAGTCGAAAATGTGACCAATGTGAAATAAAGAGATGCGTGAAAAAATGTGGGGTAAGTTCAGTGAAACAAGCCTTGTTATCCCACGTTAGTACGTTTGTCTACCACAGTTGTGCTTGTGTCTGTCCAGGGTATGTACTCTGCCCTAGAACAAGAGTTGGCTGAGATGGGTGCCAGCCTCTCCGCAACCCTAATTAGTGTACGCAAATGAATTATTCTCAATTTCCACTAGGTATTCAAGTAATTGTGTGTTTGTAGGCCATGCTATGGACTGACGGTTTTCAGGGTGTACCCCACCCAGAGGCAGGCCATGCATTTGGTACCTGGGTCCTCAGTGGAATTTAACGAACTTTATCCACCTCCTAATGCCACTAGTCTTATGTCGCAATTGTACAAACCATCAGTAATATATATATATATATATATATATATATATATATATATATATATATATATAAACTTACAATATAACAGGGCGTGGCTCTGCAGAGAGAGAGAGAGAGAGAGAGAGAGAGAGAGAGAGAGAGTTTGTGCATTTCTGATAGTAACTCTGAGTATTATATAACTTTCAGCAGTGCTTACTGGTTGATGTTCATGATAAATTTGGTGTTCAGTTGAATGTAAAAAAGGGTAAGCCTTACCGCCACTTCCTTAATCTCTCCTTACGATGTCTCACTTTTCTGGAAATATCTGCCTTGAAAATTCATTTTTAAGAATGTCTGGCACCAAGTTAATTTCTCCTTCTCCGTCAGCTACTGCGGGCATAAAAAATCCTAAATCAAATGTATTGCATACAGTTCACCTTGTTTAGCTCTGACCAACCAATCAGAGGAACATTGCTGACGTTATTGTAAGCCTGTTAGCTGGTCCTGTGAGGTGAATCTGTAATCTGAATCGTTAAAAAAAAAAAAAGCATCCCCATTGCTGATATGGTTTAAGTGACATCGGCCAGGACTGCTGATTTCTGAAGGCCCTGAACAGATTAGATTCACACTGCAATGAATAGAAGCTGAAATCTGATTGGCTCCAAAAAATAAAATAAAATAAAATAAAATCTTCCATCCACATATCATGTACCGGAAGCAGTGCTGCAAAGAGATGCTATGAAATGAAGAGAATAGCCTGCTGGGAATAAATTAATAAAAAATACACAAATATTAGAATTTAGGTTGTAAATGTAGGTCAGTGCTTCCGAGAGTTGGACCAGATGAAAAGGCTTTGCTTTCTCTGATGGGCCTGCCACTGACCCCACCTTTTCCCAGTGTCAGCTAAGATAGACTCCAGCTTCCCTGCTAGAATTAGAATTAAGTGGTTTGAAAAATGAATGAGTGACGAGTCCGTAGAACTGATTATGGTGATTCTGATAATGTTTCTAAATCGACTGTCTAACATGTTCTTTACCTCACCTTACAAAGCTGTTGGATATGTGTGTGTGTGTGTGTGTGTGTGTGTGTGTGTGTGTGTGTGTGTGTGTGTGTGTGTGTGTGTGTGTGTGTGTGTGTGTGTGTGTGTGTGTGTGTGTGATGAAAATTAGAATGATCAGTGTTCACATTTGTATGTAATTTGAACTACAACAGCTGCATTGATTTGTCACGGCTTTCTGTGCTGTATAGCCAGTCGGATGCTTCATCCTGTCTATAACTTTAATGGGTGACTGATAGATTTCATTATTATTTTGGTGCAAACCACTGAATATGAAATTAATAACATGAACAAAATAGACTTTTTAAATCAAATTAAATCTAGTGAATATTTTTAAATGAAAATTCAATCTAATAATCAACAGTCAAATAATATTCCCCCCGCCACATTTTAAATAATTAATTCATATTTTGGGGCAGTGGTGGCCAAATGGTAAAGCTGCTGGATCACTGATCCTAAGTTTGGGGGTTGAAGCCACACTTACCATGGGTTGTCACTGTCCCCCCCCCAGTGCAGCTAACTGGGTTATCAAAGGCCGGCCATGTCTCTCACTGTCTATGGTGTGAGATTCATGTAAAAGAACCATTGCTGACTTTCGACAAGAGTAGCTGCAAAGCTGTCAGCGTGTTTCCGCCCTGTGATGGCCTGGCGAGCTGTCCAGGGGGTACTCTGCCCTCGCCCAGAGTCGGTTGGGATGGGTGCCAGCCTCCCCATGACCCTAATTAGGATTAAGCGGTTACAGAAAATGAACTTTAAGTGCAAAAAATAAATAGGCATTCATAAATAGGCATGCTCAAGTGGCGTACATTTAAGATGCTTGCTGTGCTTTGACTTTGTTATTGATTGATCATTTCAATGGTCAGTTGTTGATGAATTTTCAATTGGTGCAGGTTATCTCATGGTTTGTCGTGCTGCTTTTTATTCGATGGTGTTTTGGTACCTAAATTAGGTAGGCAAATCGCTTGTGCATGGCATCATGCTTATGCACTGCTCTCTCTCTCTCTCTCTCTCTCTCTCTCTCTCTCTCTCTCTCTCTCTCTCTGTTTTACCTTCTCGAGTCATGTGCCTGATTCCTAAAGGGATTATTGGCCAATATGTTGCTACCCTGCCCATTCATCAAGGCTGCATTCAATGCCATCGACACTGCAATAGTGGTATGGATAGTCAATTGAAGGACATCAAATATCTAAGGTATTATATTTGTAAACAGGGAGTGGATCTGGCTGGCGCTATGAATGTAAGGCAAGCGCAGGCCCTCCTGGAGTTTTTCTTATTACAGAAAAACTGGAGAACATTACCTTCTTTTTCTATGACCAACAGAGAGTTTTCCAATGACAAACAGCAACATGTTTTTGTCACAGACGTTCCAATTTTGAAATAGTGACATAGATTGTGGGGCAATCCTAGTTACACCAAATACTTGTTGTGAGCAGTGCTGTCGTGGTGGGTATACGCTGGTACACGATGCATACCCACTTGTGTTAGTAGCTGAGTTGTGTGTACTGACTTAATTTGGACTACTTTACAGTTGATCAACATAAATTTCCGTGACTGTGTAAATAAAAAGCGGAGATGAAGTGCTAAATAGTTTCAAAGCCAAAGCCGCACCCTCCCCGCACTTCGCGCACCTCAGCCCACAAAGTGGCGGAAAAAATAAGTGGGTGCAGCTGTGCGCTTTGGTCACTTTGCTGCCATCATGTACGCACTTATTTTTTGACCACCTCAGCAATGGTTGTAAGTAATGAGGGCTACACTGTAACCCCATTGGGATTAAGCTGTTCAGCAAATAAATGGATGAATGAATGAGTGTACATTTTCCAGAAAATCTACAATACTCTATATGCAGGTTTTTCTAGTCATAATGTTCTATGCATATATTAAAACCAGCCGGTTAACAACAATTATTTACAAAGCTCACAATCTTGAACTTGCATGGGAAAGAATAGACTGCTATCGGGAATCCCGAAAGTGATGCTTTACTGCTGTTGCGTACGACTCGATCATTGCTCCATTAGGAACCTGTGCTTTGTACCAAACAGCTCAAAGACCAGATGCTGAACTTTTGCTTGACCTTTTCAGAATTAAAAATGTAGTCAAGCTTTAAACAGTTCTTCATGTAGCACTGCATTAATTCTGATTTAGCCTGAAACCAGGTAGCAGTAATGGAGTGTTCGGTAAGAATTCAGCGTTTTCTCTCAAGTGTGTCATTTTCCCTTCCGTTTGCTTCAATTCACTTTTTTTCTACAAGCAATCCTAATTAATTTTTACACACCAGTCTCTCTCTCTCTCTCTGTCTCTCTCTCTCTCTCTCTCTCTCTCTCTCTCTCTCTCGCTCTCTCTCTCTCTCTCTCTCTCTCTAATTAATATATGTATATATACATATATTTAATTAGAACCACATTAAAAATAATTATTTTACATCAAATGATCAAAACAGCCACTTTTTGCCAACAAAATAACACCTAATATTGTCCTATAATGTTTCACAAGATGAGGGCCAGTGGTGGCCTGGTGGTAACGGGTGCTAGATCACTGATCCTAAGGTTGGGGGTTCGAGTTCCACTTTCCATAAGGTTGTCACTGTCCCACCAGTGCAGCTAACTGGGTCATCAAAGGCTGGCCATGTCTCTCACTGTCTATGGTAAGAGGTTCATGTAAAAGAACCATTGCTAACTTTCGTGAAGAGTAGCTTCAAAGCCGTCAGCATGTTTCTGTCCCTTGCTAAATAGTTGTCAGGAAGTGCATCTGACATAAAAACCTATGCCAAATGAATCATGCGAATCAGATGATTCGCTGTGGTGACTACTGAAAAAGGGAAAAGCCGATAGGAAAAGAAGAATGTTTCACAACATGGCAGGATACAGAAAGATGGATCTTGGATCATTTCTCTCCTCACAATCGCTCTAAATCAGGGGTCACCAACCTTTTTGAAACTGAGAGCTACTTCATGGGTACCAATTAATGCGAAGGGCTACTAGGTCGATACACACCTCTGAAATTACAAATTTGCTCAATTTACATTTAATTAGATTTAATTAGATGTTATTATTAATAATTAATGATATTCATCTATGTGAAGATATTGACTTGATTTAAAAATATATTCAAAAAAATTATATGCAGCTCAATGGAGAGTGGCGCTGTCCTAAAAATGGGCCTGTCCTAAAAATAGCAGTGAACAGGTCCGCGGGCAACTTATATTGTCCTTGCGGGCTACCTGGTGCCCACGGGCACCACGTTGGTGATCCCTGCTCTAAATCATCCGGCGACCTGGGTCCTCTCATCTGCAGTCTCTGCCTCAGCTCAGTCCACAGGTTTCCAATGGAGTTGAGGTCTGGGGACTGAGATGGCCATGGGAGGAGCTTGATTCTGTGTGTGGTGAACCATTTCTTTGTAGATTTGGCAACATGTTTAGGGTCATTATATTGCTGAAAGACCCAATGACGGCCCATCTTCAGCTTTCAGGCAAATCCCACCAGATTTGGACTTAAAATGTCCTGGTATTTTAAAGCATTCATGATGTTATGCACCCTAACAAGATTCACAGGGCCTCTGGAAGAGAAACAGGTCCACTGCATCATCGATCCTCCCCCATACTTCACAGTGGGCATGAGGGGCTTTATGAATACTCATCTTTTGTCTTCCACCAGACCCATTTAGAGTGTTTGTTGCCAAAAAAACTCTATCTTGGTCTCATCTGACCAAAGCTGTTAAAGTCCCAGTACCACTTAGCGAACTCCAGGCAATTTATGATTGTGAGTGAGAAGAGGTTTATTTTCCGTGCATGCCTCCCAAACAGCTTGTTAGCACGTAGGTGGTGCCTGATAGTTGTTTTGAAGACTTTGTGACCTCAAGATGCTCACATTTGTTGCAATTTTTTAACTGTGAGCTTTGGAGAACTTTTTATTTCTCTTACCATCGCCCTTGCTGTGCGTGGTGGCAAATTAACCTTGTGTCCTCATTCAGGCTTCTGTACTACTGTTACAGTTGTTTTAAACTTCTTCATGATTCCTCTGACAGTAGATATGGGCAGGTACAGGAGTGGAGTGATTTTTCTTGTAGCCGTTGCCTGATTTTTGAAGGTTGACACACGGTGGAAGGAACACAGTGTGTTCCTTTGTCTTTCCCACGTGTAAGGGTGGATCCGAGAAATGGCCTCTGTGCCACGTCATATTTATACAAAGGGAAAAAGGAAGTGATGAATTACTAATTAAATGTTGCTGGATACTCTGATCAACTTTGTAAAGTACTATAGAAATAACAGAAATACTTCAATTACATTTATTTCCGAGGAATTATTATGGGTGCCAATAATTGTGGAAAAGGTGATTCCAGGCAGTTTTATTTCTTAGTCAGGGATATTTTAAGCTTAAAATTGACTTCAGCTGAAGGTTACATTTTTTTGTACATTTTCAGTGTGACAGGAGCTTCTGCAAAAATAAATAAATAAAGTAATTTATTTCAAGGCCTTTAACATATCTTAATATATATATATATATATATATATATATATATATATATATATATATATATATATATATATATATATATATATATATATATATATATATATATATATATATATTTCGTATTCGACGTGATAAGTGCCCAGGTGAGCGCTTATTAAAATGATTAACAGCAGAGTGGTACGGCAAGTGCTTATTACCATCAAGGTGGAAAACATGAATAGTAACAGAACAATAAAAGAGTTTTACTGGTATTTGTGTTATTAATTTTGTGTTATCAACCAAATTACTTACATGAAAGCTGAAAATAAACAGAAAACAGCATGAATAAATAAAAAAAGACTTTAACTTCCCTTACTTTTCCCTCCTGGTGCTTTTCCTTTAAACATTTCCTTTAAACATTTTCCCCGAAAGTAAAATGAGCCAATCAACACGAATGTCAACTTTAGCACATGACACATTGAACCAATCAACACGAACATAAACAAAAGCACATGGCCAGGACGTCCTTAAATTTATGAAGTTAGTAAGCAGGAGAATTTGGTAAAAATACTCATCACTTTCTGATAAGTCCATATCTGGCTCATTGCTCCATTGATCCAGAGCATCCCATAGTTTTGCTGTAGCAGTTTCCAATGGTTCATCAGTTGGACATTTACCAAGCGAACAGCAAAATATTTTCCTGTTTTTTAAAGCACAGTGGAACAATCAAATGTGTTGTTACTGATGAACATTATAGGCATTCCCCAGTGGCAGGGGTTTTGAAATAAAGTGTAAACTCACTTTGACAGGCAGTGAACGCCTTATTTTACAGTTACAGACTGATTGAATAAAATTGGTAAGTTTGATCTACAATTTTGCTCTCAGTACACATGGGTGGTTATTAGACGTAAGATCAAAAACATTGGGGGGGGGGGTATTGGAGCAGGGCGCTTATTATGTCCAATACAGTGTGTGTGTGTGTGTGTGTGTGTGTGTGTGTGTGTGTGTGTTTGTGTGTACATATATATATATATATATATATATATATATATATATATACACACACACCCCAGTGCACTAATTGGGTCATCAAAGGCCGGTCATGTCTCTCACACTCTCTGGTGAGAGATTCATGTAAAACATGGGTGTCAAAGTCATGCCACAAAGGTCTATGTGGCTGCAGGCTTTTGTTTCAACCAGGCGGCAGCAGCATACCTGACTTGGCTCATTTAATCAGGTGATTTGAGTCTTTAAGCAGTTGATTGGTCAATCTTTGTGCTTTTAATCAAGTGATTTGAGTCTTCAGGCAGTTGATTGGTCAGCCTCTGTACAGAGCACACAGATTTACCAATCAACTGCCTGAAGACTCAAATCACTTGATTAAATGACTCAAGTCAGGTGTGCTGCTGCTTGGTTGAAACAAAAACCTACAGCCACACGTCCCTTTGTGGCATGAGTTTGACACCCCGATGTAAAAGAACCATTGCTGGCGTTCGACAAGAGTAGCTACAGCACCTTTTACCACCAGGCCACCACTGTTCCATTGCTACCCTCTACATGTCTTGGCCATTATTTCTTTATCCATTTTAGGGCATCCGACGTAAAAACCTCTGCCAGATCAAATGTGCGAATCAGATGATTCGCTGTGGCGACTCCCGAGTGAAAGGGAAAAAGCCGAAAGGAAGACAGACAATCTGAAGTCGGGTTGCTAAGGCATCCTGTCTCCAGTGACACTCAATAGTTCCTTCTGGGGGATCCCAAAGCATCTCTGGGTCAGACCTTTATTTAATCCCTTCAGTGAGTTCTGGGTTTACACCAGAGCCTCCTTCCAGTTTGACATGCTCAGAACACATCTGAATTGATTCCACCCAACTTGAAGGCATTCTAACCAAATACCGGAACCACCTCAACTGACCTCTTCATTATCACATCATCATTTTTTTTTAAACCACAATGTGTTGTCTTTAAATGTCTTCTTTAAGCTTCCCTTGTTCTTGTCATCCTCGACCATTCTTCAGAACTTGTCATTTTCCTCTCCATCTTCTCTCCTGCTATTTGGCACCATGAATGTTTACAAGCCAGGTTGTGCTCTTTGTAGCTCCCCATCAGTTCACTTATGATGTTTTCATGAATAATTACTCATCGCTGTGCAGTATATCTGGCTTTTGGCATGAATGTTGTGATCTTGGTTAGAAAGGGTGGCAGAAGCAGACAGTGCTGCCCAAGAGGCCTTGATCTCTTAATGATAGGGCGGTCACACCACATAAGTTCACAGCTGCCTGCCTGCAACATTTAACTATAATAATCCATCAAATTCATTTCATCCAGCCTGTACTGACATCCTCGAACTCATTTGGAGTTAAATGAATAGTATGCAGTCATAATGTATACTCACTAAATTATTTGATTAATAATCAGCATTTCGTATAACAAGCCTACATTATATATTTCAGTACGTAGTTTGATATTGTTGGCTAAAAGCATTTGCCAGGCTTCATTGCTGCCGATTTTTATTCTTCTCCTGGTCTGTTTGCTCGTCGTCCTTCAGATTTGTCAAGGAGTCTTATGAAAGGTGGAGAGATCCTCCCATCATTTCTTTGCTCTGTGAAATCCTCCTCATCTGAAATCAATAGCTATTTTCCGTCCTTGTTTTGCTCAGCGTGCTACTTACTGCTTATTTCAGGCAAAAAAAAAAAAAAAAAAAGACTAAAAAGAAAGAGCGATTGACTTCGAAAGGAAGAGGAAGACACAAAGAGGTCCCCACATGAGACATCAGGTGTTAATAGGAAATTAAATCTTTTTATGGAGTGCAGAGATTGTTCCTCAGTGCTGATGCACTGAAGGGGTTAAAAGGGTCAGGTTTGCTGTGAGCACATACAAGTGAGTAGTGATCGTGCATACAAATGGAGCAGTGGGCTGCCACACACTGGGGCGCCCGCAGAGCAGTTGGGGCGTAGGTGCCTTACTCAGCAGCACTTCATCCATGAATGAGCTTTGACCTGTTTGTTCAGGGCCTGCAGGTCTTTGTTGCATCATGGCTTTTAAAGCGTATATACCATATGCATGTGGTTTCCCATCCTCGAACAAATGAACGTAACTACAAGTGGCAGTCTTTTTAAACAGGCTAATGGACACTATCGTACCCATTTTGGATGTAAGGAAAAAAAAAAATGAACGTGATGATGGCAATATAGATATTGCCAGTGTAACAGGAGAGTTTTTAATTTGTTTTCATTTTACTTGAAGATGAGAATGTAACTGAATATATTTTCAGCAATTCAGTGTTTCACATTACATTAGCCCCTTGCTAAAGGGTTGTGTCCGGAAGGGCATCCGACGTAAAATCCTATGCCAAATCGAATGTGCGAATCATTAAGAAGACTTCCATGAAGATGGAGGCAGATGATTCGCTGTGGCGACCCCTGAAAGGGAACAGCCGAAAGAAAAAGATTGTTTCACATTACATTAATTATATCCATACCTCCACCCATCATATATCCATCCATCCTTCTATCCATCCATCTGTCCACACCACATGACTGTGGAACGACGGCTTTGCAGCTACTCTTTACGAAAGTCACTAATGGTTCTTTTACATGAACCTCTCACCATAGACAGTGAGAGACATGGCTCGCCTTTGATAACACAGCCATACAATTTGTTTATATATATATATATATATATATATATATATTATTATTATTATTATTATTATTATTATTAACTCTCCATGAATGTTATTTTTCAACAGCTGAAATAAAGTTGGTTGGGAAGTAGAGCTTGAACTTTTCTAAAAAAAAAAAAAAAAAAAAAACACAGGTGATGGTGCACCAGTGGGAGAATGAAGGCTCAGTCATCACAAAATCCCCACTATTGTTTGAAACATGTCCAACTCGTTGTTCATGTGCTGTCCCCTTGTGGGTTACATTTTAGCGCTCATATAATCAACATGTAATCCGGTAATTTTTCAAAAATAAAGATCGTCCAGACCCCGATAATAAATAAAACGAAAAATAATGAATTATTTCTTCAGCGGACCGGTACCAACTGGTTGGGGACCCCTGCACTACAGCACTGTTTAATGAGACAGCAACTTTCACTGGACAAAGCAAATTTCTATGATGACACACTTCTATCCACGATTTCTATCCATCCATCCATCCATCTGTCCACACCACATAATCCTAAATCACACATTCATAATTACGGAGGTTTCATCCTTCCATAAACTAAAATTTTCAATTAAGATTCTCTGTTTATTTTTTAACATCATGTTTCCATACAGTTGCAATACGATTTCCACTACTGATGCTAATGGATTAGGGAATGAAACTGAGAGAGCAGATTTCTATGTTGTGTACAAAGATCCCAGCAAGCTGTACACACCTCCAGAGAGTCTCATTGCACGAACATGATACAATTAATCAGAAACAACCAGAACATTGGGCCTTAACACACCAGCAGGGAAATAGTTATACTTTACACACATTAACTCAAGAGCAAATTGTAAAAACAATAATTTCAAACATACTTAAAACTGTTTGCAAATGCTCCAACAGATTCCTGGGATAAATAAAGGGACTGGAACACCTAATTTTGATCATTTATTTATTAAAAAAAAAAAACCCAAACAAACAAACAAACAAGTAGCATCTTTCGTAGCACCTTTTTGTCTCTTTTTGTTCATTCATTCATTTTCTGAACCACCTTATCCTAATTAGAGTCATGGGAGGCTTGGGCCCATCTCGGCTGACTCTGGGAGACTGCAGAGTACACCCTGGACAGTTCGCCAGGCCATTGCAGGGCGGAAGTACACTGACGGCTATGCATAGACAGTGAGAGACATGGCCAGCCTTTGATAACCCAGTTAGCTGCACTGGGGGGGGACAGCATTGACAACCGTTGACAGTAGGGCTTGAACCCCCAACCTCAGGATTGGTAATCTCTTCTTATCTATGCATGAACTATTTTATGTAAGAAAGAAATGCAGTATTTATGTAACACTGAGGGAGAAAGAATCAAATGATTCAACTGCTGAAGGGTAAACTAGAGTCAAAAACAAACAAAAAACAACAACAAAAAACCTTGCATACTTTAATATTTTCATGGTGTGGCATGTCATTGTTGCTCCAGTAGCCCAGTGCGTCTAAAATAGTGGAGCACGCCTCCCCTTGTGAGGTGTGGTATGATGGCGGGGGCATATGACTCTGGGGAACATGCTTTTCTGGAAGTGCATGAGAATTAAGTGTAATTGCACTTCCACTCCACTAGTTGACAGTGGTACTCTCATTGCCGCGTTATGGTGTAGCAGTTTTTTCGCACAAAGAAACGATATGGAACGCAGTAAACAACCCCTCCAGAAACAACATGGAAAAAATTCTAACAGGAACAAAGAGAACAGTGGAGAGAGAGAGAGAGAGAGAGAGAGAGAGAGAGAGAGAGAGAGAGAGAGAGAGATATTAAGACATTGGTGCTTTTCTGTTACAGATTATAAAACAATGTTAATAAAGTTTTTATTTGTTCTAAATTTAACTATATTTCTTTCTTTTTTGTTTTTAATGTTAATGGAGATACAATGTTATGCAGAGGTGTACTAATAACAATTTTATAGACAAATACTATTAATAGTCACTCGCGGGGTGGTGAGGGGTGTGAAATGTTTTTTCTTCCTAGAGGGGGCACCACAGAAAATAATTGAGAAGCACTACGGTAGTCACATAGCTAAGATTCTCTACTGGTATCCGAATAATTTTGGTTCGTCGATAATAGAGCTGCTAGAGCAACCAAATGGGCAACCGAAGAACAGCCTCTAATTTTGAGGTGCTGTGCTGTGGGCTTGATGTAGATTCCGCCCCCTAATGACCAAAGATATCTGCCCAATGAAATGACTGTGAATGTAAAATGTTAGCAATTCAGAATGAAAACATTTTGCCCACACTGGGATTAGCTTTATTTAGCTCATAACAAGCTTTGACCTGTGTGTAACCTATAAGCGTCTCCTTGAAGATCCCAAAGCAGACTTGACATTTGGGCAGAAGTGAATTTTTCTGTTGTGGCCTTTTAAGGCCAACTGCAGTGTGCTTTCTGCGGCTGGTCATGAAAGAATGTCTTTATATTTTCTGAAATGTTTTTGACGTCGTTCTGACCTATGGGTCCCAGACTGCCTTGTACAAGGTGAGTGAGTTTTAAGGTCAGATCTTTCATTTTATTCCCTTTTCTCCTGACCTGGAAGTGCTTAATTTTTTTTTTTCCTTTTTCTTTTTATTCAGTCTTGTTGGTTCTCCTGCATTGTATCCACCTTGTACTTTGCTTAAAGTCTGGCTCTCCCTCATTAAGCAATATTGTATTCTGCTTCACTGCCTAAATGGCTTTTTAGAGCTATCTCCGCTTTTCTTCTGTTCATTTCATCAACTGGCTTTTCTATCGGCTTCTCATCCTGCACTGTTCCTTGGGTTGCGTTTTCTTTGTGCTACGTGCAGGAATATCATTTGTGTGATATCAGAAAGTCTCAACCTACAGTTTCTAAAATTTTGAATCTCAACTTCATCTTAAAGACAATATACTATATTTTTAAAAGGTTACACTAGATATAGAAAGTGTGCGAGTGGGAAATAAACTGACATTTGTGCACACTGGGTTGGATCCGGTGGTGTGTATCATAGTATGAGAATTACAATCTATTCTTTTGCAGTCAAGTGCAAAACTCAGATCTCAAGTTTAGCTACAGATTTAGAACGGTTGTCTGTCAGATTGATGAGTGTGGAAGAAAGAGCAAACAAAGAAGTATGATTTATATGCACAATAAAAATCTGGATAAGAATTTTATGCCAGAAATGGAAATATAATCCTCCATGTCAGTCATATATTAAATTAAAGCCAATTCGACTGTGTGAAATAACTTTTATTATACCAACATTCATTGGATTGTGAGGAATGTAGTATTTCAGTTTGCATTATTTTATTCAAATTTTAAACTATACAAGAGATTACAGCTTTGCAGGTTATCCACTTATCATCAAAATAAACCCGAAACTACTTCTTCTTCTTCTTTTCCTTTCGACTTTTTCCTTTTTCAGGGGTTAAGACAGTGAATCATCTGATTCGCACATTTGATTTAGCATAGGTTTTTACGTCGGATGCCCTTCCTGACATAACCCTTTAGCAAGGGACAGAACCACACTGACGACTTTGCAGCTACTCTTTACGAAAGTCAGTAATGGTTCATTTTACATGAACCTCTCACCATAGACAGTGAGAGACATGGCCTGCCTTTGTTAACCCAGTTAGATGCACAGTGACAACCTTGTGGAGAGTGGGACACGAACCCCCAACCTTAGGATCAGCGATCCAGTTCCATTCCTATACCACTAGACCACTACTGCCCCTTATATATATTAATATATATATATATATATATATATATATATATATATATATATATATATATATATATATATATATATATATATATATATATATATATATATATATATATATATATATATATATATATATATATATATATATATATATATACACATATATATATATATATATATATATATATGTGTGTGTGTATATATATATATATATATATATATATATATATATATATATACTTTTTCTTTTCGGCTTTACATTTATACATATATATACACACACATAGACGGATCCTTCACTTTCCGTGGTTAATTGGGATCAAGATCCCCATGGGACCATGGAAATTCGCGACGTCGGATCACCTCCATTAACCCCCCCCCCCCGACTGACGTATAAGTGCATGTATATGTGTATATAATATCAATAAATACATATTCAATGCTATAAATGCTTATAATAACAATTAACATTGAAAATTAACATAAGATGTAAATAAAATGTAAATACAGACGCTCCCCAACTTACCAACATTCGTTTTGCAAACATCCTGAGACTGAGGTCGAAAGTGAAAGTGAAATGAAATTGAAGAACAAGTAGAAATAGAAATTGAATAAAATCTATAGAAAGATATATCATAAATCTAAGTATGAAATATGATTAAACATTATCCTGAGATACACTTCACACGCAGAGGGGCATGGCTGACACGTGCTTTACACCGGAGGTCGGGGAAGAGAAGCAGACCAATACATTTCTGAACTCGAGCCAAAACTTTCAAAGAAGAAACAAATTGACTCCAGTATTATAATGAACTGGATAAGAGTGAAACTCTCTGTAAATCTCATCAGATCTGCTGTGCTGTGATTTAGAGGAACCAGGAGTTTAAACACAGGCATAATGTACAGATGATTATGAGAGAGAGAGAGAGAGAGAGAGAGAGAGAGAGAGAGAGAGAGAGAGAGAGAGAGAGAGAGAGAGAATACAGTACAAACTCGAATAGCTTACTTATACAAGGTTTAAACATACGTTCCCCTCTAAAGAATGCCCTGTAACGACTTACAAACAAATTCATCTAAGAACAGCCGTTCTGAACCGAGCTCATTGGTACGGGGAGCGTGAAAAGAGGTGAAGTGTGTGCAGGCTGGTTGGAGAAAAGTGTCCGGTGTGATGTGTGATAGGAGGGTATCGGCAAGAATGAACAGAAAAGTGTACAAGACGGTGTTGAGGCCAGCGATGTTTTATGGTTTAGAGACCGTGGCCCTGGGGAAAAGACAGGAGACAGAGCTGGAGGTTGCAGAGATGAAAATGTTGAGGTTCTCTTTGGGAGTAACAGTGTTGCCAACAGTTTGTGCCTCTTTAGGTTTTATCTGATTTGTCTGCCTTATACGTGTGTTTTTGCGCCAAAATACATTTCTGCCAGTTCCAATGTAGAGTTTATTATGAACCACAGAGTGAAGCTACAATGTGGAGCCTTAAACATTATTGACCTTGGTTATGTAACTGATGTAGATGTCATGTTTTGGATCTTTTTTTTTTTTTCTTTGGATTTCCCCCCATTTTTCTCCTTAATTTTAGTCGTCTCCAATTACTACCCATCGAGTATTATCTTCCTTATCACACAACCACCACTGACCAGGGAGGAGTGAAAGCATACACATGCCCTCTTTGTGACATGCAATGCTAGTAACTGACCTCTTTCAAACTGCAGCATCATTCAAACTGCAGCACATGCAGATTTGGGGGAGTCTTACACACTCGGAGGGATAACGCTATTTGTCCTCTCATACGACTGAGCTCACAGACACCCGTGATTGGCTAGTGATAGCTATGAGTGACAAGGAAGTAAGTGTATGCCATCCCTCCCTCCCACGAGATCTCAGCCAATTAGCTCCTGTGGATTCCCTGTTACGGACGGCTGGGTGCGTTAAACCGGATTTGAACTTGCGATCTCTGGGTTAATAATCACGCACCTTGTCATTGGGCGTCTTGGACCTTTTTCAATCAAAATCAATTTTTTTTCAACTAGCCTGTGACTTTCCCCTTCTTCCACTTTGTAAGTTATCATATTGGTGTAAAATAGTGTGAAATTAAATAAAATAAATATAAAAAAATTAAGCTGTCTCTGACAGGTTCTTTCGTGGCTGAGTCTGCAGTATTTGAAGCGCAGCGCCTTTTGCAGAATCTGCATACCAGGAAGATGCTCAGTGCTCTCTGTTGCTGTTTTCCTTTTGCAGCCAGGTGTTTGGTCTGAGTCCTCTCAAGTTCAGTGACCCCTTCAATCATAGCTGTCCTCCACAACACTCCGTCCTCTGCTGTTTCTTTCCATTTTTTAATGTTTATCTCACATTATACAGACTGGACTTGCATGCATCTTTATACCTCAGCTTTGTTCTTCTTCTCTGTCTTTTGCCCTGTGTCAGTTCACCATAGATAAGTTGTTTGGGAATTCGACTGTCTTCCATTCGTTTTATATGACCCAACCATCTCAGCCTTCTTCTGCAGAGAATTGCTGTCATACTCTGAAGATCTACCATACGTAGCACTTCAATGATGGTAATCTCATCATTCCAAGTTATGCCGAGTATCTTAAAAAGGCATCTGTGATGGAAAGTGTTGAGTCGCTTTTCCTATTTGCTGTAGAGGGTCCATGTCTCAGACCCATGAGCGGTGAGCTGAGAACACGTGCCTCGTAGATTTTGATTTTTTTTAAAATTTTATTTCAGTTTCTTATTTCCCTGCTCACGTTTTGTTAACTTGCCAAAAGTTATGGCCTTTCCAATTTTAATGCTAATCTCCTCATCAAGGGGCAAGGTGGAGGTGATGGTAGACCCAGGGTTGCAAAACCTGCCTACCATCTCAAGTTCATTGTTGTCAAGCTTGATATATCCTTTCTCTGTGTGTTCCTGGCTAAGAACGACCATTTTCTTAACACTGATTACTAATGTGAAAAGTGAGAATATCATGTCCATTATTGAGTGATTCGATCTGAAACCACACTGGCTCTCTGGTAGTACTCGCTCTGCTAATTTCTAGAGTCGCATCAGGATGATCTTTGCAAAAGTCTTTCCAATGATGCTCAACAGGGAAATACCCTTATAGTTATTACACTCTCCCCTGTTGCCTTTCTTTTTATATTGGGTAGTGATCTTAGCATCTTTCATGTCCTGTGGGATCTCTAGCTCTAGACAAAAAATTGTGAGCAGCTTGTGTAGATGGGGAAGGAGGAAGTCTTTTTTATTTGAGTATTTCTACCAGTATGTTGTCATTTCCTGGCGCTTTTCCACTTGCAAGTTCTTCCAGTGCTGAAGATACTTCTTTCTCAGCTGGTGGTTCATCTAATTCTGCCAGTACAGGGAGTTGAGGTATTTCACCTCCATCCACATACTTTGGCTGCAAATACAGATTCGAGTGATGCTCAACCCAATGTTCCATTTGCTGTTTCTTGTCTGTTATTTGCTCACCTGATGTGGATTTGAGAGCTGCGACTTTGCTTGCTGTTGGTTCAATGGCAACTCTGGTCTTCTCATACATTTCCCTGATGTTACCCATGTCACTTGCTTGTTGTATCTCTGAGCACAAATTTCTCAGTATTTGTTGGAACATTTTCTGGTCTCTCTCTGAAATTCTGATTTAGCAGCACGCCATCATTGTTTTGTGCCTTTTGTGTTGTTTTGTTTTTTGTTTTTGTGTGTTCCACAAACATTGCATTTTTTTCTCAAGAAGAGGCATCAATATTTTTTCATGGGTTTCTGTACAGTCTTCTTTGAAACATCTATTTGGGATGCATAGGGTGTTGTTTGTTCAGAATTCTAGCAGTCTCTGGCCATTTTTGTTCATCTTACCAAGTCCAAACTGTCCACGACAGTTGGGCCATGATTGGTGATCAGCACCTACTCTTGTGTTAAAGTCTCCCGAGAGAAATAGTTGGTCAACCATTGAAATGATTTTGATCATGGTTTGCAGTTCATAGAATTGATCTTTCTTCTCAGTTTCTGTTAGAATTGAAGCATAAGCACTGATGATATGAGCTTTACCAGCTTTTGTTACTATTTCTGTGATTGATTTGTTCAGAGATGCCTTTGGGTGTACTGATCTTGTTTACTAGTCTGTTGTGAACAGCAAAGTCAACTCCTTATATCCTCCTTTTATTTTCTTCAAGACCTTTCCAGAAGAAAGTATAATTTCCTTCCCTGACAGATTTAGAGTCTGCAAGTCTGGTTTCCTAAAGAGCAGCAATGTCGACACGCAGTCTTGTTAGCTCCCTGTCTATGATCGCAGTCTTTCTTAGATGTTTTGTCCTGTCCAGGTTTGCGGTGTCCACTCCAGTGGTCGTTGTCCTGACATTCTAATTGACCAGTTTTAGTAGGGCAGATTTCTTCAATTTTAAATTGCCTGATGTGATGTTTCATGTGTTCTTTTTTGAGTTTTAACCTATCTCCATTCACCATAGGCACAGGTAGATGTGGCAGATAAGCACCTTACTGACTGAGGGTTGCCCAGTTTAAGACAGGTGGTAGCTGATCAGTGTGACTAAATAGTCACTCCCATCGTTGGAGATGTTGCGTGGCGACATATCTTCTCGCCAAACACGCATGTACCTGTAAACTGTCACCTCCCGTGTTGTTTTGCTTGCCTGTTAGAGCAAGGATAAAGTGTCCTCTTCATGACGTCTGACAAAGCTGAATGCCTGGGCCCACTATTTATAGAGATTGTGCCTTGCCAAATTTGCACAATCCCCTTCTCATCTTTGGTAATTTTATCCAATGGAAACTCAGAACCTGCTGCAGGGGCTGCAAGAAGATGGTATGGTTTGGTGCAGTCTTTCCCACTGTCTACTTTAAGGGCCCATACTCCCGATTTTCTGTCTGGGTTTACTCCCATAGCCTTTGCTTCTCCCGAGGCAACCACAAGGTAGTGATTTGGTGCTATTTGCCCATAACTGGGGACTAAGAATCCTATACTTAATAATATTAGTGACAACAACCATGCCCAACTGAAGCAAGCAAACAGCTATACAAAAGTCAAAATTCTACCTTACCAGAAGAAAAGAAATCCAGGATAGCACTTATAGCACACTAAGACCTATTACATAATCATTTGTATTATTTGGTATTCTCTTGGTATTCCAGTTCCCCCACAGTCCAAAAATATGCACACTGGGCTAAATATCTGTGTCAGATTGCGCCCCCACACCCGCGCGCACGTGTGTGTGTGTGTGTGTATATGTGTGTGTATGTGTGTGTATGTGTGTGTGTGTGTGTGTGTGTGTGTTTGTGTGAGTGTGTGTGTGTGTCTGTGTGTATGTGTGTATATGTGTGTGTATATGTGTGTGTATGTGTGTGTGTATGTGTGTGTGTGTGTGTGTGTGTGTGTGTGTGTGTGTGTGTGTGTGTGTAAGCGCTGTAATGATATGGCAAGCTGTTCAAGCCCAGAATTAGCTGAGATAGTCACCAGCCTCCCTGTGACCCTAATGAGATTAAGTGGTTTGGCGAATGAGTTAGTGAGTGAGTAACTGGGACAAAGGTTGGTTTTTTTTTTTCCTCTTTTTTTTTAAAATGTATTTTATTAATTTATTTTTTACTATGATGTGGCCCCATAGATGCAGTGAGGGACACAGGAATCTTATGCACACAATTGCATTCAAAGGACACTGTTACAAACTGAGATGAATACCTTTCACCTTGAGTGGCTTTGAAAGGTCAAAATCAAGGTCATAGGGGTTTTAATTTTAATCACTTTGAAAGGAATAATGTACAGTTCGACATGCCATTTCTTTGTAACATTCATAGAAAGCTGGATGAGGGCTACAGTGTTCCTGCTGCGTGGTGGAGGTACCTTGTAGTTTATGGCAGTCACTCTAGCTTTACATTGATGTTCAAATCAACTTTGGGGAAAATAATGTTGATGGAATAAAAAAAGTGGTAAACTTGGATTGAAACTAGAACATACCAAGTGGTATCAAAAATAGCAAAGAAATTATGCATGTATGCTCTTAACACCACTGCTTATTGTACCATTTATTATTTTATTATTTTTAATCCATATTTTACTTCTGCTGCTTGACCTGCTGCTAAAACTGTTAAAGCTGAATTTGTTCTGGAAGGTTGATAAAACCGGAGGAGAACATGATGCTCTTTTCAGTCTCTGGAGGCATCAACAACACTGACTTGACACGGCAGTGTGCTCTGCCGACCCAAGGACATACAAAAGGAAATATATTTTCAGAATCAATTTTGTTTCTCAGTGTTATTGCAGTTTTATTTTGAATCAAGATGTGGCTGATAATTCTGTTTCAATAACATAATAAGCAAATTGATTTCTTATTTTTCCAAAAAATGTAGCAGACCCACTGAAACTATTTTTTTTTTTTTATAAAGGCCAGCACAAAAATAAGTAATAACAATAATCAAATCAATAATAAGAACAACAGTGCAGTTTATCTTTGGAAGATGTTTTTACAACCATAAAAAGAAAAAAAACAAAAAACAAAACAAAACAACAAAAAACAACAACAAAAAAAACAAACGCTATTAGTTTAACTATTGCGTACAGAGGCAGTCAGTTATGAAGTCGATTTTAATTCTATCTTGTTTATTTATCTTTTTCTGCTTGCTTTAATTTAGAGAGTGAATGTGATTGAAAGTCACATTAAAAAGCCATTAGGTTTGAGATTAGTGTTACTCGACGACAACAATAAGGGAATTCTACACAAATTTGCATAAACGGCGGCTTCAGTGGGGAAGCAATGTTCTTAATGCTGCTTTTTTTCTCTGCTTGCGCATCAACAAAACTGAACAAATATTGCATTTAAACTTTAATATTAAACATTAAACTTAAATATTACGCTTTAACACTTAAAGTAAGATGGATATTTAAAATGATCACATGTCAGTTCCTTGTTTTTATTACATTACATGTAGCAATGATACACTAGAGAGGTGGATATGACGCAATACCTCTTTTTTGCGATCTTCATCGAGCCTGGGGGAGAACAGGGTGTTATCTGCAGAGGCTCGTTCGTTTGTACTTTTAAGGCCACATCTACCACAATTCACTGCAGTCTTTCAGTGAAGTTGAAATGGAGTTTTATCCCCATTGGGATCAACCCAGACTGACCCAGGTTGATAGACTCATACAAATAGAGACATCATAAATATATATAAGATAAAATGTCAATTTTTTTCCATATGTTTGTATACTGTTGCGCCTAAATGTATCCAACATGCAGCATATTTCTGTAAACAAGACTTCAGCCCTGCATCTTTAGCATTGTCCTCCCCTGCAAATCCTAAACCTCTGCAGTTTGTTTACTTTGGCTTTCACGAAGATGGAGGAAAACAGACAGGAAGAGCCAAAGTGACAGACACTTTTCTGTCAATCTCGAAGGAATTTGTTTACACAGTGTGAGTGGGGGCTAGTTGTTGCTTCTAGATTTCATTCTCTTTGGGTGCTTTCAGTAATGCCGCAGGGGCATCTCAGGTAGTCGCTGAGCTGACGCTTCATGACTGAGTTATTCTGAGACTATAGAAGCTGGGTTTATGTGCTTAGAAACTCGGATATGAAACAACAATTCATGGGAATCCATTGGATTGATTATGTTTCCTGTTCATACGCACTATTTGGTTACAAAAGAAAACAAGCAGAACACAAAGGCATTTTCAGGTTGTGCCATTTTTGTTTTGTAATGATGAAGCTTTAGATGCTATTCTCGGTTTATTTGCAAAAAAACACCAAAAAAAACAAAAAAAAAAAAACAAAGCTGAAATAGTGGTGATAAGTTTCTCACCCATTTTTAATGTATCTGCACCAGAAGCACAGGTGGGATATAAATCTTCTGAGAGTACAAACCTGGGACGGCGGATACTGTGAACTAGCAAATGGGTTTCCTGAATTTACTGTACCAACACCCTTTGAATTATCCACATATCAGAACTTATTTGCATAAATTTGCAAGAACAGTCACTGCTTGTTGTTGATGTCTTTTCCAATGTTCAACTGTTTATCTTCAGGTTACTTTTCTTGGCAGAGTGCAGTGGAACCCGATGCCATCTATGGCTGTTCTCGTCCATCTCAAGGCTTGCTGGCATGTTTGTTTTGTGATGGTTCTGTACTGACCTTACTTGTAGTAATAGTTCTTAAGTTACTGAAGACTTGCTGGCCAGTCCATTAACCTCAGGCTTTAACAAACTTGCACAACTGGATGCTCCTCAGTGAATGTTACTGTTTTTCGCTCCGTTCTGTGTGAACTTTAGAATTCAAATTCTATTTACTGTGAAAATTCTAGGATATTACTCATTTCAAAAAGGCTCAAATATCTGGCACCAATAAATGATTTTATCCATTGTTATGATCCGACTGTGATTGGAGTGCTTTGCAGCTGAGTGTGAAGTGGCCTGGATGAGAATCGGCACCTCCAAGTCCCAGGCCAGGCTTCTCAGTCGAAAATGGATGGAATGTTACT
The DNA here is from genome assembly GCA_024760905.1 of Plotosus lineatus. NCBI lineage: Eukaryota > Metazoa > Chordata > Actinopteri > Siluriformes > Plotosidae > Plotosus > Plotosus lineatus. The sequence continues at coordinate 26,049,763 of CM045732.1, read as the reverse complement.
TCACCGAACAGAGAGAAGCCAGTTGAGGTGGCTCAGGCATCTGGTTAGAATGTCTTCCAAACACCTCCATTGTGTGGTGTTTTTTGGGTGTGTCAAACCGGTAGGGGACTCCGGGGTCAACCCAGAACCTGCTGGAGGGTCTCTGTCTCTCAGCTGGTTTGGGATCACCTCTGTGTCCCCTCCGGAAAAGATGGATGAAGTGACTGCTGAGCCCATGAACCGAGCTCAGATTAAGTGGAAGAAGATGATAGTGGTGATGATGATGATGATTGTATGCCAACTCTAATGCAGATTGGATGATATTAAAATGCTCAAGGGTTTAGGTTAAAGTAGCTCATCCAATTCTAATATGTAAATATTCAAGTTTTCCATATCGCAGATTATTTGTTGCTGCTTATTGAGGTATCTTATTTACAGTGGTACCTCACCTTACGAAATTAATCCGTTCCAGAAGTGGTTTCGTAACCTGAATTTTTTTTCGTAAGTAGAGTGGCATTTTACATGTAATAGCCTGATTCTTTCCAAGGCCCCCAATACCACCCCTAAACCCTTTAAAATTATAAAAGCATACCTTTTTTAAGCAATATGACCAGAAGTGCTAACCTCCCACTGCTAACCAAGCGCTGGAGTCTTCGTTCAGCACCTCCTTGCCTGCCGTGTCTCCGCTTGGGTTTATTGTTATCCGGGGTGCGGCTAGCATTGAGCTACCATAGCATATTAGCTCAGGATAGGAGATGAGCGTGCTCAGTTTTAAATGTCCAAGGACTATGCTCTCGTAGCTGGAGTAGGGTAGCAGGGTCATAGATGAGCATAGTGCAAAAAAGCAAACATTTAAAATAAACAAAAACAATTTGACTCAGAAAACTCCCCGACGTCACCCTCTAGGAAGCGCCATCTTGACCATTTAAGGCCTCCTTCTGCTTCAATATCATACCGATGGTAGATGGGCCAAAACCCAGAGACATGTTGAGATGGACATGTTGAGGAGGCCTTAAATGGTCAAGATGGCGATGGTAGATGGTAGATGGGTTTTGGCCATATTCCTTTGTGATATCACTCAACCGCATGCCACAAGCCCGCTTTTGCTTTTCACTCGCACAGGGAATCACTTTCTTGGGGCCCATGATGAATGATGTAAAATAAAGTTGCAATGAGCACACTCAAAAAACTCACGAAACAACAGTAACTCTGTCCTGTACGTGTGTTAGAACTCCATGACGAAGGCACATGAAAAGCATCATGGGAATCATGGAGATGCAGCTCCTGCCTAGCCAATGGGAGGCCAGCGGGGGTGGGTTTTGGGAGATAGCCAATGGGAGAGCAACTCTATCGTGCCAATTTCAAAATAAAAGCCAAGCGCTCATTGTTTGAATTTTTGAAATGTCACGTTTCGTAACGTGAATTTTTTTTCGTATCCAGAAACGGAAATTTTTAGGTAAATGCATTTCGTAACTTGGATTTTTCGTTTGTTGGGACTTTCTTAAGGTGAGGTACCACTGTATTTCTATTAATTACACCAGAAGTCATAAAATTAATACCTCCTGACCAGTTCATTACTAAGCAGTCTCCATAACAATGTGCAATATACTATGTTCTGACACCTTTCGGTCAAAGCTTACATTAATAGTTCTGAAGATTGCAAAACAATCACCCTTCTATGGGGAAATGCATAATGAACCCTCCCAAATGTGGCTCCTGAGGACTTAAAAATAAACAAAAAGGTTTAATTCTTTTTTAAAGTATTTATTTATTTATTTTTTTTTTATTTTTTTTTATTATTGTACTGCTTTTAGTGTAGTGGTGTCACTGATCCCAAGGTTGCAGCTTCAAGCCCCACTCTCAGCAGGTTATCACTGCCAACCCCCACCCAGGTGCAGCTAACTGGGTTATCAAAGGTTGGCCATGTCTCTCACTGTCTATGGTGTGAGGTTCATGTAAAAGAACCATTGATGACTTTCATCAATTCATCAAGAGTAGCTACATAGCCGTCAGTGTGTTTCCACCCTGCGATGGCCTGGTGAGCCATCCAGGGTGTACTCTGCCAGCCTCCCGGTTACAGAAAATGAATGAATAAATGCATTTGTTTGTTTATTAAATGTGATACATTCAATTATGTTATCCAATGTTTGCCTTATTTTTAAAACAGTTTTCTTTAAATGAATCTAGTTTTAATCAAATTAATTAACTATTAAATGCATGTATTATTATATTAAATTGTTAGTTTTGTTTATGAATATTGCACTTCAAGCCAATTTTGTCGTTAGGGCAATAAATATCCTTTTTTTTCTTTCTTTCGGCTTTTTCCCTTTTACTCGGGAGTCGCCACAGCGAATCATCTGATTCGCACATTTGATTTGGCAGAGGTTTTTACGTTGGCTGCCCTTCCTGTCACAACCCTTTTAGCAAGGGACAGAAACACGCTGACGGCTTTGCAGCCTCCTCTTTACGTGGGGAATAAATATAAATAAATAAATAAATACATAAAATAAAATAAGCGCACTTTAACACTCCTGCTTTTCTAACTACTAACTAATAACTATACATAAGTATGATCCATATATTTCTCTCTATATAAAATTTCAACACACACTCATATATATATATATATATATATATATATATATATATATATATATATATATATATATATATATATATATATATATATATATATATATATATATGTGTGTGTGTGTGTGTGTGTATATGTATGTGTGTGTGTATGTGTACAGTTGTGCAATCTAGTGAATTATTACAAAATAGTTGTGGTGTACACATTCTTTGTTGCACAGAAACATTCATTGAAGGAGAAAGTAGACAAAACGAAACTTGATGAAAGTCAGCAATGGTTCCTTTACATGTCTCTCACCATAAACATGATGAGAGACATGTGAGAGACATGGCCTTTGATAACCCGGTGAGCTACACTGGGGGAGTATTAAACTTAATTTTTTTATTAATCATTAAACTTAAAGAAAAACAAAAAAACAAAAAAAACAGCTGTTGATGTTATCGACAGATCCTTGATCAATATTAGAATGGATATATTCACAACATTTTGCTACTTACTTGGATATTTACCTTTATTTTAGTACCAAAAAGGAATCATCATCTGTTAAAAGTTGGGTGAAACAATGACAGCAGAGCCCAGCTTCCAACTAAAATGGATGTTGTCAGAGCATGTCGTTGGAGTCCAACAGTGGGCACTGTTCAAGGGCCAGGGGGCCCTTGAATAACTGACTGCCAGCTGATGATTGGAATCATACAAAATATGCACAGAATATAGAGGGCCACAGGTAACACACAAAAACTGGTAAATAGTACTTTATTCATAGTTCCATTTATTATTATTATTATTATTATTATTATTATTATTATTATTATTTTATTTTATTTTTTTTAACAGTAGGCTACTGAACCTTGAAACTATTATTGGTACATTATGTTAAGTTAATCAGCTGAGATTGACTTCATCATCAAATTAAACTCTGATGTCCTAAATTTATGTTTACCATGTGAAAACCTAATTGGGGTGCTCCAGGTACTTTGACCCTTATGAGATCATGATGTACTAGCATTAACTTTCCATATGCTTCAACAAACCAGTTCATTGGTTGTCCTTCCTTGGACCATTTTTTTGTAGGTACTGATCACTGTACAGCGATCCCTTATTACTTCGCCCTTCAGTTCCTGTGGCTTGAGTGCATCATGGTTTTCATCATAAAATAAAAAAAAAAAAATCAGGAAAAATAGGGGAAAAGTTAAGAAAATTCTGCAAAACAACGGCAATTATGCAAAAAAAAAAAAAAAATAAATAAATAAATAAATAAAAAAATAAAAAAATAAACCAACCCCCCCAAAAAAAAAACAAAAACAAAAAACCCCAAAACATCTTATAAATACACACACATACAGACGCGCACCTCACATAAAAATGTATTTTATTTACATCTTATACATTATTTTTGAATGTTTAATAGTAATTATAAGCATTTGTATCGTTGGATATGTATTTATTGATGATCAGCATTTGTGAGCAACAGTTTGGTTTCATGCCAAGAAAGAGCACCACAGATGCAATGTTTGCTTTGATGATGTTAATAGAGAAGTACAAAGAAGGTCAGCGGGAACTGCATTGTGCCTTTGTGGATCTGGAAAAAGCATATGACAGGGTGCCAAGAGAAGATCTGTGGTATTGCACGAGGAAGTCTGGAGTGGCAGAGAAGTATGTTAGAGTGGTGCAGGGCATGTATGAGAGATGTAAGACAGTGGTGAGGTGTGCTGTCGGCGTGACTGACGAATTCAAGGTGGAGGTGGGACTGCATCAAGGATCAGCTCTGAGCCCCTTCTTGTTTGCGATGGTGATGGACAGGCTGACAGACGAGGTTAGACAAGAATCTCCATGGACTATGATGTTTGCAGATGACATTGTGATCTGTAGTGAGAGCAGAGAACAAGTGGAGGAAAATCTAGAGAGGTGGAGGTATGCTCTGGAAAGGAGAGGAATGAAGGTTAGCCTCAGAAAATCAGAATACATGTGTGTGAATGAGAAAGACCCAGGAGGAACGGTGATGTTACAGGGAGCAGAGATAATGAAGGTGGAGGATTTTAAGTACTTAGGCTCAACACTCCAGAGCAATGGAGAGTGTGGAAAAGAGGTGAAGAAGCATGTGCAGGCGGGTTGGAATGGTTGGAGAAAAGTGTCCGGTGTGATGTGTGATCGGAGAGTGTCAGCAAGAATGAATGGAAAAGTGTCCAAGACGGTGGTGAGGCCAGCGATGTTGTATGGCTTAGAAACAGTGGCGCTGAGGAAAAGGCAGGTCGCAGAGCTGGAGGTAGCAGAGATGAAAATGTTGAGGTTCTCTCTGGGAGTAACAAAGATGGATAGGATTAGAAATCAGTACATCAGAGAGACAGCACATGTAAGATGTTTTGGAGACAAAGTCAGAGAGGCTAGATTGAGATGGTTTGGACATGTACAGAGGAGGGATAGTGAGTATATTAGCAGTAGGATGCTGAGGTTGGAACTACCAGGCAGAAGGCCTCGAGGAAGACCAAAGAAGAGATTTATGGATGTGGTGAAGGAGGACATGAAGGTCATTGGAGTAAGAGAAGAAGATGCAGAGGACAGGGTGAGATGGAGGCGGATGGTTTGCTGTGGCGACTCCTGACGGGAACAGCCGAAAGGAAAAGAAGAAGAAAATATACACACATACATGTACGCATACGCCAGTCAGGGGGGTTGATCATATTTCGCAGAAATTTGTGTCTGCAGAGGGTCTTGGTCCCCAGTAACCGCGAAAAGTGAGGGTTTACTGAATACCAGTTGCACTCCACAAGACCTCCTGTTTTTGGAGGTGAATTGACCCAGTTGTTCAGGCACAACATGTCTTGTTTCAAAGTCTCTCAGATCTTTACGCTTGGCCATTTTTCCTACATCCAACACATTTCAACTTTGAGGACTACATTTTATCTGACGTCTTGGTAAGTGCCAGTGTAATGAGAACATTTTTTTTTTTTCACTAAAGTACTTAGGCTCAACAATCCAGAGCAATGGATAGTGTGAAAAAGAGGTGAAGAAGTGTGTGCAGGCTGGTTGGAGAAAAGTGTCCGGTGTGATGTGTGATAGGAAGGTGTCGGCAAGAATGAAAGGAAAAGTATACAAGACGGTGTTGAGGCCAACGATGTTGTATGGTTTAGAAACAGTGGTGCTGGGGAAAAGACAGGAGGCAGAGCTGGAGGGAGCAGAGAGGAAAATGTTGAGGTTCTCTTTTGGACTAATGGGGATGGATAGGATCAGGAATGAGCACATCAGAGGGACAGCACATCTAAGACATTTTGGAGACAAAGTCAGAGAGGCCAGATTGAGATGGTTTGGACATGTACAGAGGAGGGATAGTGAGTATATTGGAAGTAGGATGCTCGGGTTGGAACTACCAGGCAGAAGGCCTAGGGGAAGACCAAAGAGACGTTTCATGGACGTGGTGAAGGAAGACATGGAGACAATTGGTGTAAGAGAAGAAGATGCAGAGGACAGGGTGAGATGGAGGCAAATGATTTGCTGTGGCAACCCCTGAAGAGAACAGCCAAAAGGAAAAGAAGAAGAAGTTTTTTTTTTTTTTCATTTCACTGTCAGTACTCATAATGTTTTTAAGGTTATGGATTTTCAGTGTATTAGTCTGAAAATTGCTCACTAGACCAGAGGTTGGTTACAGTACTGAGTATTCTTATAGATTTTTCAATTTACGTACCCACTCTGGCTTACTGATCCAAAGGTCGAGGTTTGAAGTACCACTCTGGATGGAGCATCTGCCAAATGTCGTAAATGTAAATTCAGAGTCTTCTAGTCAAGAAAAAAATAAAATAAATAAAAACATAGCTTCTTATTTATAGCCATTAACTAATCATGAATGGCTTTAAGTATTAAAATGTCTACTGCTGTCATGATTTAGTGATGTTATGTGCTAAGTTGAGCTTTGTAAGGAGTTTTGCATAACTGGACCATCAGAAATTATAGTTGAATAAAACACCCTTCTCTAAATCATGAGCATAATAATAGTAGCAAAACCCATTTATGCTGAAATGTTCTTTCCCGCCCCCTCTTTCAGACATCATCATTCCCTTCAGGCCCACAGAGGGCAGACAAGGTTTTCTATTGTTTCCTTTATTCGGTAATGTCGCAGTAATAGATTTAATCACTCTCCCCCCCATGCATGTAAAATTACATTGATTAGTTCCTGCATTGTAAAAAGAAGACGTTTCAGCTTATAAAGACACATGACAAAGTGTCTTTTGTGACTTTCCCCACCATGAATCTTCATGTCTGCCTGAAATTTATTGACATGAAAGATAAATTAGCATCGGTAAGAATGGGCTTACCCTGTACAACCAAGATTAACTCATCATACAGACTCCATTAATTCATAATGCTCCCAGGGTCATAGGGTTAAAATGGGCTGACTTGCTAATATCAAACCATAATCAGTGTAATGGTGATTTGATATCAGTATAATTTGGGAATCTCTACCTGATGTTCAAATGTAAGCTTTCTCTATGCAACACAGCATAAAGGAAAGAGTACGGTAGAAATTAGATTGTAAAAGTTGCTCTGGTATTATGTCGCCCTTTTTTTCGGTGCAAACAGTCATAGCAAATGTCAACCTCATCCAAACAGGATTTCACTTAGCTCAGGCTAATGGCTCTAATGCCAATTCAGAAATCATGGCTAATGGATTTTCCTACTCCACGGTACCTGGAGACGTCCCTAAGTACTCGATTTACTGAGATATTGTGAACACTGTAATGCCACGTTCATTCCATTTTATTCTTGACATTGTGATTATTTCTGCTAAAACATTTTGTGTACGTTTTAATGTCTATACAGCTTTCAGCACAGATTTATGCCATTGTGAGACCAGCAATGTGTTTTTATTGCCCTCTCCACACCTCTCCCTCTACCATTAAGTTTTCTACATTCTGTAGAACTTGTGAACAACATACACACTTGTGGTGATGTCGCCATGAGCGATGATGTAATGCCTATGAATATTAATGACTGGTAGTGGTTAGTGATTAAATAAGAGTTTATTATCAACTTTGAGGTGGCCTATTAAGGTGGCTAGCAATGGGAGTGAAAGAATGACTTTGACCGAGAGGTGATGACAACACCGTGCTACACAAAACTTGTATCCTAACTCGACAACATCGTTGACTTTGGCTCCGACATTAAAATGGAAGAGCTTAGCTTAGCTTGTGCTCTAACAATCTCTGAATGTGGTAAACCTCTGATTGGGTATGAAGATCAATTGTTTAGCCAGTCAATGTGTGTTATTGATTTTGATTGGACGAAATAATTATACAGCCAGTCCTTGTGTTAACTTTATATAATCGTGTAATTATTACATTATTACTGAGGGCTATGTTAAAACTATTCACAAAAATGGTAAGTGAGCTCTATTGTTGCAACCAGATACATATCTTGAAGAACAATGACCCATGATGGAATGATCCCTTCATTATATATGATCTTACGACTTCAAAATGTTCCAAACTACTACATGATAAAGGCTGCGCGTATACAGCTGCTTGCTACTTTGTGCTTCAATTCATGTGGCTTTATCGCAGCGCGTTTTTAAAAATAAATAATTAAATAAATATTCATTGAATTAAAAAAATAAGGGAGTTATGGAAGAATGGGGGGGGGGGGTGCTTTAGGAAAATGCCACAAAAACAAGGCCAATTATGCAAAAACCCATGAAGAATCAAAAAACAATCCAAAATCTCCCATCAAAACTACTGCCATTGTTGCATCTGTGCGTGCGTATATGTATGTGTGTTGTCGTCTTCTCATGCAATACCATCTGTATGTGTGTGCATTTATATTTTATTTACATCTTATGCAATATATTTGAATGTTTAATCATTATTATAAGCATGTATAGCTTGGAATATGTTTTTATTGATATTATATACACATATACATGTACATATACATCGGGGGGGGGGGGGGGGGGGGGGGTCCTACTTCGCGGATTTTGATGGTCGCGTGGGGATCTCGGTCCCAATTAATCGTGGAAAGGGAGGGATCCCTGTATTTTATTACATTCGTGTAAATACACATCCTGCCTCATATCTCCAAGAATCTTGAACTTGTCATTATACTTCATCCTGTAAAACACGCTTATTGTAAACACAAAAGTTCAGAAATAAGGCCTTTGGATCCTTGTCAGGTGTAAGTGCATCTTTTGTGAGGTCAGCTTTGTGATCGATGAGCAAAAAAAAGAAAGAAAACGAAGGTAAAGAGGCGGAGGCGAGCCTCCACTGACTCGGATGTTTGACCTTTAAGTCACTGTTCCACAGTCAGCCACAAAGCCGAAAATGATAACAGATTAGGCATGAATTGAGATGTAGAGGTGAGACAAAGAGAAATAGCTCACCTTTTGTGCATATGCAGTCACCGGGAAACAACGAACATCCTGAAAGAAATAATTCAGCAGCCAGTAACACCATCTTTTGATAGGAATGAGCCAAGATAATCAGCTTGTGATTTTGTATGTGTGCTGCATAGATTACTCCTCTCATTCGCTCTTTTATCTTTTCCTAGACTTTGAGTGACATATCGTCATGGGTGGAGCGAATGGAGAAGGTGATGCGGACAAAGCAGGTTATTTATGAATGGACGATTCTGGAAAATGTTAGCGTATAATCACAGATACAGATACGGGTTCAGCTTGAAAGGCCTCTCGTTGACATCATCAAATTGCTTTGACTGCAGACATTTGTATTATGGAAGTTTGCGTGTCTAAATAAATACAAATAAATCCCCCTCCTCTGCCAACCTTTACATTTCATTTTGAGTAACATTAATCTTTATGAAGTCTCCATTTTATTCAGCATTCAATTTCTTTATGATCTTTTTCCAATTTATTTTTATGGACATATGTCAGATGCCCTTGAATTTTGGTCTCATTAGTACGGTTAAGCAGATGGGGGTTGAGGGCCTCACTCAAGGACCCAACAGTTGCAGATTAATGGGACTGAGGCTGAATCCTATAGCATTTCTGAACATGTATATATTCATTCTGTGATGCCAGGAACATTCAGTCCGACCCAAAGATGCAGGATACAGAGTATGATGAAATGAATGAGGCTTATTGTACAGGGAAGGCACTAGAAGGGAAGGCACTTTCTAGAGCACTAGAAAATCATGGTCATTGTAGAGATGAGGGGAAAAAACTACTAAGGGAAACTTCAGAGCGGGAACTGGTCGACCACGGAGCTGAGAACCAGGAGCCAGAGAGATCACAGGGAAACTGTATCACGAAGAGGGACAATCTTCTAGTGCTGGGAGGAATGCGCCACTCATCTTTATAGCCCGGAGATGGCTGTTTGGAATCATGTATGTGATCCGGACTCAGCCCGCGTGTGACAGCCACGCCCCTCGCCAGTGCCTGCAGTACATAAAGAGAGGGAGAGAGAGTTAAAAGCCACCAAATTCAGAGTCTATCCCAACACAGATCATAACACGTTCATTCATTTTCTGTAATCCAAATTAGTGTTGCGGAGAGGCTGGTGCCCATCCCAGCCAACTCCTTTCAAGGACAGAGTACATCCTGGACAGCTCGCCAGGCCATCGCAGGGCGAAAACACACTGACAGCTATCCAGCTTCTCTTGTTGAAAGTCAGAAATGGTTCTTTTACATCAACCTCACACCATAGATAGTGAGAGACATGGCTGGCGTTTGATAACCCAGTTAATGGCACTGGGGGTGGGGCAGTCATAACCCGTTGAGAGTGGAGCTTGAACCACCGACCTTAGGATCAGTGATCCAGAACCTTTACCACCATACCACCAGTGCACTCTGAACAGTTACCCAGCCCTAAACCACTGAGTCACCACTCGCTTACCTTTTAAGTTTTCATTTGATTTCCTGTAATATGCGCAATGTTTTCATTTCTAATAAATAAGTTTGAGGAATGTGTGTGGAAGATGCTTTGTGTAATCAAAAGGCAGTTCACATTTCACACCAAATAATCAAGATGAGATGAATTGTGACTTTTCTCATTTATGATGTCCTCAGAAATGTCCAGCATTGTGTTCCGGAACCAGACAGGTCACATAGATCAGAAAATATTTCTCTAACATCCTCTTACCTTTGTTAAGCTGTCGACATTTACCTTGTGCACGACAGCTGCTGTTAGTCAGTTTAATTACAGAAATTGCCGTGATTACGGAAACCAAACAGAGGTATAAAGTGAAACAGGAAACGGGGGGAGGAGCCCATGGTACACTTTCCAGGGAGTTTGAGGGCAGCGATAAGCTTGCATGAGAAAATCATGGTTAAGTCGTTAGCCTTGGTTTTGTGCTGTGGGCTCGTAAATTGACGGAAGATAAAAAATATCTATTTTTAATTTTAATTTATTTTTAATTTAATTTTTATTTTATTTTAATTATTAATAAATGCAAAGTGTCTCGCTTTCTTTATCTTCTGAGCCTGATTTCATTCCCTAATAGTCGTCAAAGGCTGAAGAGCACAATGTTTGGTTTATAATGACTCTAATACCAACTTTTATCGATTGCTACACTACTCGTGTTTAGGCGTAGTAATTCTGATCCACTGCGCCCGGCGTGACTGATCCACCACGAACATGATCAGAATCCCTCGCATCTTCTACTGACGGTCTGATCTTTAGTTTGACTTAGTTTGACTTATTTTGGAAAGAATCAACCTTTTACTTTTAAAGTGTAGATTTTTTATTGCTCTGAGTTTTATTTTTATTTTTTTTTATGAGGCTCCGGTACTGCTGAAAGTGAGGGACTGTAAGCGTGCTTTCCATACGCCAAAAAATAAAGGCTGTGTCGGGGCTCACTGAGCCAAGCAGTGCGCAGATTTCAAAGTTTCTGTCGGAAATGGGGGATTTCTATGGAAGCAGATTACACTTTGCCAGAACTCACTGAAGCAGTGACGGATTATTTTGGAAATGACAATCACAAATCGAAGGTTTTAGCAGCGATGATGAAGAGGATGAACCAGTACCAGTGGAAAATGTTGCTGATCACGAACATATGGAACCCAGTGAGTGACTGTTGCTCCACATAAAGTGTGTGTGTGTGTGTGTGTGTGTGTGTGTGTGTGTGTGTGTCTGTGTGTGTGTGTGTGTGTGTCTGTGTGTGTGTGTGTGTACACGATTTCATGGAGGTGTTTTTACTGGAGGAAGAAAAGCCTTGATATGTTCATTAATCATAATTATAGCATGTGCTTTGTATGTTTTCATCTGATGAGGCTGTAGGTCATGTGATGAGTCCTCCAGTCGTTTTTAAAGCAGATTTCTGGGGAGCTGAGAAGGCGGCAGGCAAAACCAGATGTAAAGTTGTCTCTTTCCTTTTCATGTCCCTGAAAACTGAATGACTTCCCAAGTAGTAACTGAGTGCAACAAGTAACTGAGGGACTTCCCAATGTTTTCAGTCTTTTTTGGCATTATAGTGTAAGTTTTATAATTTGAAAAAATCCCTCAAAAATGGAGCTATTTCAATTTTTACAAAACTTTGATTCTAGTTTTCTCAAAACTGGATCAGCGCTTATGTTGAGTCTCAAGCGCATGTATCTCAAATAAAACCATAAAGGTAATTAAAATCTGTTGCTTTGTGTCTTTTTCAGGAGGACCTCTCCTTTCAAATACAATATTAATCTTTTTCATCTAATTATTCTTATTAATCTAATTTTTTTGTTTGCTTTTACCCATGCAGCATAACATATCATACAACATGACTTATTTTTCATAGAACAAGAAAAAGAAAAAAATATACTGCAATCTTCATTCATTCATTTTCTGCACTGCTTAATCCTAAATAGAGTCTTGGGGAGGCTAGGGCCAGTGGTGGTCTAGTGGTATAGGGCGCTGGATCACTGATCTAAAGGTTGGGGGTTCGAGTCCCACTCTCCACAAGGTTGTCACTGTCCCCCCCAGTGCAGCTAACTGGGTTATCAAAGGCGGGCCATGTCTCTCACTGTCTGTGGTGTGAGGCATGTAAAAGAACCATTGCTGACTTTCGTAAAGAGTAGCTGCAAAGTCGTCAGCGTGTTTCTGTCCCTTGTTTAAAAAAGGGTTGTGACAGGAAGGGCATCCGACGTAAAAACCTCTGCCAAATTAAACGTGCGAATCAGATGATTCGCTGTGGCGACCACTGAGTAAAAGGGAAAAAGCCGAAAGGAAGACAGACAGAGTCTTGGGGAGGCTGGCGTTATAGGTGAAAGTAAACCAGAATGCACTGGGACAGCATGCCGGTAAGAAATATACAGACCTCTTCGACTGGAATGCTTTGGAAAAACAGCATTCACTCATGCATACAATGTGAGCCCTTCATTTTTTTTTTCCCACAGTGGGGAAACTAGGTTTTAATGGCTGGACAAACACTATAATTTCACTTATCATGAAAGTTTGCAACCTGTAGGCAGTCAGTCACTGTAGTGTCATGTTAATCCAATGTCCACTTGTGCTTTTTTTTTTTTTTTTTTTTTTTTTTTTTTTTGTGCAATGAGCAGGGCAGTCTTTTTTTTTTTTTTCAAAATAAACAAGACAAAATTTCCAAATACATTTTTCTGTGTTGTGAAATACTCTCCGTTTCTCTGACATGCAAGCAGCACCACTCCTTTCCACAAACAAACACACATGGAAGAGAGAAAACTCAATGCCCTCTTTTCATTGCATAGTTAGTTGCCTAGGTGATGGAAGGACCTCAGACAATGCTAGGGGGGGGGGGTCAACTGGAGGTCATGTGCATCCTTTTGATAGTGAACAGTATTTCAACAGCCTAACACATTTGAACATAAAAACTGCAAATAACAAATGATTTTCTGTTTACGAGAAATGGGGATGATGAGCCAGTTGAGGAACAGAGAGTGGGAAATGCAGAGGAAGCACACGGAGCAGGGACACGCTGTACTAGGCCAGCGATAAGCCGTGAATGACTGACAACGTTACTCGACCAGAACACAACAGCCTTCTTCTTCGTTCTTCTTTTCCTTTTGGCTGTTCCCTACAGGGGTCTCCACAACACATCATCTGCCTCCATCTCACCCTGTCCTCTGCATCTTCTTCTCTTACTCCAACTACCTTCATGTCTTCCTTCACCACATCCATAAATCTCTTCTTTGCTCTCCCTCTAGGCCTTCTGCCTGGTAGTTCCAACCTCAGCATCCTACTGCCAATATATTCACTATCCCTCCCCTGTACATGTCCAAACCATCTCAATCTAGCCTCTCTGAGTTTGTCTCCAAAACATCTTACATGTGCTGTCCCTCTGATGTACTCGTTCCTGATCCTATCCATCCTCGTTAGTCTCAAAGAGAACCTCAACATTTTCATCTCTGCTACCTCCAGCTCTGCCTCCTGTCTTTTCCCCAGGATTTACTGAAGCCGCATGAATTGAAGTGTGAAATAGCGAGGGATCACTGTATATATGTATATACTAGTATATCCTTTATGAGTAGAGCATCATACATAAAAAGCATCAACTTGATTTTTGTGGGGCTTGTACATCTGTCTGTCTGGTGTCTGTATGCACAGTGATACTGAATTGCTGTTCGCTTGTAACAAGAGTCATGTGTCTGGGAGCTGTGCAGCGGATGTTGGGAAATGTAGTGAAGTTCCGGAAGCTAGAAGAAAAGGGCTGTAACTGTGTAGCTTTCGACATTTGTAAATATACTGCTCAGCCAAAACACGTCGCACGCACAAATGTGTTGTTGTGCCACCTTTAACCCTGCTTCCAGCATGGAATCATTTCAACAATCATGTAATCAAGTTTCAACAAACTTTAGAAACAGAAAATTTATTTCCATCCAGTTTCAGCTTAATTTCCTGCCAACGTCTTGAATTGACAAGGAAAAAAAAAAAACTGAACCCCTCGATAAAGTTTTCTCCAGCACATCCCGAAAACTTTCAAGAGGTTTAAGGTCAGGATTCTGTGGTGCAAAGCATATGTCAAAATGTTCCTCATGCTCCTTGAACCACCTTTTCATTGTATGAGTCTCCGTTTAATATCCCTGCCATCAGGGAATTAAAAAAGTGCATTGATGTGATAACCTGTTCATTCAGTACGTTCAGCTCATCAGCTGCTTCATTTTATTGCACATTAATGTCATTGAGCCTCAACAGGAACAACTGGAGCATCATTATGGAGATTATATGCTGTGGTGTGTGAAGTCTAAATTCCCTCCATGAAAATTTTCATTCATTCATTCATTTTCTGAACCATTTATTCCTAATTAGGGTTGAGAGCAAAGGCTGGCACCTATCTTAGCCAACTCTGGGTAAGGGTGGGGTACACCCTGAACAGCTCGCCAGGTCATTGCAGGGCCACATGAAAATATTATTTTAGGTTTTTTGTTTTTGTTTTTTGGTTGGATAGTGTGAAAACTTAGGAAAATGCCAACCTTATGAGGTTTTTGTGTGGTCATAAAGTATTTTTAGATTTTTTAAAAAGTTTCCATTATATTTAGGCATGGCAATAATAAGCTGTTGCACAATGAAACTTTTGTTTGCTTTTCCTTTCAGAAAATGTTTGTCATCGGCTAGTGAGTGATAACTTTCAGCTATGATTGATAATTCAACATTAAGCAGTGGTGGCCTGGTAGTAAAGGTGTCGATCACTGATCCCAAGGTCCTGGGTTCAAGTCCCACCCTCAACAGGTTGTGACTGCTGTCCCCCCAGTGCACTGGGTAATCAAAGGCCAGCCATGTCACTCACTGTCTTTGGTGTGAAGTTCATGTAAAAGAACTATTGCCGACTTTTGACAAGAGGAGCTGCATAGCCGTCAGCATGTCTCTGCCCTCCGATGGCCTGGCGGGCTGTCCAGGGTGTACTCTGCACTCGCCCAGAGTTAGCTGAGATGGGCGCCAGCCTCCCTGTGACCCTAATTAGGATTAGGTGATACAGAAAATGAATGAATGAATAATTCAAGAATTGAATTGAAGAGAATAGCTCTCTTTGGGATCGTTTTTTTTTCAGTTTATACCTTTTTTCCTGAAAAGAAATTCAAATTATAACAAATTAGATATTTTTTAATATATATAGTAGGGGCAGTGGCATAGTGGTTAGGGTGCTGCGCTCATGATCAGGAGTTTGTGTGTTTGAATCCAGTTAGACCTCACTATGCTAAGACCCCTGGGTAAGGTCTTAACCACAAGTGTGCCTCTGTTCACCCAGCAGTATAAATGGGAACCAGTAAAAATATACTGGGAAGGGAACCTGTGATGGACTAGCGTCCCATTCAGGAGGAGTTGAACTCCTGGTAGCTTCACACTACAGAAAACAGGGATAAGCACCAGCCCCTATGGCTCTGGTGTAAAAAGCACACATTACCTTCCCTTTATAAAATAATTTTATAGAGTATTTTTGGCAAATAACTTTTTTTTTTTTTTTAGATTTCTTAACATTTTAAAACACCAACATAATTTTTAATGAATGCTAAAGTTTGTAAATGTGTACATGTAGGGGGTGGAGGGCGTTTCACAGAAAAATCCTATGGCTCCTCTAATAGGCAGTGCCAGAATATGTATATTAAGCTTAAAGCAAATATTCTTTTCCTTCGCCTACATATGTTTTTGAGAAGCTTTATATGAATAATTTACAGGAAAAACACACACTGCCCTGTTTTCCCACTTGCACTGCATTGCAGCCTCAGCCGAGTTCTTCCTATTAATCTGTCTCTCAATGTCCAGCCATATTTTATTTGCGTCTATTTAAAAAATAAAGGTGTGCTATTCTTTCCTTCTTCTCGAGATACTTCCATCATCTCTGTGGGCTTCATTGTAAATATTCAAAATATAATACTTCTAAAGTCTACTTAATGTGAGTGATGCATGCACAGAAAATAAAAAGACAACCTTGAGTCGAAAGCAGTCTGGCTTGTTGTACACACAGTGATATTGTACTGTATGACGCGGGTTCTGCTTTATAATGAAGGGCAAACATTGGCCGAATATAGTTTATAGTTCTAATTCATGAGTACGGAATATCTACGGGGTGGAAAAGGAGCCGATTTGCACAGCAGCAGAACCCCTAGCTAAGAGTCAAACGCGAAAGTGTAAAATGTATGTTAATATTAAACCGACCGCGATAAGCAGCGCACTAAGAACAGAGTGTAAACAAACAACGCTTGACTAGATCAGAAGGGTTTGATAATTATTGTAAAATTTTACAAAATAAAAACACTTGCACTGTCTGAAGGGAGTTATTCACCATGCTGGAGTGTTTGTCAAAAACTGCCTCCTCCCAAGATGCACACCACGCCTTCGAAGTGTGCGGTCGGGATGAACAATAGTAGGTCGATGGCGTCTTTCTTGTGCTGACTATTTTGAGAAAAAAAATACAGAAGCATCCATGCACACTGTTATCAGATGTGAGTTTTACAGCAAAAAATAAACATAGCTTCTAGTCTCATCTAAATAATTTCAACAAGCAGCTTACATTTTACCTGCAATCTATGTGTTATTGTTAGCGGGATTACACAAAAGGTTGCGTTCTGATTTATATATATTTCCCAATTAATTCCTTTTTTTTTCATTGTTTATTTGCTGTATTTTTACCAGTACTTTGTATAAGGAAGGTGGGGCTGATGGCGTAGTGGTTAGGGTGCTGCACTCATGATCAGGAGGTTGTTTGTTCAAATCCCAGTTAGACCCTCACTGTGCTAAGACTCCTGGGCACGGTCTCAGCCACAAGTGTGCCTCTGTTCACCCAGCAGTATAAATGGTACCAGTAAAAATATACTGGGAGAGTAACCTGCGATGGACTAGCGTCCCATCCAGGTGGCGTTGAACTCCTGGTTGCTTCACGCTACGGAAACTGGGGATGAGCACCGGCCTGATGAGCCATTTGACTTGGGTGTAAAAAGCCCAACAAACTTTCCCTTACCTACCTACCTTTGTACCAGGAAGACTCTGTTAGATTTCGGAGATGATCCTCGTCAAACTCTGGATCCAGGTTGGTTTTTTTTAACAGTTCTTTCACATTGTAAGGCTGCATTCACACACCGAGTGACCAGCGACCCAGTGTCCATGTGAATGATTTCCATTGAAATGAGCAATGAGAGGCAAAACGTTCTCAAGCTATGTAAAGTGTGCAACTAATCGGACTGTTCCTCGCGGTTCGAGCGATTGCCAACTCGTTCTTATAGATACCACTAACTGGCAATTACCCCCATATGCTGAGTTCACAGAAACCTTCCATACGGAAACAAAACCCCACAGATTTAATTCATCTGCCCATATTAATATGGAAGCGGAGCTCATTACTTCCATGTCTAAATATTCTGTGCTTTATAACTGCGAGGATAATAACCAGACGTTTCATACTGTACCTGGGTCCTCATTTTTGAAATGGTCTGCACTTCCTGTACTATTTAATCGTACACATTTATCTATTCTCAGCTCATAATACACAAGAGTCTCCATTCTATACTTGCAGAGCGACAATAATAATAATGATGATAATAATAAGCTGTAATATATATGATGGTAATATGAGGTAAAATAAACTGATATAATACAGGATAATGATGAAAAAAAATCTCTCATGGACCTGCTGTAGGGAACCAGCTCAATGCCACTTACAGTTTCGCTCAGATTTTTAGGTGGAAAACATCCGAGGGCGTTACCTAGGAGACAAGTGCAAAGCAGTCTAGCGATTCATTCACTTGTTGGGCGATTTGCATGTTACTCAGTGGTGAAGTCATTAGTTGCTTCCTGTGTGAAGACTGATTAAAATAGGATGATTCTTTGGAAATATTGTATCACAGCAGATCCAGCGATGGCCTTTGTTATTTTACACGTTGTATTATTATATTTTTTTTCAAAACTTTGGACGGAGGATCCACGTCAAGCTCAAGACTAATTTTTTTTTAATGTTTTTTTTTTTTTGCATTGTGAGATGAGATAATTTTTGCCGTCTTGGTTCATATGGGAGGTTTGGTGGAGGTTTTCACTCTCTGAATGCTCTTATGTATGCATCATCAACATTTTATGATATATTGCATTTCAATGCAAGAGGGAGACAGATGATAATCTCGCAGAATTTTATGTTTGCACCATCCCCACAGAGTCACGTGATTTAGAGATCATCATTTTCTATGAAAAGGCTGCAAGATACCATAAACAGATATAATAAAAGTAATAAGTTATGAGATGTAGCGTTTGTTCATTATCATACCCAAAATTTTTATTACTGTTCCGTCCCTAGTTATGATAACATAAACAAATATGAATTGCATGTAGAGCTTAAGTGATTTATTATTTATTGTCCATGTATACACGCACACACACACACACACACACACACACACACACACACACACACACACACACACACACACACACACACGCACACACACACACACACACACACACACGCACACATATATAGGACTGACTGGCCTATACACATGTGTATATAATATCAATAAATACATATTCAACACTATAAATGCTTATAATAACAATTCGATGAATATTTAAAAAAAAAAACGTGATGCACTGAACCTGCATGAATTGAAGCGCGACGTAGCGAGGGATCCCTGTATACATACAGCAGATGTATTACTTCAGATATGTTAACAGTCTGGTTTTATGAAGCATTTTTTACTTGCCATAGACACATTTTTATTTCTCACAGACGACTGAATAAATATGTCGAAGAGACTCTGCTGCAAGTAATGAGATCTTATTTTTTGTTTTTTCTTCATAGAAAACTAATCAATTTTAATGTCATTTGCTAGATATGCACGCGATTCTTCTTTGATCGGCATACGTCAGGTAGCATTACAAATCGTTTTGGCAAAGAAACAATTAAGAAATGTATTTTTCTATCTCTTTCTCGCTCTCTTTTTCTGTCCGTGGCTTGCATGCTTCCTCGTATTCTGTCTTGCTGCAGTTCACAGATCAATCAGCACCACACACTCTGTTTACATTCATTCATTCTTCAATAACCGATTTATCCTGGTTGAGGTTTCGGAGGATCCTACGCTTATTCCGGGAACATTGAGCATTGACCGTAAAGTGAAATGTCAATCTGTCACAGGTCACCACGCACACACACGCACACACTTCAGTTTTTTTTACCCCCTTGGCTTTATGTAATTCTTAAAATAAAACAGATTTTTGGACAATCACATGTCCACGTGTTTTGAAATCATTATCTTCCTCCGTTTAATCCAGAGTTGGGTCGCGGGTCAGCAGCCTAAACAATGAGGTGATTGTCCTTCTCCTTAGCCACTTCCTCCAGCTCTTCTGGGGGGGACACCGAGGCGTTCCCAGACCAGCCGAGAGACAATCCCTCCAGCACATTTTTGGTCGACCCCAGGGTCTTTTTACTTGTTGGACATACCTGAAACATCACACCAAGGAGGTGTTTGGGAGGCATTCTAACCAGATGCCTAAGCCACCTCAACTGGTTCCTCTCAATGTGGAGGAGCAGTGGTTCTACTCTAAGCTCTCTCTGGAAGGCTGAGCTTCTCACCTTATCTCTAAGGGAGAACCCTGCCACCCGGCAAAGGAAGCTCATTTCAGCCGCTTATATCCACGATCTTGTTCTTTCGGTCTCTACCCAAATCTCGTGACCATAGGTGAGGGTCGGAACATAGATCGACTGCTAAATTGAAAGCTTTGCCTTGCGGCTCAGCTTCATCTTCACCACAATGGACCAGTACAAGATCCGCTTTACAGCAGAGGCTGCAGCGACCCGCCTGTCGATCTCCCGCTCCATCCTTCCCTCATTCATGAACAAGATTCCTAGATACATGAACTCCTACACTTGGGGCAGGACCTCATTCCAGTCCTTCGGCTGTTTTTTGATGGTTACAAAAGAATATGTGAGACATAGAATTGGTGGGAAAAAATCCATTTCCAAATGAACAAAGGAACTTTTACGTTTTCTTTGGAAATAGAGTTTTTCAAGAACTGTGCACTTGGAGCAGACTGTGTTCTTTAATATCAGGTGAGAAGCAGGTCTGGGTGAGTATGCAGTTGAGGTTTGAGCTCATCTGCTGTGCACAGACCTGATGAATGTGTTGATCATCTGTAATCCAGACTTGAGTTAATTGCTTTTGTACGGGTGCCAGTTTGTTTGGCAACTTGGCACCAGGATCCACAAACACACCCGAGCACACGCCAGCACTGATGGATGGATCGGTCAATAAACACTGACATGTGCATCAGTCTAAATGAGGCGTCTTTAATGTAGATATCATTTATGTGACAAAGGTCACATGTGGTTTTGTTTTCATGACCAAACTGTTTAATGACTTTTTCATTTATTAATCGAAAGATTGGGATTCATTACTAATTCAGGGATGTGTTATGAAATGAGAAAAATGTGAAACACCAACATGAAACTAAAATGTCTGATTGTTTAGTTCACGCAATATTTTCCTTTTTTGTCATTTGTTGTAATCTGTATATGCGATACTATATCTTAGCAAGGGGAGTCCACAGTATTAGGCTTTATAATAATAATAATAATAATAATAATAATAATAATAATTGAAAAAACAAAACACTGATGCCAAGGTTAGGGGCTCAATCCGCACTATCATTGGGTTGTCACTGTCCCACTAGTGCAGCTAACTGGGTCATCATAGGCCAGCCATGTCTCTCACTGTCTATGGTGAGAGGTTTCTGTAAAAGAACCATTTCTGACTTTCGACGAGACGAGCTGCACAATCGTCAGCGAGTTTCTGCTCTGCGATGGCCTGGCGAGCTGTCCAAGGTGTACTCTGCCCTCGCCCAGAGTCAGCTGAGATGGGCACCAGCCTCCCTGTGACTCTATTTAGGATCAAGTTGTTCAGAAAATGAATGAATGAATTAAAAAAGCCATAAAAATCCTGTTTTATTTTCCTTTTCTTGTTTCTGTGTGGTATATACTAAAATAATGAATAAGTGTAAAAACTTACTGTTTCAAAGCATTACTTATGTAATGGTTAAATATGTAACGTGCATATATATATATAAAGATATATATATATATATATATATATATATATATATATATATATATATATATATATATATATATATATCGGTACGTCACCTTACGAAATTAATCTGTTCTCAGAGATTTTTTCTTAACCTGGATGTTTCATAAGTAGAACCACATTTTAAAATGTACCATATGTAAAATGCGTGATTTGTTCCAAGGCCCCCAGTACTATCTTTTAAAAATTATAAAAGCATACCTTTTAAGGTACTTACTTCGTGTTGACCATGTCGTCCTAGCAGAGTTATAATCTTACAAATGTTTATGCAAGGTTAAAAGCCTGAGCCAAAACAATAAAGTTGCAATGAGCACACTCGAAAAGTAACTCTGTCCTTTACGCGTGTTAGAACTTCACAGCTCGTGCATTGTTTGAATGGTGCGTTTTAATGTTGAATGCCGCTTTTGAATGTTTGAAACTTTTTGTTTGCTTTTCATTTTTCCATTGAGTATACATGGATCCCTCACTTTCCGTGGTTAATTGGGACTGAAATCCCCCCACAACTACCAAATTCTGCGAAGTAGGATCAACCCCCCGCCTCCCAACCCCCCTATGACTGATGTGTATGTACAGTGAGTCGTTGACTTATGACCGCGTTTGGTTCCGGCAGACCGGTCGTAACTCGATCTGGTCATATGTCGACTTTCCATCCAAATACACTCACGCCAAAACAAAAACAGATGAATAAATCTTTTCCATTCCACATCACTGTGACACGCAGTGGAGAGCCGATCCTTTCTGTACTCCACTGTTTGGGTGGGTCCGATAGCTTAAAACTCCAATTTTATTGGATTATAACAACAGCCACAGACTACGCATGTTGTTTGGGTAAAGAGATAAATTTCCCTCGTTTTGATCAGCTCATTTCCACAAAGCCAAGCACAGCTGGCAAGCAAACACAAATGGACAGACATGGAAAAACTTCAACCCGCAGACCAGCTGAATGCTAAAAGTTCTTCCTGTCACATAAACACTGCAGTGTGTGAGTCCAATAAAATTAGAGTTTCAAGGTATCGGACCTGCCCACACAGAAAGGATTGGCTCTCAGCTTCGCGCCACAGGGACGTGGCATTGAAAGTAGATGAATAGATTTGCTCTGAGCAGTTAGAAAGTGACGCTGCATCAGTGACTCCTGCTTGGCCTTTTAAGATGCTGCCGCTGCCGGCAGCACAAACAACTGTCGTACGCAACACTTGCACTGCACTGCCATGAATCATGCTTCACCACTTTTGCGGTCGTAAAGTCAATCAGACGTAACTCGCATAGGTCGTAAGTCGACGACTCACTGTATATGTGTATATAATACGAATAAATACATATCCAGCTCAGGAGGGCCAGCTCTGTCCTAGGCTGCCCACTGGACTCTGTGGAGGAGGTGAGTGAGAGGAGGATGGTAGCAAAGCTCACATCCATCATGGACAACAGCTCTCACCCACTGCACCAGACTGTAGAGAAGCTGAGTAGCTCCTTCAGTGGACGACTGAGACATCCTCAGTGCAGGAAGGAGCGCTACCGCAGGTCGTTCATTCCCACCGCTGTCAGACTGTACAATGCCACTTTGTAACTGTCTGTGAAAATACCGGTTATGTGCAATAAAAACCCCGTGCACTTTAATCAACCACATCTACCCCACTGACTGTGAACCATATCAACCCATCTACTCTGCCCTCAGATACATTACACTTTAATATAGGCCAGTCTACAAAGTAGTTCCCT
Source organism: Plotosus lineatus (assembly GCA_024760905.1). Classification (NCBI taxonomy): domain Eukaryota; kingdom Metazoa; phylum Chordata; class Actinopteri; order Siluriformes; family Plotosidae; genus Plotosus; species Plotosus lineatus. The sequence goes on along the minus strand of CM045732.1, from coordinate 26,026,520 downwards.
TCTTTTCTTTTATTGTTTATTAATTTATACTATTTATGTATCTATTTATTGATTTACTTATATAATATATATGTACGTGTGTATGTTTGTATTTGTATCTATTTTTGCACCCCGTACTGATGGTACCTCAAGAGCCTGTAACAGTGAATTTCGCCATTGTGAGATTAATAAAGCTGTATCTTATCTTATCTTATCTTATCCAATGCTATAAATGCTTATAATAACAAACATTGCAAAACAATGCATAAGATATAAATAAAATATAAATGCACACACACACACACACACACACACACACACACACACACATCTTCCTCTTCTTTTCCTTTCAGCTGTTCCCTTCAGGGGGCGCCACATCGAATCATCTGCCTCCATCTCACACTGTCCTCTGCATTTTCTTCTCTTACGCCAACGACCTTCATGTCCTCCTTCACTTCTTCTTCTTCTTTTACTTTCGGCTGCTCCCTTCAGGGGTCGCCACAGCAAATCATCCGCCTCCATCTCACCCTGTCCTCTGCATCTTCTTTTCTGACTCCAACGACTGTCATGTCTTCCTTCACCACATCCATAAATCTCTTCTTTGGTCTTCCTCGAGGCCTTCTGCCTGGTAGTTCCAACCTCAGCATCCTACTGCCAATATACTCACTATCTCTCCTCTGTACATGTCCAAACCATCTCAATCTAGCCTCTCTGACTTTGTCTCCAAAACACCTTACATGGGCTGTCCCTCTGATATACTCATTTCTGATCCTATCCATCATGTCCTCCTTCACCACATCCATGAATCTCTTTTTTGGTCTTCCTCTAGGCCTTCTGTCTTGTAGTGCCACCCTCAACATCCTACTACCAATATATTCAATATCCCTCCTCTGTCCATGTCCAAACCATCTCAAGCTAGCCTCTCTGACTTGTCTACAAAACCTCTAACATGTGCTGTCCCTGTGATGTACTCATTTATAAATACACACACATACAGATGGTATTGCATGAGAAGAAGACGACACACATACACACGCGCGGAGATGCGCGTGCACACACAGATGCAACCATGTAAGTAGTTTTGATGGGAGATTTTGGGTATTTTGTTTGTTTTTTGTTTTTTTTTTTGCATAATTGGTATTGTTTTTGTGGCATTTTCCTTAACTTTTTCTTGTATTCTTAGTTTATTTCCTTATTTTTTTACTTCAATGAATATTTACTTATTTATTAAAAAAAAAAAAAAAAAAACACGATGCACTGAAGCCGCATGAATTGAAGCGCAAAGTAGCGAGGGATGCCTGTATATTAAAAGAACTATTCTTATTGAGGTGGTGTCATGGTTGTTTATAGACAATATCAAACAAAACAATAATTCATTCATTCATTCATTTTCTGAATCGTTTCATTATATTTATTGCTTCTGGGAGTCTCACACCCATCTCGGCCAACTCTGGGAGAGGTTAGGATATGTGCCCAGCCATTGCAGATGATAATTCTTACAGCTGAATGTTTTGTTTATTTGCGATGTGTTTTCATTGATTTTTCTCATTTTTCTGTTGTCCTCCCATAATTTTAATATTCTCTCACAACCCTTTTGCTCGCGTATCACAAGTATGGTACTTGCCGTGTAATAGAAGAGGAGTATCTTTGAGTACTCGATCTTTTCACTTGCCCTGTTTATTCTGTTAATTTATAAACCCGCCACTTGGAATAGACCAAACAAGGCAACACGTGCTGACATGGGGGTTGTAGCCCTGTAGATTCTGCATCAGATATTGCTGTGTCACTCCCAGTCCAAGTATGTGAGACGTCTGACCTGTCTGCCTTTTTTGAACCCCTCCCCCCCTTTCTTTTGCAAACCTTCACCAGATGCTGATGTATCTTCTGCCATTATACCATTGTCAGTACACAAACCAGAACATTCTCAAAGTATTCATTTCATGAACCGCTTAATCATAATTAGGGTTGCAGGGAGGCTGGCACCCATCTTAGCCAAATCTTGGCGAGAGTACACCCTGGACAGCTTGCCAAACCATTGCATGGCAGAAATACTCACATGGCCTGCTCTTGACGAAAGTCAGCAATAGTTCTTTTACATGTTTCTCACCACAGACAGTGAGAGACATCGCTGGTCTTTGATAACCTGGTTAGCTTCACTGGGGGGAGAGCAAAGGTAACCCATTGATCATGAGGATTTAACCCCTGACCTTTGCATCAAAAAGCCAGCACATTCCCACCACGCCACCACTGCCCCTACAACCCAGAACATAAAGAACATTATTCATTCAACATGTGAGCATTAAGTTGGGAAACCAGTACAATATGGTAATTTAAATGTTTTGATTGTCATAAAAATGTAACACTCTTGGTGGTTCCCCTAAATTCTTTTCAGATTTTTAAAATTGAGTGGAACACTTTTCACCCAGAGTCGAACACCCAGAGTGGAACACTTTTAGGCCAGGAACACGGAACTTTGGGCATATTGTACGAAATGATGCACCCTAGTTCATACATTATGTTTATCGGTTTGTAGTGTCTGCCCTGTAAAAGAACCATTGTTGTTGTTCATCAAGAGCAGGCCGCATACCTGTCAGTGTGTGATGGCTTGGCGAGCTGTCCAGGTTGTACCCTGCACTCACCAGGATTTCGCCCACGATCGACTGAGATGAGTGCCAGCCTCATAATTATCATGTTAATATTAGCATGTCAACAGGCCTAACTTACTTAGGCTGTACCCTTTAAAAAATCTCTTGAGAAAAGTATGCAAATTGGTCTGGCGACCTCCAATAACAGAATGCATCATTTGTGATGTAATGGCCCTGATTTTAGTACACTGTGCTCATGTTAACCTTTTGTGAATTTTGTTTAGCAATGACCTTTATTCAGGGCCAGCACGCCATCTCAAATGTTTAATGGAGTTGTAAAAGATTACATTTTTTAAATTAATTTCTTCTTTTTTTTTTTTTTTTTTTTTTTGTGGTCCCAGCTGACTGTAAGCCATGAGTGCACACATTTCCATGCGCATGCCGTGATTAAGTCTAAGTCATTGAACCAGGGAGACCATCAGACCATCATCGTATGTACATGGTTGTTCGCTTCGCTGAGCGTGACGGTCATCATCAGACCTTGTGTCAGAATACTTAGTTTACAAGGGACACTCTCTCTCTCTCTCTCTCTCTCTCTCTCTCTCTCTCTCTCTCTCTCTCTCTCTCTCTCTCTCTCTCTTTCTGTGTGTGTGTGTGTGTGTGTGTGTGTGTGTGTGTGTGTGTGTGTGTGTGTGTGTGTGTGTTGGTTGACTGAACAGATTTGTTTTTTTTTGTTTTTTTTTAGCTCAGCAACTGGTTTTGGACCAAAGGTCTAAACAAGCCAGCACTCACCTTTGGGACAGCAGAATCCAGCAGAATGTGTACAAACCAAATGTTAACAATTTCACATGTGCACATTTGCTCTGTAAGCATACAAAAGAACACCTCAACCCCCCCCCCCAAAAAAATAAATAAATAAATAAATAAATAAATAAATAAATAAATAAAATAAAATAAAATAAAATAAAATAAAATAAATAAATTAATTGATAGATAGATAAATATTCTGTCTGTCTGTCTGTCTGTCTTCCTTTCGGCCCTTTTACTCGGGAGTCGCCACAGAGAATCATCTGATTCGCACGTTTTTGATTTTGGCAGAGGTTTTTACGTCGGATGCCCTTCCTGTCATAACCCTTTTAGCAAGGGACAGAAACACGCTGACGACTTTGCAGCTACTCTTTACGAAAGTCAGAAATGGTTCTTTTACATGCCTCTCACCATAGACAGTGACAGACATGGCCTGCCTTTGATAACCCAGTTAGCTGCACTGGGGGGGGACAGTGACAACCTTGTGGAGAGTGGGACTCGAACCCCCAACCTTTGGATCAGCGATCCAGCGTCCTATACCACTAGACCACCACTGCCCCCTTAGATAGATAGATAGATAGATAAAAATTAATAAAAATAAATAAATAAAACTGGACACTCACTAATCCATAGGTCCTGCAGAGAAAAACAAATAGCCGCCAACTTGATTCCTTCATGTGCAGGTGAATGTAGCGTACAGCAGAAAGAAAACAAGAAGAGTGTGAGAGAGTTTGTGAGTGAAAGAGAGAGAGAGAGAGAGAGAGAGAGAGAGAGAGAGAGAGAGAGAGAGAGTTGAGTTTCTGTCAGTGTTGTCAGGCTTCTCTTTTAGTTCTCTTGCAGCGTCAACACCGTGATAGTCTTTGTCCAGAATTGTATGTTACGTGTTCTTCAGCCGTGCTAACGCAGAATCATTTTGTGATTCAGACTTAATTACAGTGTGTGCAATCGAGAATTCGAGTGTGTGTGAAATTTTAGGCCTGCCCGAATCTGTATTGTCACTTATACATATATGTTGAGTGCACGCCATACTCCAGCTCGTACACATGTATTATACCATCCCACAAACTGCACACTCTGGTAATCTGAGGTGATCTTCTGTTACGTGTATAGCCTACAGAGATGTAATTATCATGTAAACTATTAATGATAACGTGCAACTTGGATGAACATGAGCTCTCAAGCAAGCATTCCTATTAAAGGTGAAATCAATCATTTTATATTGAAAGAGGTTGTCAGGGCAGTGCAGCTGCTCTGATTTCCACGATTTTTACTTATTTTCCTATTTAATAATGTTAGGTCGTACCTTTTAATTTTGCATACATTGAAGATTAGGAGACAAAAAGACACTGTCGCACTGCAATTCAGACAAAGGAAATTCCACATGTTCGCTTTTGATATCCCCACCCCCGCTCAGAGACCTGACTCCAGAATCCTGAGGGAGAAAGGAGACCAACACACACAGGCTCTTTAACCGCTTAATCCTAATTAGGGTCGCGGGGAGGCTGACGCCCCTCCAAGCCGACTCTGGGCAAGGGCAGAGTACACCCTGGAGAGCTCACCAGGCCATCGCAGGGTGAAAACATGCTGACAGCTTTGCAGCGACTCTTGTCAAAAGGTAGCAATGGTTCTTTTACATGAACCTCACACCATAGACAATGAGAGACATGGTCGGCCTTTGATAACCCAGTTAGCTGCACTGGGGGGGGACACAACCCTGTGGAGAGTGGGACTTGAACCCTCAACCTTTGGATCAGCGATCCAGCACTTTATATCACTTCACCACCACAGCCCGCCTCATGATAAACAATTGAACTTTATTTAATGATTCTCCAGGCCGCACTGTGGTGTCGTGGTTAGCATGTCCGCCTTCACAGCAATAAAGTCCTGGGTTCGATTCCCAGCTCAGGCGTTACTGTGTGCAGTTTGCATGTTCTTCTCATGCTGTCCTCTGGGTTCTCTGGTTTCCTCCCACAGTTCTTGCACGGTAAAATGCACAGTAGGTTAACTGGCTGTTCCAAGTCTCCCTTTGGTGTGAGTGTGAGTCTCAATAGTTGTGTAATTGTTGTCCCTGCGATAGCTTGGTCAGCTGTCCAGGGTGTACCTCACCCTTACCCAGAGTCGACGGAGATAGGCACCGACCTCCCTGCAACCCTAGTTATGATTAAATGGTTCATAAAAAGAATGAATGATAATGATCCTCCAGACTTTTAATACATAGTGTCACAGATTCATCACAAGATTGATCAGTTCAAAGGAACGTTTCCATGCAGTTCAGTGACAGAGTAAGTTAATAAGAGTGAGGTCCTCAGAAAAAGACTGGCTGTTTTTCATACATTCCCACTGTGTAGGCACAGAGTCTCTGATTTTTAGATGTGCATCTTGGTTTACATAAGTACAAGAAAAAGCGTTGGGGTTTTTTGGCCTCATTTTATCCTTATCATCTGTATCACAGCTACAGCAGAAATCAGAGAAAACAGTTCATCTCCTAGGCAGCAGCAGATTGGACTTCTTCCTTATAGAAATCCATTTTCATATTCTGGAAGTTCATCTTCTGTATCTCGGAAGGGTTTTCTCATTTTTATATGGAGTTGGCTGGTTCAATTCCAAGATTCGCTTCACATTCGCCTGTTTACAGGACTTGGCAAAGTGTGCAAAACAGAGGCAAAAGATTAGTGATAGTTGTTAATCCGTCGCTAATGTTTGCTAACAGTTGCTAATTTTATCCAGCTGTACTTTGCAGACATCTGCGTGAATGTTGCGAATTGTCAGTAATGACAGACGCCAACCCTGATTTTCATCAACACTCAGAAATATTTGCAGAGAGATAATTGAGTTACACCGGCAATTTTTATTGGACATAGTGGAAAATGCCGCAATTAAGAATTAGCCCCAAAGCAATTAGCCTAATGTCCTCTTTTTTTTGTTTTTTAGATTTAACATGGCTTACGTATTTAACATAATGTTTTTAAATATATATAAGCTTTAAATAGATTATAATCTATTTCATATTTTATGTAATTACAAGGCATCCTGTGTAAAACATATTTTAGTGTAAATATCACAAAATAGTTATAGAGATCTCTGGTATTCCTGAACTATTTCAACTTCAACTTGTTCTGTGAGATTTTCAAATATATTTTGTATACCTAAACTGAACTTTTTTAGAAACACAACTTTGTCCTTGGAGCAGTGGTGGCCTGGTGGTAAGGTGTTGAATTACTAATCCCAGGGTTGGGGTTCAACAGGTTATCACCCCCCACCACCACACACACACACACGTCCAGATAACGGTGATCAAAGGCCAGCCATGTCTCTTACTTTCTATGGTGAAAAACGTGTAAAAGAAAAATTTCTGACTTTCGTAAAGAGTAGGCGGCATAGCCGTTAGTGCTTTTCTGGCTTGCGATGGTTTGGTGAGCTATCCAGGGTGTACCCTGCCCTTGTCCAGTGCCGGCTAAGATGGGTGCCAGCACCCCTAATTAGGAATAAGCGGTTCAGAAAATGAATGAATGAATGAATGAATGAATGAATGAATTTCATCCCTGATGGGTGAGTTATTTGCTGGATACCAAGCCTGGATGGTGCTTTTGGGAATATTCAGAACATATATATTTGAGACCATGTACATTTGATTTGAATTTTAGTCCCAACTCCTGTTCAGGGGATTGATTGCAAAGGGATAAAGTCATACAGTTGTGTTCAGAATAATAGCAGTGTGTTTTAAAAAGTAAATAAAGCTCAAAATCCTTTAATGGCTTTTATTTTCATGCACACAAATCCATTGGAAATCCAACACATTCTATTCCAAAGCAAAACTAAGAAAATTGTATCAAATTTGTGTTATTCCTTGAAAGAAATTGAACAAAAGTGAATATTAACCTGCTCAATAAACTATCAGTGTCTGTTTTCTTCATTAAAAACTCAAACATTCACTGTATGAACTGAAAAATGTAAGATTTTGTTTTTAATTGAATCTCTGAACTAATATTTATTTGTATAAACACTGTTTCTGAGAACTGCTGCACATCGGTGTTGTGGAGTCGACCAACTTCTGGTACCTGTGAGCAGGTTTTCCAGCCCAGGATTAGTGGACCACATTCCACAGTTCTTCTGTATTTCTTGGTTTTGCCTCAGAAACTGTATTTTTGATGTCACCCCAAAAGTGTTCTATTGGATGGAGGTCTGACGATGGGGCCCCCACTCCATAAACTCTTGTTGGTCTGTAATTGAGATGTTGCCCCTTTACTGAGGCGTTTCCGGTCGTTGTCTTGTTGGAACCCATTTCAAGGGTTCTCTTCAACATAAGGCAGCACAACCTCTTCAACTGTTCTGATTCAAACTGATCCATGATCCCTGGAATGTGATAAATAGGCCGACAAAGTAGTAAAGAAACATCCCCTTATCCTGATGCTTCCGTCACCAGGCTTTACTGTCTTTACTGGACTGTGGCTTGAATTCAGTGTTTGCGGCTCGTCTGACAACGTGTCTCCGGCCACAAGACCGAAAAAAGCAATCTTACTTTTATCAGGCCACAAATATTGCACCGTTTCTATTTAGGCCAGTCAATGTGCTCTTTGGAAAATTGTAACCTCTTCAGCACATTGGAAGACGTCTAGGTGCAAGACGCCAGTAGCTCGGCTTCACATAGGCGTCTTCTAATTGTAACAGGACTCACGGGTAACTTTAAACCTTCCTGGAGCTGATTTTTGGCTGAGTCCTTGCCATTTTGGCTCCTCTTCGATCCATTTCAAATGATAGTTTTTCACTTTATTTCATGGCATTCATGGTTTGGTTGCCATTTTAAAGCATTCGGGATCATTTTGGCTGAGCAGCCTGTAATTCTCTGCACTTCCTTATGTTTTCCCCTCTGCAATTAACCTTTTAATCAAGGTATACTGTTCTTCTGAACAATGTCTGGAACAACCCATTTTCCTCAGGATTTGAGAAAGAAATGTTCTATAACCAGCATGTACAACATCCTTCCTTAAATAAGCACAATAATTGGCTCCTGTTTTTCAAAGAATGAATAATGTCACTAATTGAAATCCACACTGGTATCATTTTGAACACGCCCCTTTCAATTAGTGATTCAATTACACAGAATCAGCAGCTTGCGGGTCAGAACTGTACATTCTGTTGGATTCTATTACTCTACTACATCTGATAGCAAATTATTCGACTTTTAGAAATATAATTTTGACCCAAAACCGTGAATGATCAGAGTAATGATGTCTGATTGATATTACTTTGAACAAAACTGCATGTACACATCACTTTTGTTTTTATTTTATTTATTTTTTTTTTACTTTTGACTTTTGAACTATTTTCTGTATGTCTATTACATAAAATAATCCCAAAAAAATCCATCTGGATCACATTTTGTAAGGCTACAAAATAAGAAGGTGAAAATACTTCTGTAAGCCACTGTGTCACTGGGTGTGACTCACACATATTATCACACCTTTGGGAACACCTTTAATCCACATGCCTTAATGTTTTGGGGAGGTGAGAGGAAACATGAGCTCCAAAAGGAAATCCACATGGACATGATGAGTACAAGTGATGTTGAGAATACCCCACAGGCATTTATTCAACAAAAAATAATATCAATATCAACAGATATAATATTTCTCTCTAGAGAAGGAAGGCTCCTGGCCTTTTTAGTAGAAATAACTTCTTGTCAGTATGCATGTTTGTGTACCATCCATTGACATCAGCTTGCTGAAATTATTTTGGTCACTAGTCCTTCACTTGGTGGCTTTCTTGTATGTACTGTACTACCTTTTTCAAATCCTTTCTGATCATTTCAATGGGGTTTAAATCTAGGCTTTGACTAAGCCTATGCAGAACTCTATTTCTTCTTTGTGAGTCATTCCTTGGTGGATTTGTGAGTGTGCTTAGGATCATTATCCTGTTGAAGGGTTCATCTCGAGTTCAATTTCAGCTTCAACTTTCTGACATATGGTCTTATATTATCTTTGCACACTGTTTGTACAATTCATGTACAATTCATAATTAAATCAATCAATGCAAACTGCCAAGTCCCCGAGGCAGCAAAGCAAATTCAAATCCACATTTCCAACAACATGCATCACAATTGGTATGAGGTTCTTTTCCTTTTCACCTGTGTACTATGCTTGTGGCAAAAAAAGACTCTCTTTGATTCATCTCTCTAGAGCACATTATTCCAGAAGCCCTGGTCATTGTCTATATGTTTATTGGCAAATTGTAATTCTGCTCCAGTCGACAGCAAAAACATTTTACTGGCATGCCTCCCATACAGGTCAAATTTGTCCAAACTTCTTATTGTAGATTTGTGCACTTTCACACCAACAGTTGCAACACTACCCTGCAGATTCTGTGATGGAATTTTCGATTTTTTGGGGACTTATTTGTACATCAAACAGTCTGCTCTAGGGCTGGATGTGCTTAGGCAGATAACTTCAGTTCATTTTCTGTAACCGCTTAATCCCAATTAGGGTCGCGGGGAGGCTGGCGCCCATCCCAGCCAACTTCGGGCGAGGGCAGAGTACACCCTGGACAGCTCGCCAGGCCATCGCAGGGCAGAAACACACCGACGGCTTTGCAGCCTACACTTGTCGAAAGTCAGCAATGGTTCTTTTACATGCCTCACACCATAGACAGTGAGAGACATGGCCGGCCTTTGATAACCCAGTTAGCTACACTGGGGAGGACAGTGACAACCTTGTAGAGAGTGGGACTCGAACCCCCAACCTTTGGATCAGCGATCCAGTGCCATATACCACTAGACCACCACTGCCCCAGGCAGACAACTTGAAAGAAGATTTTAATTATAGTGAAGTTATTTATTTCAGATATGTAAAAATGGTTTTAAGCAACTTTCCTGAATCATCAGCATCCACAACCATTTTTTCCCCCTGAAGGTTTTCGAAAGCACTTTACAGGTTGGCATGGTGACACCACATACATCGATAGCAAAGACCCCTGACCCCAGCTGTCAGGTTTAAATTAAGTGTTATCTCTCTATAGGTGGTTCTAATCAAAGGCACAAAGTCTGGAATACCTGGTTCAAATTTATAAAGTAAACTGTGTGAAAAAAAAATGAGAGGCTATAATTTACTTATCCATATGTTTGGTTTCTTAAGATTATGAAAATTGTTTGCCTGGCGAACTGTCCAGAGTGTACTCTGCCCTCGCCCGGAGTCGGCTGAGATGGCTGCCAACTTCCCTGTGACCCTAATTAGGATTAAGCAGTTCAGAAAATGAATGAATGAATCAGTATATCATCTTTATTTGTAGATACTATATGCCAAAGGTGAAATTTTCCTTGTTGTTATGTATTGGAAAAAAAAATCTAAATTTGATGAACTTACAAATATAATAAATACAATATACATACTAATATAGTATATAAATATACACAGGATGATATTACTTTGCTGCAGTAAGACTGCGTTTTAAAATCTTCATCTTTTAACAGAAAGCTAAAGGAACCATATTTGACATTTTCAGTGGCATGGCTAAATCAGTAATAGACTCCTGATATAAATAGATTCTAAATATTATAAATATATTCTTATCTGATGATGGTTAACTTGAACGCACACACGTTTGTGAAATGCTCATTGATACCTGACCGTATGTGAGGCACTTCACCGAAAGTAGGCGCTTGTCGCAGAGACCACTTTTGAGATAAAGGCCAAAAAAGTAAAAATCTTGCATTTTTATCAGAATTTGGATTTTTGCATAAACTATTAAAACAAGTATTCAACTATCACTTGCTCACATGAAATCGACTAAAACTCACTAACAATGTTTTTTTTTTTTTCTCCATTTTTCTGGCGAGTACCCTTATAAAACTAGATAAAAACAGTAGCAAACTTACTGGTCTCTGTTGCAATTATTCACTGAGTTCAGTATAAGACACACTATAATCCATACACCAGAAGAACGGCCGTGAAGTATTCTTTCCATTTTGGATACTGTTCTGATATTAAAATGCCATTTCAGCGACTAAAATAAAGATTATGAAGACGATATACTCATAAACAATGCAGGCTAGTTGCTCAGGAAGATCTGAAACGAGCACACTGATTGGTCAGCTCAGGCTTGCACATGCACAGTACCCGTCACACGTTAACTTCTGGTTTATTTCCTGACTCTGGTTTACTGCATGCTAAATTTATCTCCGACTTTCTCTTCAATATCAGTCATTAAGTTTATTAATAAGATTGTGAATACACATAATTTCTGGAAAAGTAGAGTGAAATGTTATGTGTGATGTCTAGCAGCATTAGTATAGATGTTAAATTCGATGCGAGAATTGGGCTTTGAAAATGCTGGAATGCTTGGCATTCATGAAGATTATTTTTCCAGTGAGTATTGTTCTCTTCATGTAAAATTTGATTATGGAATTTTTTTGATTATTTGATTTGTGTGTAATCTTGTCTGGACTGGACATGCTGGATCATGGGTTGTTTAGTTTTGTACGAAAATTGGTCAAGACCTGAAAAATACTTAAATGTTTCATTCCTTTTACATATGAAAAAAAAAAAACTGATGATGATGATGATGATGCCAACTGTGTTCATGAAGATTTTGATTTTGATGTTGATGAAGAAGAGGCATCTGTTAATAAAAGTGTGATGTCAGTTGTTTGATGACGATGTGATCCTTTCTGCTGAGCAGAATGTAGATTAAGATGATAATGGTGAGGGCAGAGTTGATGAAGCTTACTTGTATAAAGAGATCAGAGAGTTTTGTTATATAGTTTTCTTATATGTAGTTTTCTTAATTTCAGTGTGATTGTTTGAACCTGACAGTGTTTTTTTTTTTTTTTTTTTTTTTTTTTTTTTAAATCAGTATCATTTGAAGGCATTTTAACCTTTATATAATGGTCGAAAAGATACATAATGCTCTTATTGGAATAAACAGAAATGAAAAAATAAAAATGTTTTGTTCATTTTGGGGGGTTACCATGGTGACTGATGGGTTAAAAAAGGGTGTGTCAGATAAAAATGAGGATGATTTCTCTTATCATCTCTTCCTAAAACGTTTCCTAGACATATTTTTTAAAAGTTTTTATGGCTGAGATGCATAAAAATGTTTGGTTTGCTGAGGACTAATGATTTTGGAAGAAGTGCAATCTTTGTGCTCATTTTTTTCTAAAACTTATTTTGAAATTTTAGAAATGGCATAGCTCGGTCAGTTTTCAAGGTATTGACAAACATTTTGCTGCCTTATGTAACTTTAGGCCTCCTCTATCTGACTGTGTAAAAAGCTCATTTTTCATTTTTGGATGCCAACTTTCGGTGGCGTGGCTCACATATATGGTCACAGTCACATTATGTCCATGGCAATGTTCATATCTATATGCAGAAAATATGTAAATATATGTACACTGCCCTCCCTAATTATTGATTAAGTTGTGTTCTTTACCTTCTTATAAATTGGGGGGGGGGGGGGTGTTCACAAATACAGTCAGCCCTCTACTTACGAAATTAATCTGTTCCAGCGCCTTTTTCGTAGCCTGGAGTTTTCGTAAAAAGAGGCGCATTTTACATGTAAAACGTGTGATTCGTTCCAAGGCTTCCAAAACTACCCCATAAAACCTTTAAAAATGATAAAAGTACACCAATTTTGTATGAAATATGTGTTAAAAGTAAAAGAAAATTATTTATTAAACCATTTAAACATTTTATTAACATCTTAAACCATTTAATGAACATATTTATTGATTAAACCATTATTAAACATTTTTTACTAATGCACATACACACACACACACACACACACACACACACACACACACACACACAACGCTCTCTCTCTCTCTCTCTCTCTCTCTCTATCTCTCTCTCTCTGTCTCTTTCTGCTCTCTCTCTCTTACACACACACACACACACACACACACACACACACACACACACACACACACATACACACACATACACACACACAAACAACACACATTTGTGGTGGGCTCTGCCCACACGCAGGACGCCAAAGCATTTTAAGATGGGGAATTCAAAGCGCATTCTTTGCTTGACAGAGCGGAGGGGTGGACTTAACTTTAACTTGTTTCCTTGAGGGATCGGAGGTCCAGATGAGCCTCGTTTTGTTCCCATTCAGCAGAGCGCGCCACATTTATGAAACATTTACTGAATTAAACAACTTAAAAAACGAAAAATAAGCTGCAATGAGCTCTCTCGAAAGAGAAGATTAAAAAATGCCTCCTTCATCTCTGACTGACTCTGTACGTTGTATCTCTCTCTCTCTCTCTCTCTCTCTCTCTCTCGCTCGCTCTCTCTCTCTCTCTCTCTCTCTCTCTCTCTGTCTCTCTCTCTCACGCACACACACACACACACACACACACACACACACACACACACACAAATACAAAAAAACTCTTTCTGGTGTGTTTTGCCGAATGGGGGCTCCATCAACGCGCAACCGACGGAGCAATTCTATGTAAATGTTTAAATGGATGGGATGTTGTATTTAAAGCGGAAGTACAGTACCTGTTTGAAAGATCAGAGGTCCTGATTCAATATTAACTTGCTTCCTTGCGAGATCAGAGGTCTTGTCAAACAGAGCACCTAGTTTTGATGCTCCTTCTGCTTCAATATTGTGCCGAAATAATCACCCCTGTCACTGTATTTCTGCTTTAAGGTCTCCTTCTGTTTCAATATCGTCCCAATTGTAAAGGGGTTTCGGCGATAACAAAATATAACACTGTATGATCAATCTCAAAACAAGCCAACAGTCCTGTTCAATTCTCCCTCACACGTGTGACAAACAGGAATTATGGATACAGGAAGTATGGGTACAGGTCAGCTCCCTCCTGGCCAATGGGAGGCCAGTGGGGCGGGATGTTGGGAGCCAACCAATGAGAGAGCAACTTGCACATTGTTTGAATTTTGAATGGTGCGTTTGAATTTTTGAATGGCGCATTTTGCGCTTTTCGTAAAAAGAGGATGAAAATTTAAGAAAATGTTTTTCGTAACCTGGATTTTTCGTACTCAGAGGCTTTCATAAGTAGATGGCCGATTGTAATACTGGACCACAAATAAAATAGAGGAAAATCAAACCTTTAACACTTTTGTGCATACTCAAGTGAATTTTAACGGGGGGGGGCAAAGAAGAACGATTAAGCAATAATAATTTTTCAGAAAATCACATGTTGCACTATAATAATAATAATAATAATAATAATAATAATAATAATAATACTTGGACTTCAACTGGCACATTGGGCTTTGGTCAGATGAGACCAGGATAGAGTATTTTGGCAACAAAACCCTTTTATGTGGGTCTGGTGGAACACAAAAGATGAGTATGCAGAAAAACACCATATCTCCACTGTGAAGAATGAAGAAGGATCATTGATGCTGTGGGCCTGTTTCTCTTCCAGAGGCTCTGGAAACCTTGTTAGGATGCATGGCATCATGAACACTTTAAAATACCTGGAAATTTTAAATCAAAATCTGGAGGCCCCTATCTGAAAGTTGAATATGGGTCATCACCTGGTCTTTCGGCAAGATAGTGACCCCGAACACGTGGTTAAATCTACACAGAAATGGTTCACCAGACATAAAATCAAGCTCCTCTCATGGTCATCTCAGTCACCAGACCTCAAACACATTGAAGCCTTGTGGAGTGACCCAAAGAATAAAGTGCAGAGGAGAGGATCCAGGTCGCTGGATGATTTAGAGAGATTGTGCAGAGAGGAATGGTCCAATATCCCTCTTTCTGTATTCTCCCAGTTTGTAAATCATTATAGGAGAACGTGATGTGCTGTTGGTTAGGTTTTGTTGGTAAAAGGGGGTGTACAAAGTAATAACGTCAGGGGCCTAATGAGTGTGACTTGCATGATTTCATGTAAAAGAATTGTTCCTTAATGTGAGATTTTTTTCCCAACACAGAATAAATGCATTTGAATTAAATGTTGTTTTTTCCCCTTTTTCATTGGGGTCCTGTATTATTTAGGGAAGGAAAAAAAACCAACTAAAAAAAACTGAGTTTATTAGAAGCTAAAGAACATATCTTAACTAGGCATGCTAATAATTATGAAGTTCTATATGCCCTACAATGGACTGTTCAGGGTACACATGCCTTTGCCCAGAGTTGGCTGAGATAGGTTCCAGCCTCTCCTTAAACCCAATGGTGTTAAAGCCAATGGTGTGTGTGTGTGTGTGTGTGTGTGTGTGTGTGTGTGTGTGTGTGTGTGTGTGTGTGTGTGAGAGAGAGAGAGAGAGAGAGAGAGAGAGAGAGAGAGAGAGAGAGAGAGAGTAACTAATCTGTTTTTTACTGATAATTGGTTGTTGTGTGTACTATACTATGGAACATTTTAAGCTGATAATCTGTGAAATATTTCTCCGAAAGAGCATAAGCTGATTTGCAACATTTGCGAAAATTAAAACTGCTTGAAAACTAATGATGATCATACATGCTTGGATACACAAGCAAAAGATTGTCATATATGCGATTACCCCCTGCAGCAGCTCAATACATAGTGCTGATTAATCGAGACTGTCAGTGATTCAGCTGTTCTTCCCTAGAAATCTGAGCAGCAAAATAATATGATGGCTTGATGAAGACGACATTTTGACTAAGTAATAAAGAATTCTCTAATGAATCATAACATGGAATCAGTTTGCTTTCTTATTGGACTGGAATGTTCCCTGTAATTCAGAATAATCAGAAATTTAAAACTAGGCTTGACACCCTAAATTAACTCCGCTACTTAGCTTGGCGCATAAATTGCATGGATACCAGTGACTATTTTACTAGCACATCCAAACTGTCCAAAGACAAGAATTCTTAGTATGGCTTTTGCTTGAATTGCGCAAAAGGAAGGTTTATATTTCTTGGATTCTCCAGAGCACAGATTTCTAAGCACATCGTCCATACTGTGGTTGGTCAATGAAACAAAACTGACCATGGCATTTATGGGGGAAAATAAATGAGAGTGTCTTCTTCTTCTTCTTCTTCTTCTTCTTTTTCTTCTTTTTCTTCTTCTTCTTCTTCTCCTTTCGGCTTCTCCCTTCAGGGGTCACCACAGCGAATCACCTGCTTCCATCTCACCCTATCCTCTGCATCTTATTCTCTTACACCAACTACCTTCATGTCTTCCTTCACCACATCCATAAATCTCCTCTTTATTCTTCCTCAAAGCCTTCTGCCTGGTAGGTCCAAGCTCAGCACCCTACTACCAATATATTCACTATTGTATTCAGTGTACAAACACTAATAATGGGTGGGGTGTCACTTTGCTTTCAGAACAGTCTGAGCTCTTCATGGATTCTGGTGGTGCCTTTTATGATTCTGGTTCATGACTTGATTGCCTTTCATTACTGCTACATATTTGTCAGTCATTTATTAGTGCTATAAATTTCACATTGAACCACATCCAAAGGTACACCTCAAGGCATTGTAATAATAGTATTCAAATTTTGGGACTTGGAAAGCAGGTGATACACACTGAACTCATTTTTAAAATTATAGAAGTCATTTGACTCAACTTTAAGAGGCTTGGATATTTATTAAAAGATGAGTAAATTTTACTCATATAGACAGAGGGATTTAAATGTTGCTCAAATAGTACTGGGGTTTGGACCTAATATGTGTCAGGAAAATATTATTTATATAATTTCATCCACCACTCAGGCTGCATTGTTGATGTAAGGTAGAACATGTCTGTAGATATATTGTTGTAGATGCCAAAATAAAACTTTAACAGTGGTGAGTTCAGTCCAGTGCTGATCCCCATGACATTAACATGCTTCATGGGCGATTGGGTCACTAGTGGATGGCCAAAAAGCATTTCCTTTCACACCCAGCACTTTGAATACATCTCCAGTGACCACTTTTGATAGGATTTCATGCATAGTTTTCCCAGGAGAAAAGCTGTCATCATATTTATTACATCAGTCATCCATTACATTTATGTTTTAGTAGAAATGTCTGATGAATAACAAAATGATGAATGAAGCTATGCAACGCAACTGCCTTCATGTCTGCTTTATTTATCTATTAGCCAAGACCTAGGAAAAGCTACTTTTACCATGCAGTAAACAAACAGTGTCTTGCAGAATTATACACCTGCGTGTACTGGCTCATCAGTCTGGCGCTTTTCCCAGTTTGTTTTCCATAAAATGACTAAACTTCAGTTCTCCTGAATAAGATGCTTATCTATCGCAGGATATTTTACATTATGCATTTTACATAAAGTATGTTTGTTTTCAAAAAAATAACACACAAATATATAGAGGGCAGTGGTGGTCTAGAGGTATAGGGCACTGGATCGCTGATCCAAAGGTTGGGGGTTCGATTCCCACTCTCCACAAGGTTGTCACTGTCCTCCCCAGTGCAGCTAACTGGGTTATCAAAGGCCGGCCATGTCTTTCACTGTCTATGGTGTGAGGCATGTAAAAGAACCATTGCTGACTTTCGACAAGAGTAGGCTGCAAAGCCGTCGGCGTGTTTCCGCCCTGCGATGGCCTGGCGAGCTGTCCAGGGTGTACTCTGCCCTCGCCCAAAGATGGCTGGGATGGGCGCCAGCCTCCCCGCGACCCTAATTAGGATTAAGCGGTTACAGAAAATGAACGGAATGAACACATGTATAGATATATACACAGAAACAAGCCGCATTAGAAATGTTCTTCAGGAAAAGAAAGGGACATCCTAAAGAACAGTCATCCATGCCAAAGTAGCAAGAGAAAAAAAAAAAAAACACCTTTGGCTGATTCACCTGAAGATGTTATGGAAGGGGATTCCCCTTCCAAGCAGTAACATTCATCCTCTTCCATTGCCTATGATACAAGTTACAAGTTACGGTACCATAAACGTCTGTTCAAAAGACGACAGGAACTCATACCATCAGCTAACCTAGTTACGTTTTTTTACGTTTAGTGTATTTTTTTTTCTTTCTTTCTTTCTTGTGTTTGCTTTTTTCATTTCTTTGACATGTTTCATTACTATATAATGTTTTTACACATTTCTTTACACACAAAAAAAATGTAAGATACTGTAGGCTAGGTTGGCCTGGGGTATGAGTTACCACAGCAATTCTTACCCGAGCCTAGCTGACTCTACTAGTATATTAAGAATTTGTGTTTGCCCTGTGGTTTCATATAATATAAAATTTGATATATAAATGGCACTACGAAATAACATATTATGTTTACAAAAAGTAGTTTTCTAGTGTCTTGGAATGGATTGGGGGGGGGGGGGGGTTTGGGGGCACAAACCAGTGTCTCTCCCTCATGCCGGTCTCAAGCCGTGATAAATGCAGAGGGTTGTGTCAAGAAAGGCATCCGACGTAAAAACCAATGCCAAACTTTATAATGCAAATCACAAATATTACCTCCATACCGGATCGGTTGAGGCCCGGGTTAACAACGACTGCCATCAGTGCTGTCAATCAACAGGGTGCTGGTGGAAATTGGACTACTATTGGTCGAAGGAGAGGTGGGAGGTGTGTCCATAGGCAGAGAGAGAAGAGGAAAGGCAGGAGTCTAGGACTGAGAGTAGGGACTTTAAATGTTGGAACTATGAAAAAAAAAAGATAGAGAGCTGGCTGACATGATGCAGAGGATGAGGGTGGACATACTCTGTGTTCAGGAGACCAGGTGGAAAGGTAGCAAAGCTAGAAGCTTAGGAACAGGGTTTAATCTGTTTTATCATGGTGTGGATGGGAAGTGAAATGGAGTAGGAGTCATCTTGAAGGAGGAGTTTGTCAGGAATGTTCTAGAAGTGAAAAGAGTGTCAGAGAGAGTGATGAGTCTCAAGTTAGAAATTGAAGATGTGATGTTCACTGTTGTTAGTGCTTATGCCCCACAGGCAGGACGTGAGCTAGAACAGAAGGAGAGATTCTGGAGCGAGTTAGATAAAGTGATGCAGAGTACCCCCAAAGGTGAAAGAGTGGCCATTGGTGCAGACTTCAATGGACATATTGGTGCAGGCAACAGAGGGGACGAGTAAGTAATGGGCAGGTTTGGTATCCAGGACAGGAACACAGAAGGACAGATGTTGATAGATTTTGCAAAAAGGATGGAAATGGCTATGGTGAATACTTTTTTCCTGAAGAGACAGGAGCATAGGGTGACTTATAAAAGCGGAGGTAGGAGCACACAGGTTGACTACATCTTGTGTAGACGATGCAGTTTAAAGGAAGTCAGTGACTGCAAAGTAGTAGTGGGTGAGAGTGTTGCCAACCAGCACAGAACGGTGATGGTGAGGAAGGTGAAGAAGGCAAAGGCAGAGCAGAAGACAAAGTGGTGGAAGCTGACAAAGGAAGATTGGTGTGTTGTCTTCAAGGAGGAGTTGAAACAGTGTTTGGGTGGTCAGGAAGTGCTTCCAGATGACTGGACAACTACAGCTAATGTGACCAGGGAGACAGGTAGGAGAGTTCTTGGTGTGTCCTCTGGAAGGAAAGTAGATAAGGAGACTTGGTGGAATGAGGAAGTGCAGGAGTGTGTACAAAGGAAAAGGTTAGCTAAGAAGACGTGGGGCATTGAGAGGACTGAAGAAAGTAAACAGGAGTACAAGGAGACACAGCGTAAGGCGAAGGTAACAGTGTCAAAGCCCAAACAGAGGGCGTATGATGACTTGTATACTAGATTGGACATTAAGGAGGGAGAAAATGATTTATACAAGTTGGCACATCAGAGAGATAGAGATGGGAAGTGCAGCAAGTTAGAGCGATAAAGGACAGAGAGGGAAATGTATTGACTGATGACAGAAGTGTGCTGGGAAGACAGAGAGAGTACTTTGAAGAGCTGATGAATGAGGAAAATTAGAAAGAGAAAAAGAGTAGAAGGACTGTTGAGGAGCGGGAAGTAGCAAAGATTAGTAAAGGTGAAGTGAGGAGGGCATTGAAGAGGGTGAATAGTGGAAAGACAGTTGGTCCTGATGATATACCTGTGGAGGTATGGAAGTGTCTAGGAGAGGTAGCAATACATTTTCTGACAAGACCATTCAACTGGGTCTTAGAGAGTGAGAGGGTGCCGGAGGAATGGAGAAGTGTGCTGGTGCCCATTTTTAAGAACAAGGGAGATGTGCAGAGTTGTGGCAGCTACAGAGGGATAAAGTTGATGAGCAATACGATGAAGTTATGGGGAAGAATAGTGTAATCTAGAATAAGGGCAGAGGTCAGCATTTGTGAACAACGGTTTGGTTTCATGCCAAGAAAGAGCACCACAGATGCAATGTTTGCTTTGAGGATGTTAGTAGAGAAGTACAGAGAAGGTCAGAGGGAGCTGCATTGTGCCTTTGTGGATCTGGAGAAAGCATATGACAGGGTGCCAAGAGACGAACTGTGGTATTGCACGAGGAAGTCTGGAGTGGCAGAGAAGTATGTTAGAGTGGTGCAGGACATGTATGAGAGATGTAAGACAGTGGTGAGGTGTGTTGTCGGCGTGACCGAAGAATTCAAGGTGGAGGTGGGACTGCATCAAGTATCAGCTCTGAGCCCCTTCTTGTTTGCTATGGTGATGGACAGGCTGACAGACGAGGTTAGACAAGAATCTCCATGGACTATGATGTTTGTAGATGACATTGTGATCTGTAGTGAGAGCAGAGAACGAGTGGAGAAAAATCTAGAGAGGTGGAGGTATGCCCTGGAAAGGAGAGGAATGAAGGTTTGCCTCGGTAAGTCAGAATACATGTGTGTGAATGAGATGGACCCAAGAGGAACGGTGATGTTACAGGGAGCAGAGATAACGAAGGTGGAGGATTTTAAGTACTTAGGCTCAACAATCCAGAGCAATGGAGAGTGTGGAAAAGAAGTGAAGAAGCATGTGCAGGCAGGCTGGAATGGTTGGAGAAAAGTGTCCAGAGTAATGTGCGATAGGAGAGTATCAGCAAGAATGAAACTAAAAGTGTACAAGATGGTGATGAGGCCAGCGATGTTGTATGGTTTAGAAACAGTGGCACTGGAGACAGAGGCAGAGCTGGAGGTAGCAGAGATGAAAATGTTGAGGTTCTCTCTGGGAGTACCGAGGATGGATAGGATCAGAAATGAGTACATCAAAGGGACAGCTCATCTAAGATGTTTTGTGGACAAAGTCAGAGAGGCTAGACTAAGATAGTTTGGACATGTACAGAGGAGGGTTAGTGAATATATAGGTAGTTGGATGCTGAGGTTGGAACTGCCAGTCAGAAGGCCTAGAGGAAGACCAAAGAAGAGATTTATGTATTAGTTAAGGGAGACATGAAGGTCGTTGGCATAAGAGAAGAAGATGCAGAGGACACGGTGAGATGGAAGCAGATGATTTGCTGAGGTGACCCCTGAAGGGAACAGCCGAAAGGAAAAGAAGAAGAATGAGAAAAATAGATTTGGAATTCCAACAAATCGCTCAAATCATTCTAAATTATTCTAAACACTTGTGAAGACAAAAGTATAATATATATATAAGAATGTTCATTCAAATATTACCATAGTTTCGGGACTATAATCCTCTACTTTTTTCACATGCTTTGAACCCTGTGGTTTAAACGACAATACCGCTAATCTGTTAAGTTTTTACGGGCTAACAGCCTCCAGGGGGGTGCTCTAGCAGGAAGCACAACAGCGAGACAGGAACCTGCGGCTTATAAAGAGGTGTGGCCTATATGTGTACACATCACTACAGCCTTCATAAATGAGTACACTTGACTACAACAAGTCTGTACAATGTAGAACAAAGTCTGAATATGTAAAACCACTTCTTCAATTTGGTTCTGTAGAGAACCTTTATTTTCTATACCGCCTTTCTTTTCTTTTTTTCTATACCGCCTTTATTTTCTTTTAAATTTCAGAAGTATATAAACAGATTAAGCAACCTTTTTGAAAAATAATAATAATTATTATATTATTCATATTTTCATTCATATGATTTTATGTATTGTATATATCTTTGTATGTATGTTTTCTAAATATTAGAAAAAGCTCCTCAGCCTTTGCCAGGACTTGTCCAATAGTGTATGTGAGATGGCCATCTTCATGTCAATGATGGGGATGATTGCAAGACCCTGCAGCCACACAACCAAGCCTGTGATTCATATTCATGCACAGAATATTAGCGTCCTGAGGAACTTTACGCTCTGTGATAATGTGCAAGAGATTTGGGGTTTTATCTCAAAAATGTGTGTGCATGACACAAGTCACACCTTTAGTCTTTTGTGGTTTTTGTCGCTATCCCAGGAGTGTAGTAAATATTTTATATCAGGCATTTTCCTCATGTGATTTTTATATTTCAGTAAAGCTTCACTAATGGAACACTAGTTTTTGTAAGTTTGACTGTCTGTACAGAACACCCTCCAAATCTTTCACTTTGGACATGGGATTTAAGATCTTGTACATGCTGCAGAATACTTCTAGCAGACTGAACAAATCTCAATCTTCTCGATACTCACATGACCTGAAACCTGTATGTAGTTGAACACCATGAAACTGTAAAGCCTGCCAATTTTAATCTACACAAACTCAGGTCATAAAACCTGTGTGTCAGTTTGAGGAATAGTTTGGACTGTCTAATACAGTGCTTCTCAAATAGTGGGGTGCAGTCCACCTTGGGGGAGGGGGGGCAGTATGATGTCAGTGGGACGCGTATGACCCTGGGGAATATGCTTTTCTGGAATAGTGTACGAGAATCAAGTGTACTTGCACCTTCACTCCAGTAGTTGGCAGTGATGCTCTCATTGTCACGCTATGGTGTAGCAGATTTTCGCACAAGCAAATAATATGAAGTGCAGTAAACATCCCCTCAAGAAACAACACAGAAAAATTTCTAACAGGAACAAAGAGAAAGGTGGAGAGAGACGGAGATATTAAGACATAAATAAGTTGAATGAGTTTAAATAAGGATGTATTTTTTTTTTATTTCAGGTACACTAGTGCACTTTAAATATTTTCTATTACAGATTAAAAAATAACGTTAATGAAGTTTTTCTTTATTGTAAGTTGAAGGATATTTCTTTCTTGTTTGTTTTTTATGTTAATAAAGATGCAATGTTATGCAGAGGTGTACTAATGACAATTTTATAGACAAATAATACTATTTATATTATTATAGGTGGAGGGGGGTAATTTTTTTTTCTTCCTGGGGGTTCGCCACAGAAAATAATTGGGACGCACTGGACTAATGGCATGATTTAGATCTTTTTTTTAAACCTGAAAATTTCGACTGTCCCAGTTTGTGCTTCTGTTAGCAAAGCCATTGTACTAAATGCTTTTGATAAAATAACTTCACTGCTTTCCATTTTGTTTAAGGTCACAGTGGTGAATAAAACCTGTGCTAGGAGACAAGACAATCATTGTCTTAGTTTAGAATTGCTTGACTGTGAGGACTGCTATCTCCACCCATTTATTGTCTAGAGTGGTGACTGCAGAGGAGGCATATGAATGCAACGTTCAGGCATAGCATAGCCATCACTCTCTGGCCTCTATTTTATAAACACAGGCTGCTATTGGCATTTATCAAGCATTATAAATAGTTGTGCTTCACTCTAAAGGCACCGACGATGCAGACCAAGGGATGCGCTGTCCAGCTCGATTGGTAAGATCAATAGATTAG
This sequence comes from Plotosus lineatus, assembly GCA_024760905.1. Classification (NCBI taxonomy): domain Eukaryota; kingdom Metazoa; phylum Chordata; class Actinopteri; order Siluriformes; family Plotosidae; genus Plotosus; species Plotosus lineatus. Next base: position 26,002,609 of record CM045732.1, on the reverse strand, counting down.
TAGAGAGAAGCACTTCAAGCTTGCACATCAATTTGCTGTTAGTGTTATTCACTGATAACAATTTCTCCAGATGTTTGCCTGATTGTTTTCCCCACAATTCAGGGTTCTGTTTTTTTTTTTTTTTTTTTTTCCTCTGTTTGTTTTCTTTTGTTTATGGCCAAAAGAATACTTCTGCGTATTTCGATCATTGATATTGTAAATCTTGGTACCCAGTTTGACAGTAGATTATTTTGCTCGGCCCTATGTCGGACTTGTTGAATGAAAAAGAGTGCTCTTTGGCTTTGGGTGGACTTAGTGGAGGTTAAAATACAGGCAGGCAGAGTTAGAAATAGCTATACAAAGCAGACAAGGCACTTCAGCCCATGCACAACATTATAAAAGGTGTTCTTAGTCCAGTGGTTCTAAAATAGTGGGGCGCATGCCCCCCTGGGGGGGGGGTGCAATGCCAGGGGGGGTGCGCTTGTGGACCCAGGGAACATGCTTTTTTTTTGCCATATTAGAATAAAGTGTAATTCTACATCCACTACAGCAGGTGGCAGTGGCTTCCTCATTGTCAGAGTGTGCCCAGAGGTATAAGAAGTGAAGTGAATAAACCCACCATGGAAATTTTTAACAGCGATGGAAAGAGAGACGGAGACAGTAAGAGAAATGAAAGTCTCCCAAAAGTTAAGTCGAGGAGGTATGATGAAGGGAATGTAGCACTCGGCTTCACTGTGCTGCGGTGAGAAACGAGGAAAGACCGCTGTGTTTACTGTGTCTGAAAACATTGGCAGCGGACAGCATGAACCCAAATAAATTCGGAGTCACTTAAAGACATCACACCCCAATCACGTGATGAGCAGCGAAAACGTGCTGAATATTTCCAACAACCATCCCGCATTGTGAATGCTACTCCAACAAACCAGCGAGTTCTGTGAGCATCAGATAAGGTGGAGTACCAAACTGCTCAGCACAGAAAACCCCACAACACATCAGAGGGACTGATTCTACCTGCAGCACACATGGTCTCTGTCATGTTGGATGACATCAGCACTGCGAAAATAAGTCCAGGTTCCAGTTCAGCTTTGAGCAGGAGCTGAGAGTTCAGTGTCGTGCTTTAAACCCGGCTTCGAAAACCTGTGCACTGCGAAACCTGCTCATTAAAGCCATTAATCTGGACTTAATCATTTTGACATAATAATAATAATAATAATAATAATAATAATAATAATAATAATAATTGTTTTATTCATTTTTGTTTTGTAGGTTAAAGTGTTTTATATATTGTGCTCCTGAGTAAATTGCTGATCAATTTGAATGAATTATTATTTATTGATTTTATTTCATTTTATTTTTTAGTATCAAATGGTTCAAATTATTGGTCAAAAAATGTTTACAGTTTAAATAAGTATGCTTTTTTAAATTTCACGCAAATTGATGCACTTTAAATCTTTTTGTTTAAAGACTAAAAAAATTGTTAATAAAGTTATTATTTATTGGAAGTTGATGTATATTTTTTTCCTTTTTTGTATTCCATAATGATAATAAGTATTTCTTATGCTACTAAGGATACAGTGTATGCAGAGGATTACTTATAACAATTTTTAGGCAGATAACACTGTTTGGGGGGGGTGTCCTCTTCCGAGAGGGGGCGCGGCAGAAAATAATTGAGAAGCTCTGGCCTAGTCCAAAAATGCTGGGCCAGTGGTATAGTGGTTAGGGTGTTGCACTCATTATCAGGAGGTTTTGTGTTCAAATCCGAGTTAGACCCCCATTGTGCTAAAACCCCTGGACAAGGTCTTAACCAAGTGTGCCTCTGTTCACCCAGCAGTATAAATGGGTACCAGTAAACATATACTGGGAAGGTAACCTGCTATGAACTAGCGTCCCATCCAGGAGGAGTTGAACTCCTGGTCGCTTCACATTACGGAAACCAGGAATAAGCACAGGCCTGATGAGCCACTTGGCTCGGGTGTAAAAATTCTGACTGACTTCACCTTTGTACAAAAATGGACACCAGAAATGATAAGGATTACTGATGCCATTTTCACTTCAACCGGCAGAATATAAACTTAAGGCGGCATCTACAGCAGGCATATTGGATCTTCTTCTTCTTTTACTTTCGGCTGCTCCCTTCAGGGGTCGCCACAGCAAATCATCCGCCTCCACCTCACCCTGTCCTCCGCGTCTTCTTTTCTGCCTCCAACGACCTTCATGTCTTCCCTCACCACATCCATAAATCTCTTCTTTGGTCTTCCTCGAGGCCTTCTGCCTGGTAGTTCCAACCTCAGCATCCTACTGCTAATATACTCACTATCCCTCCTCTGTACATGTCCAAACCATCTCAATCTAGCCTCTTTGACTTTGTCTCCAAAACATCTTACGTGGGCTGTCCCTCTGATATACTCATTTCTGATCCTATCCATCCTCGTTACTCCCAGAGAGAACCTCAACATTTTCATCTCCGCTACCTCCAGCTCTGCCTCCTGCCTTTTCTTCAGCGCCACTGTTTCTAATCCATACAACATCGCTGGCCTCACCACCGTCTTGTACACTTTTCCCTTCATTCTTGCTGACACTCTCCTATCGCACATCACACCGGACACTTTTCTCCAACCATTCCAGCCTGCCTGCACACGTTTCTTCACCTCTTTTCCACACTTTCCATTGCTCTGGATTGTTGAGCCTAAGTACTTAAAATCCTCCACCTTCGTTATCTCTGCTCCCTGTAACATCACCGTTCCTCCTGGGTCCTTCTCATTCACACACACATGTATTCTGATTTTCTGAGGCTAACCTTCATTTCTCTCCTTTCCAGGGCATACCTCCACCTCTCTAGATTTTCCTGCACTTGTTCTCTGCTCTCACTACAGATCACGATGTCATCTGCAAACATCATAGTCCATGGAGATTCTTGTCTCACCTCGTCTGTCAGCCTGTCCATCACCATAGCAAACAAGAAGCGGCTCAGAGCTGACCCTTGTTGCAGTCCCACCTCCACCTTGAATTCGTCGGTCACACCGACAGCACACCTCACCGCTGTCTTACATCTCTCATACATGTCCTGCACCACTCTAACATACTTCTCTGCCACTCCAGACTTCCTCATGCAATACCACAGTTCTTCTCTTGGTACCCTATCATATGCTTTTTCCAGATCCACAAAGGCACAATGTAGCTCCCTCTGACCTTCTCTGTACTTCTCTATTAACATCCTCAAAGCAAACATTGCATCTGTGGTGCTCTTTCTTGGCATGAAACCAAACTGTTGTTCACAAATGCTGACCTCTGCCCTGAGTCTAGCTTCCACAATTCTTTCCCATAACTTCATCGTATGGCTCATCAACTTTATCCCTCTGTAGTTGCTGCAACTCTGCACGTCTCCCTTGTTCTTAAAAATGGGCACCAGCACACTTCTCCTCCACTCCTCCGGCATCTGCTCACTCTCTAGTACCTTGTTGAATGTTCTTGTCAGAAAATCTACTGCTACCTCTCCTAGACACGTCCATACCTCCACAGGTATATCATCAGGACCAACTGCCTTTCCATTCTTCATCCTCTTCAATGCCCTCCTCACTTCACCTTTACTGATCTTTGCTACTTCCTGCTCCTCAATGGTCACCTCTTCTACTCTTTTTTTCTCTCTCATTTTCCTCATTCATCAGCTCTTCAAAGTACTCTTTCCATCTTCCCAGCACACTTCTGTCATCAGTCAATACATTTCCCTCTCTGTCCTTTATCAATCTAACTTGCTGCACATCCTTCCCATCTCTATTTCTCTGCTGTGCCAACCTGTATAGATCATTTTCTCCCTCTTTACTATCCAACCTATCATACAAGTCATCATACGCCCTCTGTTTGGCCTTAGCCACTGCTACTTTCGCCTTACGCTGTGTCTCCCTGTACTCCTGTTTACTCTCTTCGGTCCTCTCAATGTCCCACTTCTTCTTAGCTAACCTCTTCCTTTGTACACACTCCTGCACTTCCTCATTCCACCACCAAGTCTCCTAATCTACTTTCCTTCCAGAGGACACACCAAGTACTCTTCTACCTGTGTCCCTGATCACATTTGCTGTGGTTGTCCAGTCATTTGGAAGCACTTCCTGGCCACCCAAAGCCTGTTTCAACTCCTCCTTGAAGACAACACGACACTCTTCCTTTTTCAGCTTCCACCACTTTGTCTTCTGCTCTGCCTTTGCCTTTTTCACCTTTCTCACCATCAGAGTCATCCTGCACACCATCATCCTATGCTGTTTGGCAACACTCTCACCCACTATGACTTTGCAGTCACTGACTTCCTTCAAATTACATCGCCTGCTCAAAATGTAGTCTACCTGTGTGCTCCTACCTCCGCTTTTATAAGTCACCCTATGCTCCTGTTTCTTCTGGAAGAAAGTATTCACCACAGCCATTTCCATCCTTTTTGCAAAATCTATCAACATCTGTCCTTCTGCGTTCCTGTCCTGGATACCAAACCTGCCCATTACTTACTCGTCCCCTCTGTTGCCTGTACCAACATGTCCATTGAAGTCTGCACCAATGACCACTCTTTCACCTCTGGGGGTACTCTGCATCACTTCATCTAACTCACTCCAAAATATCTCCTTGTCTTTTAGCTCACATCCTGCCTGTGGGGCATAAGCACTAACAACATTGAGCATTACACCTTCACTTTCTAACTTGAGACTCATCACTCTGTCTGACACTCTTTTCACTTTTAGAACATTCCTGACAAACTCCTCCTTCAAGATGACTCCTACTCCATTTCTCTTCCCATCCACACCGTGATAAAATAGCGTAAACCCTGCTCCTAAGCTTTTAGCTTTGCTACCTTTCCACCTGGTCTCCTGAACACACAGTATGTCCACTTTCCTCCTCTGCATCATGTCAGCCAGCTCTCTACCTTTTCTTTGCATAGTTCCCCACTCTCAGTCCTAGACTCATGCCTTTCCTCTTCTCTCTCTGCCTACGGACACGCCTCCCACCTCTCCTTCTTCGACGTCTTCGACCAACAGTAGTCCAATTTCCATCAGCACCCTTCTTGATTGACAGCACTGATGGCGGTCGTTGTTAACCCGGGCCTCGACCGATCCGGTATGGGGGTAATACTTCTGATTTGCATCATAAATATTTGGCATTGGTTTTACGTCGGATGCCCTTCCTGACACAACCCTCTGCATTTCTCCGGGCTTGGGACCGGCATGAGGGGGAGAGACACTGGTTAGTGCCCCCCCCCCCCCCCACACACACACACACACACACACACACCTCATGGCTGCATTAGCAGGCATATTGGATATCGGCCCATAAAGAAAATCAATAGACTTGTGTATTCAGCCAGTCACACTATCCACACCCCAACTGGTCATAATTGGTAATGGTGAGGTTTAAATTCATGATAACATCTGATGTTGGACTGAGTGGAAAGTTGATAGGTTTGTGTGGTCAGCCAGGTACAACCTCCGCATCAAAACTGGTGATGTAGTGGTGGTGCAGTGGTGTTTCGAGTCAATTCATGGAATGAAAATTAAAGTGGCAGCTGCGGTGGACAGATTGAATATTAGACTGCAATAAAAATCAATAAGCTTGTGTAACTCCATTGTCGCAACATTTAGGCAAAAAATATTGTTGAAAGTCAGCAATGGTTCTTTTACATGAACCTCACACCACAGACAGTGAGAGACATGGCCGACCTATGATAACCCAATGAGCTGCATTGGGGGGACAGCAGTGACAACTCATTGAGAGTGGGGCTTGAACTCCCAACCTTAGGATCAGTGATCCAGGGCCTTACCCCAAGGTCCTCAGTGCCCAGTTTCCTGTTTGTACAGGAAATAAAAATGCAGTCATATGATGAGGTCATCTTGAGCTATAGATAAGTTTGATGGTTTATTTTTAGTAAAAGTTATTAAGCAAGAGTTTATTCTTTTTTAAAATTTTTTGATAAGTTTGACTTCCTGCCAATTTTTTTCTCTCAAACAGACAAAGCTGTCAAATTCTGTCATACTGTAAGGAATGCTTTTTTCAGCACTGAACACCAAATGTTCATGAATTATATCTCACAGAAGGCCATCTGCTATCTTTTAAATTAATGCAATAAGTATTCATAATTTCTTAGCATTTGTGAATATATTGCCTTATTATTATCCCTTAAAATTCCCTCTGTCTCTTTAGTGATGTTCAGAGCATGTCATCTGAGTGAGACGATCCATTTCAACAGCAGTGACCCCAAATTCAGTGTCCATCCAGATGGCTCTCTGTACGCTGCACAAGACGTGATGAACCTGACTGAGCCGATCCAGTTTGTGGTGACTGCTCAGGGAAGCAAAGATGCACAGATCTGGAAGACGATTGTTAAATTGATCATCAGCAGGCACCCACATCCCCCCTTTATACACCAGGTGAGACTCAGTGCACGATTACAGGGGGGGAAAAACAACAACAACAAAAAAACACCTAGTTCTATCTTGGTAATGAATCAAAGCAGAAATTAAATAAAAATTAAAGTCTGTATCGCGCTCATCTCTTCATCCTCGTGGATCCTCTTGAGCATTAAATTCCAATACAGATCCCTCATATTTAATTGCAAATTTCATTCCAGAATGTTGCCTGAGGGGGAAAAATGAGTGAAAAAAAAATCACCTCACATTTATATTTGAAGTCGGTAGACAGCTGGAGAAAAAAAATGAAGTAATATATGTGATATGGAAGTCTTTGCCAATAGCAGTAGCTTTTGTTTTCTTCTTCTTTTTTTTTTAAATCAGAAAAGAAGTGTGTGTGTGTGTGTGTGTGTGTGTGTGTGTGTGTGTGTGTGTGTGTGTGTGTGTGTGTGTGTGTGTGTGTGTGTGTGTGTGTGTGTGTGTGTGTGTGTGTGTGTGTGTGTGTGTGTGTGTGTGTGTGTGTGTGTGTGTGTGTGTGTGTGTGTGTGTGTGTGTGTGTGCATTATGGAAGCATAAATGAAAATTTTCACTAGCATTGCATGGAGCAATTATAAAGTGCACAGAATAATTGACACTGATGAAGTTAATCTTGCCGCCCAGGTAATGTATTTGTGCCACTTCCAGAATTTGACACTGCAGCAATTAATAATTGTGCCTGAGCAATCATCAATCTGAAAAAAAAAAAAAAAAAAAAAGAATATTGGTTTGTTCTCTCTCTCTCTCTCTCTCTCTCTCTCTCTGACACACACACACACACACACACACACACACACTTCTGATCCTTCACTCACCCAGAAAGGCATTCCAATTTGAACGGCGAGCTTTTAGCATACGCTTAACTCTGGGCAAAACACCAAATGGCGTAATCTAATTTTATTATGTAAATGTGCAAATACAATCTCCAGACAATCGTCACTCCTAAACACATTCGCAAATGCTTATCTGTGCAGATCTACTGGAATGCATGCATATTGATGTGCCCATGATTTGCAACCATATCGTATGAGTAATCAGACCATATTTCATCATGACTGCTCTTTGACAATGCCTTTAAATCTGACATTTTCATCTTCCCATCATTCCTTCCTTTTCTAATCCATCTCCTTGGCCCAGATGGGAACACTGTCACATTATTAACTAAGGGCTGTATTCAAGGTGGAGTTTGGAGTGAGAACTTGTAGTTAGACCTCAGATGCCATATACGACATGGGAAGATTGTATAAGAGACGAGTCTGAAGTATCCGAGTTGAAGGCAAACGTTGGTCAGAAGAGGAATTGATGTAGAAGAGCAATGCACCAGGTAACGTCGCACCTGTGGACGTCGAGGGAAATGAATAGTGAGGGATGGTATGATCAAAAATTTCATGAGGACGTCACCTCAGGATGTTAAAGGTCTTATCCGAATCTGAAATAACTTGCGAAAAATATGAAATCTAATTGTCGACGAGTATTAAGAATATGGTATTATCTTCTGATTAAGAGTTTGAGAACCTTTGAAGTCCAATAAAGTGTAAGAGAAGGCAGCGTAATGTGAAAACACAGCCTAATAGTAAAAATAAAAAGACAAAAATGAATAATGATTGAAATTATGAGCATCAGATATTAATATAAATGAACAGCACATATAACACCTTATATAAAAACATATAAACCATTCAGTCTTTACATTAATGACATTTTATTGTGAATGAGAATGCATCAGTTCATTTTCTGTATCCGCTTAATCCTAATTAGGGTCGTGGGAAGGCTGGTGCCCATCCCAGCCGACTCTGGACGAAGGCAGAGTACACCCTGAACAGCCCACCAGGCCATCACATAACATGCTGACGGCTGTGCAGCTACTCTTGTCGAACGTCAACAATGGTTCTTTTACATGAACCTCACACCATAGACAGTGAGAGACATGGCCAGCCTTTGATAACCCAGTTAGCTGCACTGGGGGGACAGTGACAACCTTGGGGAGAGTGGGACTCAAACCCCCAACGTTAGGATCAGCGATCCAGTGACCTATATCACTAGGCCACCACTGCCATGAATGTTAATGCAATAAACACCGAAATAGGGACGTAAAAGCAAACATGGCATACTGTATCAAGCACTGTTTTATATGTACATACACGTGACATTATAACGAGGGGTCTCTATACAGCAATCATCATCATCATCATCATCATCATCATCATCAAGGTCCATAGCCGTTGGCCATGGGTGCACTTTGCTGTCTTCCCCCAGACGTTTTCAATTTCCTCTGTCGGCTGCATACTTTGTAACAATGGAGGACATGGTTGTTTTTATCCCGGGTCTCGGTCGAAACGGTATGGGGGTTCTTTCTGGTGTGAACATGCTAAGTGCTTCAATAGGCAAAATTCCCTGGTAGTGCCCAACTCTTCTCCAGGTATGGTTGGCTGTTGGCTCTTGAGTGAGCTCATCCGCCTTTTGAAGGGTTTTGTTTTTCGTCCTGCTGAGTGTACACACACCCACCTCATCAAGATAAACTTGATGGGGGAGCCGGTTTAGTCTCCGACCACCCGTCCATGAGACAGGTAGTACAGGATTACATGGTACCTGTAGCAGGAGGCCCTGACCTGGCCTGACTAGTTTATACTGCAGTACACTGGCGAGACTTCTTATAGATGTTTAGTTCATTGAACACAATCAGCTTATTCATATAATATGATGTTTGTTATATCATATTTTATTCAACAGCAAATAGAAAAAAAAAGTACAAGAGAACTCAGAGAGCACAAACCTCCGCCAACCCAGTAATTCTCAGTGTTAATTCTCAAAATTCTATATAAAAAATCAGCCTATTTTACGATGTTGGCCAAGAATTTGATCCTTCTTTCTTATCTAAAGCTCCTTCTCTCATAGAATTTTAATGAAAGCTGCACATCATCATCATCATCATCATCATCATTTTCTGTAACCGCCTAATCCTAATTAGGGTCGCGGGGAGGCTGGCGCCCATCCCAGTTGAGGGCAGAGTACACCCTGGACAGCTCACCAGGCCATCGCAGGGCAAAGCTGCACATAACTTTGTCAAATAACAAAGAACATAGCACCCCTGCTGGTTCTGACGCTTCCGAAAATCATCTTATTTCGCAAAATTAAATAATCATAATAAACATTCATGGTTTTAAAATTTGATCCAGATCACATTCAACATCTAATAAAATCTGTCTTGTCCAAAACCGCTCCTCTAGTAGATATTTAATAAAAATCTGTTCATAACTGTGTTGAACGCCGTACTATCAAACACATGAACCCGAGTAAAGCTATGGTTATCTTTTCTAAACATGACCCTATAGGCTTCAGTGGTTCATACTAGCAGACTACCAAAACTAATTGAAGCTTTCAAGCCATTGTGGATATCTAAAGTCATGACATGGTTCTGTAATAATCCCTGGTCCATAGTGAAAGAGGTTCTTGTGCCCGGTTGGTGGTGATGAGTTGCAGTCATACCACTGATAGTATTTTCCCTTTTGGAACCCCAAGACATCTGAGAGGGCATGCACCTGATTTATGCAAATGCTCTTCCCATCTGCTCCTACATTGCATCTCAACATGACCCCAAAAGGACAATACTACAAAAAAAAAAAAAAGCTTCTCCAGAGAGGAGGACGTGTGCTCCTTTTGCAAATGTTCCTAACATCTTGCATGTCCCTGCCTACTGTACAGCCATTGAGAGAAGCTTGTTAATGCTAGGTTACTGTAGGATACACACACACACACACACACACACACACACACACACACCTAAGTACACACGCAAACAAAAGTCCTAAATGGGTTTTGGGATTAGAGCGAGATAATCAGTGGGAAAGTGTGTTAGTACCGGTCCATAACACAAATTGTTCTCTTTGATGAATTGGTAGTCTCCTGATAATATTACATAATAAAAGCTGCTGCTGGGATATTTACTCAGAGACCTTGTTTCAGAGTGCAGTGTGGAATTCTTTATAACTGACTGTACACTGGCACATCAGTGTCACATTTTTTTTCCCTGCACAAGCCTGAAATGTTTATGCCCTGACTAGAATGAAACAGTTTCTGTGAGTTATAGAATGAGACAAGAAGCACTACAAGACAACTCATTTACTTCTATCCCACAACGGTAACGAACCCTTGAAAAAACTTCCCAGAATCTGAATCATGATTGGGATCACTAAAGAATCTAATGGGGCATTAAGTCGCTAACTAATTAACAAATATGCAGACATACAAATAATCCAACCTCAATGAGATAAAATATTTGGCAGAGGTAAGCATTTAAAATTAATTAAAGTTATAGCTCTTGAGGTTAAACCAGTGCTTCTCAAAAAGTGGGGAGCGCCCCTTTGGAGGGCACGGAATGATGTTGGGGTGATGCCAGGGGAAGCGCATATGACCCTGGGGAACATGCTCTTCTGGAATACTGTATGAGAATTAACTGTAATTGCACCTCCACGCCAGTAGTTGGCAGAGGCGCTCTCATTGCCGCGCTATGGTGTAGCAGTTTTTTGCATGAGCAAACGATATGAAGTGCAGAAAACAACCCCTCAAGAAACATCATGGAACAATTTCTAACAGGAAAGAACAGAAAGGTGGAGAGAGACAGAGATATTAAGGCATAAATAAGTTGAATGAGTTTAAATAAGGATTTTTTTTTTCATTTCAGGCACATTGGTGCACTTTAAATCTTTTCTGTTACAGATTAAAAAAAAAAGTTAATGAAGTTTTTCTTTATTGCGAGTTGAACTATATTTCTTCATTTTTTTGTTTTTGTTTTAAATGTTAATAAAGATACAATATGCAGAGGTGTACTAATAACAATTTTATAGACAAATACTGTTTATAGTTGCTCGAGGAGTGGAGGATGAAATGTGTTTTTTTCCTTCCTAGAGCGGGCACCACAGAAAATAATTGAGAAGCACTGGGTTAAACACACACACACACACACACACACACACACACACACACACACACACACACACACACACACAGCAATGCATATAACACACTGAAAATTTTTTGGAGTATGGTTGGTTCAACACTGTTGTTCATTCTCATTTTTTATGCTATTTAATTCTGTTGGGTCATGGTAAGGTTGGTGCCCAACTTAGGAGACAATGAGCAGAGGTGAGCTACATCTAGAGCACCTCGCCACACCAAAACAGGGCCAACACAGGCACTAACAACTATGTCATTTATATCCACAGAAAGACTGTGGATTATGGGAAGAAACTGGAGTAACCTAAGGATACCTATGCAAGCACAGGCAGAACACGCCTGAGCCTGGGACTTGAACCCAGAAATGCCTGTGCCTGGGACTTAAACTTGAGGCAGTCAAAGCCTAATTCTTAGAAAAGTGGCTTTGGCACTGAATGATCGCTGGTTCAATTCCCGAACCAGCAGGAAAAATGTGTGGTGGTGGGGAGTGAGCAGCACCTCCAGCTCTGCCTCCTGTCTTTTCCTCAGCACCACTGTTTTTAAACCATACAACATTGCTGGCCTCAACACCGTCTTGTACACTTTTCCTTTCATTCTTGCCGATACCCTCCTATCACACATCACACTGGACACTTTTCTCCAACCATTCCAACCTGCCTGCACACGCTTCTTGACCTCTTTTCCACACTCTCCATTGCTCTGGACTGTTGAGCCTAAGTACTTAAAATTCTCTACCTTCTGCCCCCTGTAACCTCGCCGTTCCTCTTGGGTCCTTGTAGTTCACACACATGTATTCTGTTTTACTATGGATAACCTTCATTCCTCTCCTTTCCAGGGCATACCTCTACCTCTCTAGATTTTCCTGCACTTGTTCTCTGCTCTCACTGCAGATCACAATGTCATCTGCAAACGTCATAGTCCATGGAGATTCTTGTCTAACCTCGTCTGTCAGCCTGTCCATCGCCATAGCAAACAAGAAGGGGCTGAGAGCTGACCCTTGATGCAGTCCCACCTCCACCTTGAACTCTTCTGTCACACCGGCAGCACACATCACCACTGTCTTACATCTCTCATACATGTCCTGCACCACTCTAACATACTTCTCTGCCACTCCAGACTTCCTCATGCAATACCACAGTTCCTCTCTCGGCATCCTGTCATATGCTTTCTCCAGATCCACAAAGGCACAATGCAGCTCCGTCTGACCTTCTCTGTACTTCTCTATTAACATCCTCAAAGCAAACACTGCATCTATGGTGCTCTTTCTTGGCATGAAACCAAACGGTTGTTCACAAATGCTGACCTCTGCCCTTAGTCTAGCTTCCACTATTCTTTCCCATAACTTCATCGTATGGCTCATCAACTTTTCCCTCTGTAGTTGCCACAACTCTGCATGTCTCCCTTGTTCTTAAAAATGGGCACAAGCACACTTCTTCTCCATTCCTCCGACATCTGCTCACTCTCTAAGATCTTGTTGAATGGTCTTGTCAGAAAATATACTGCTACCTCACCGAGAGACTTCCATATCTCCACCGGTACATCATCAGGACCGACAGCCTTTCTACTCTTCATCCTCTTCAATGCCCTCCTCACTTCACCCTTACTAATCTTTGCTACTTCCTGGTCCTCAACGGTCACCTCTTCTACTCCTTTTTTCTCTCTCATTTTCCTCATTCATCAGATCTTCAAAGTACTCTTTCCATCTTCCCAGCACACTTCTGTCCTCAGTCAATACAGTACATTTCCCTCTCTGTCCTTTATCACTCTAACTTGCTGCACGTCTTTGCCATCTCTATTTCCCTGCTGTGCCAACCTGTATAAATCATTTTCTCCCTCCATTCTGTCCAACCTAGCATACAAGTCATCATATGCCCTCTGTTTGGCCTTTGACACTGCTACCTTCACCTTATGCTGTGTCTCCCTGTACTCCTGTTTACTCTCTTCAGTCCTCTCAATGTTCCACTTCTTCTTAGCTAACCTTTTCCTTTGTACACACTCTTGCACTTCCCATTCCACCACCAAGTCTCCTTATCTACTTTCCTTCCAGAGGACACACCAAGTTCTCGCCTACCTGTCTCCCTGGTCACATTTTCTGTGGTTGTCCAGTCATCTGGAAGCATTTCCTGACCACCCAAAGCCTGTTTCAACTCCTCCTTGAAGACAACATGACACTCTTCCTTTTTCAGCTTCCACCACTTTGTCTTCTGCTCTGCCTTTGCCTTGTTCACCTTCCTCACCATCAGCGTCATCCTGCACACCACCATCCTATGCTGTTTGGCAACACTCTCACCCAGTACTACTTTGCAGTCATTGACTTCCTTCAAATTGCATCGTCTACACAAGATGTAGTCTACCTGTGTGCTCCTACCTCCACTTTTATAAGTCACCCTATGCTCCTGTCTCTTCTGGAAGAAAATATTCACCACAGCCATTTCCATCCTTTTTGCAAAATCTATCAACATCTGTCCTTCTGTTTTCCTGTCTTGGATACCAAACCTGCCTATCACTTCCTTGTCACCTCTGTTTCCTGCACCAACATGCCCATTAAAGTCTGCTCCAATGACCACTCTTTCACCTCTGGGGGTAACAACATTGAGCATTACACCTTCAATTTCTAACTTGAGACTCATCACTCTGTCTGACACTCTTTCACTTCTAGAACATTCCTGACAAACCCCTCCTTCAAGATGACTCCTACTCCATTTCGATTCCCATCCACACCATGATAGAACAGCTTAAACCCTGCTCCTAGCCTTGCTACCTTTCCACCTGGTCTCCTGAACACACAGTATGTCAGCCTTCCTCTTCTGCATCATGTCAGCCTTTTCCTACCATAGTTCCAACATTCAAAGTCCCTACTCTCAGTCCTAGACTCATGCTTTTCCTCTTCTCTCTCCGCCTATGGACACGCCTCCCACCTCTCCTTTTTCAACCAACAGTTGTCCAATTTCCACCAGCACCCTGTTGGTTAACAGCACTGATGGCGGTCGTTGTTAACCCAGGCCTCGACGGATCCGGTATGGAGGTAATATTTGTGATTTGCATATTTGATCTGGCTCAGGTTTTACGTCAGATGCCCTTCCTGACACAACCCTCTGCAATTATCCTGGCTTGGGACCGGCATGAGTGAGAGCACTGGCTTGTGCCCCCCTCATGGCTGCATTTTATATATGTACATGTACATTTGTATATAATATCAATAAATACATATCCAACGTTATAAATACCTATAATATCAATTAAACATTAAAAATAGCATACAATGTAAATAAAATATCAATATACACACATACACATACATTTTTATGTGAGGTGCACATCTGAGTGTGTGCACATGCATCTGTGTAATGTAAACTGTAAGTAGTTTTGTTGGGGGGTTTGGGTTGTTTTTTGTTTTTGTTTGTTTAGGGTTATTTGGGTTTTTTTTTTGGGTTTTTTTGTATAATTGGCCTTTTTTTCCTTAACTTTTTCCTTTATTCTTCCTTTACTTCCTTATTTTATTTAATTTGATGAATATTAAAAAAAAACAAAAAACAAAGCGATGCACTGAAGCCGCATGAATTGAAACGTGAAGTAGTGAGGGATGCCTGTATATCAAAATTAAAAAAAAAAAAAAAAAAAAAAAAAAATCAAACCCAGAACGTTCTTACTGAGGCAGACGTGCTAGTCACTTTGGCACCGTTTCACCCTTAGCTAAACACATCAGCTTTAACTGTTTGTGCTGTTGCTAACTGTTTCCCATGCACTGGATTCACAGGATGCACCTTTGAATATTGAATAAGATTGCACACGCCTCACAATGTTAGCACAATTTTCTGTCAAAACGTAGCTGGTATGTGACATTTAATATGACAACCTTTGTTAAAATGCAAGTGTGGATGTTTACTACACACCTGAACTGGTCTTATTTTGATATGGTAGTGCCAGAAACTGCTGCTAAATGGTAGATGTGTTTGCAGAAGCTTAAGTATGCTGATATTTCTTTATTTATTCTAATATATATATATATATATATATATATATATATATATATATATATATATATATATATATATATATATATATATATATATATATATATATATATATATAAAACATTTTATTTTAAACAAACAAGGGAGATGTACAGAGTTTTGCAACTACAGAGGGATAAAGTTGATGAGCGTGCAGAGTTGTGGCAACTACAGAGGGATAAAGTTGATGAGCCATACAATGCAGTTATGGGAAAGAATAGTGGAAGCTAGACTAAGGGCAGAGGTCAGCATTTGTGAACATGCCAAGAAAGAGCACCACAGATGCAGTGTTTGCTTTGAGGATGTTCATAGAGAAGTACAGAGAAGGTCAGAAGGAGCTGCATTGTGCCTTTGTGGATCTGGAGAAAGCATATGACAGGATGCCGAGAGAAGAACTGTGGTATTGTATGAGGAAGTCTGGAGTGGCAGAGAAGTATGTTAGAGTGGTGCAGGACATGTATGAGAGATGTGAGACAGTGCTGAGGTGTGCTGTCGGTGTGACAGAAGAGTTCAAGGTGGAGGTGGGACTGCATCAAGGGTCAGCTCTCAGCCCCTTCTTGTTTGCTATGGTGATGGACAGGCTGACAGACGGGGTTAGACAAGAATCTCCATGGACTATGATATTTGCAGATGACATTGTGATCTGTAGTGATAGCAGAGAACAAGTGCAGGAATATATATATATATATATATATATATATATATATATATATATATATATATATATATATATATATTTTTTTTTTTTTTTTTTTTTTAATTACACAATGAAAAAGCAGTGTGTTTTCTCGTTGCTGCTTAAAATCAAATGCATTGATGTGGTTCCATCAGGCTTGGCAACAAATAATACACTACCTGCAGTTGTACCTGTAGTGATTTGATGCTTTTGACATGAAAAGAAAAAAAAAAAAAAAAAACAGTTGGCAGATGTATAAAGGAACCTACTGTGAGATTTCAGTGTTGCCATGTGTTCAGAAGACATTATCATGTTGCTTTTTTAACTAAACTGGATCCAGTACTCTGGACTGGGTTTCCCTTCAGAATTCTGCATCGCTCTCCAGTATGTCTATTAAAATGTCTTGTAATGTACTTGAATTGTTGTGTTTGTCTCTCTGTCTGTTCGCTGTCTGTTTGTCTGTCTGGCTTGCAGAAGTTTATAAGTACTCAGCTCACTTTCAGTTGCCCTTGTACTGCCCTTTTCAAATCATTTTCAAATCCAGGCTTTGGCAAAGCCGTTTCATAACTCCGTTTCTTATCTTGAGCCATTCCTAAATGGATTTGTGAGTGTGCTTAGGATGATTATCCCGTTGAAAGGTTCACCTCCAGTTCAACTGCAGATTTTTAACAGATAGCCATACATTATCATCAAGCACTCATTGACATGATGCAGAATTTATACTTAAACACTACAGGTATCCCTGAGGCAGAGAAGCAACCCCAAACCATAACATTTTAGCACCATGATTCAGAGTTGGCAGGAAGTTCATGGATATGTCATGTGGATGTCGATGCATGGCAAATCTGAAGGTCAGTGGTTCAATCCCTCCTCTCACTACTCTTGGGCCTGTGAGCAAGGCACTTAACCCATAATTGTTCAAGTTGGGTAAAAAAATAAAAAGATAATTGTTGGGCAGTGGTGGCCTGGTGGTAAAGGTGCTGGATCACTGATCCTAAGATTGGGGGGTTCAAGCCCCACTGTCAACAAGTTGTCACTGTTCCCCCAGTACAGGTAACTGGGGTATCAAAGGCTAGCCATGCCTCTCACTGTCTATGCTGTAAGGTTCATGTAAAAGAACCATTGCTGATTTTTCACAAGGGGGGCTGCATAGCCGTCAGCATGTTTCTGCCCTGCGATGGCCTGGGGAGCTGTCCGGGGTGTCCTCTTCCGAGATTGACAGAGGTGTGTGCCAACCTCCCTTTTACCCTAATTACGATTAAGCGATCCATAAAATTAATTAATGATTTAACGTGATTGGTGGAGCAGTGTGTTTGTTTTTTGTTCTTCATTACCATTGTCATATTACTAATATTAAAGAGTCAATTAAATTAATGCAGGAAACTCAAATGTTTCGATTTAGTGTGATGATGTCAGTGTTTAAACGTCACTTTCATATTTTAGGAGATGTAAAAAGAAACCTTACTTAACAAGCCCTCCGTAAATGTCTTTCTCTAAACAGCTGCCCTTCTCCAGTACACAAAAATGTTCTCCCTCTTCTACTTAATGAGCATGTTCTGGCAGAAAAAAAATAAATAAATAAATATATATATATATATATATATATATAAAATGTATGAAAAAACTTCTGGTTGTATTAGATGTGACATCGTTTGTCTTGAGGGAAAAATTAAAAAAAATCATAAAATTAAAAAAAACCCTCCAGATGTCTGCAGCAGATCTGGGCAACTGATGACCAGATGGACGTCTGCTCGGCCTGGTTCTTCTGGAGCTCAGGGCAGCCGAGGCAGCTAATTCACTCTCACTCTCTGTGTCGATGTGCCACTCTGTATGGAGCACACCTACATTTCCTGCTACCATCTGCGGCATCCTACAGGACATCAGGCTTGTTCTGGTTTACTTCTCGGCTATCTCGTTTGTAACAGTCAGGGTGTTTGTTGGCCTGGCAGCAGAAGAAATCTTTTTATCAGGCATTCTGCTGGAAGTCCGTTTCCAGTGCTGTTGCTGACATTGTTAGGAGATATTAGCCCATTCTTTGAACAGCATTTGGCAAGTACATGCTGAGATGTAGAAAGGAGCCAGAATGAGAGATAATTGGATGAACACAGTCTAGTATGGCCTTGTTTTTCTTTCACATCTGACACAGGCGGCGGACAAGAAGACAGCTTTCTGTTAATGAACTCCAAAAGTATTAAAGTAAGGTATCTGAACAAGCTGGCATTATGAACAAAGCTGTTGTTGTAGAAAATTATCAACAACTTCTGATCATTCAGAGTGGAGAATTTATCAACTATGGTATAAAATGACATTACATTATGTGCTTAGAATGGAAACAGCCTCAGCCTAATGGTTAGCAAAGTGGCTATATGGGACTGGAAGGTTGTTGGTTTGAATTCCGAACCAGCAGGAAAAATGTGTGCTGATGGGGGGAGGTGAGCTGCACTTTCCCTTCCTCCACATTCATGCCTGAAGTGCCCTTGAGCAAGGCGCCTAACCCCCAAGTGCCCTGCAGGCGCTGCAATGTGCAGCAGTCCACTGAGTGTGTGTGTGTGTCTGTGTGTATGTGTGTGTGCTCACTTTGGATGGGTTAAATGCAGTCAAATGTTCTCTTGTGGAATCAATGCAGTGGAGAATGGATGAATGAATAAATAAGATGAGATAAGATAAGATACAGCTTTATTAATCTCACAATGGAGAAATTCACTGTTACAGGCGCTTGAGGTATCATCAGTAGGGGTGCAAAAATAGATACATATACAAACATACACACATACATATATATTATATAAGTAAATAAATAAATAGATACATAAATAGTATAAATTAATAAACAATAAAAGAAAAGAAGGGAACTACTTTGTAGACTGGCCTATATTAACGTGTAATGTATCTGAGGGCAGAGTTGATGGGTTGATATGGTTCACAGTCAGTGGGGTAGATGTGGTTGATTAAAGTGCACGGGGTTTTTATTGCACATAACCGGTATTTTCACAGACAGTTACAAAGTGGCGTTGTACAGTCTGACAGCGGTGGGAATGAACGACCTGCGGTAGCGCTCCTTCCTGCACTGAGGATGTCTCAGTCGTCCACTGAAGGAGCTACTCAGCTCCTCTACAGTCTGGTGCAGTGGGTGAGAGCTGTTGACCAGGATGGATGTGAGCTTTGCTACCATCCTCCTCTCACTCACCTCCTCCACAGAGTCCAGTGGGCAGCCGAGGACAGAGCTGGCCCTCCTGACCAGCTTGTTCAGTCTCTTTCTGTCCCACTCTGTGCTGCCCGGGGCCCAGCAGATGGCAGCGTAGAGGATTGCAGAGGCTACCACAGAGTCATAAAATGTCCTGAGCAGAGGTCTGCATACTCCGAAGGACCTAAGTCTCCTCAGAAGGTGGAGGCGACTCTGGCCCATCTTGTACAGGGCGTTGGTGTTGTGGGACCAGTCCAGTTTATTGTTAAGGTGAACGCCCAGGTATTTGAAACTGTTCACTATCTCAATGTTCTGTCCCTGGACGTTCACTAGTGAGTGTGTGTGTGTGTGTGTGTGTGTGTGTGTGTGTGTGTGTGTGTGTGTGTGTTAGTGTGCTTCTTCTGAAGTCGACCACCATCTCCTTCGTCTTCCTGGTGTTCAAGCACAAGTGGTTGCGCTCACACCAGTCCACGAAGTCAATGATGACCGACCGGTACTCCAGCTCGTTCCCCTCTGACACACGGCCCACGATGGCGGAGTTGTCCGAGAACTTCTGGAGGTCGCAGCTTTCTGTGCTATAGCTGAAGTCCGAGGTATAAATGTTGAAAAGGAAGGGTGAGAGGACGGTGCCCTGCGGTGCCCCCGTGCTGCAGACTGCCACCTTTGACTTACAGCCGCGCAGCCGCACGTATTGTGGACGGTTAGTGAGGTAGTCGGTGATCCAGGCAGCAAGATGCCCGTCCACTCCCACGTCCTCCAGCTTCCCCCGCAGAAGCGCTGGCCTGATGGTGTTGAAGGTGCTGGAGAAGTCAAAGAACATGACCCTCACAGCGCTACCAGCGATTTCCAGGTGGGTGAGTGCCCGCTGCAGAAGGTAGATGACGGCGTCTTCGACCCCGATGTTGGGCCTGTAGGCAAACTGCAGCGGATCTAGGGTGGGGCTCACCATAGAGCGGAGGTGTATGAGGAGGAGCCTTTCCATGGTCTTCATAAGGTGGGAGGTCAGGGCGACAGGTCTGTAGTGGGCTGGTTCCTTTGCTTGAGCTGTTTTGGGAACCGGAACCACACAGGAGGTCTTCCACAGGAAGGGAACCTTCTCCAGGCTGAGGCTCAGGTTGTACAGGTAGCATAGTACCTCACAGAGCTGGTCTGCGCAGGTCCTCAGCAGCCTGGGACTGATGCCATCTTGTCCTTCAGATTTCCTCTGATTTAGTCGCCTCTGCTGTCTCCTCACCTGGTCTGATGTGTGGGAGAGGGGGGGCTGGGGTGGTCTGCAGAGGGAGGGGGATGTGTAGCAGTCAAGTGAAGTTGGCCTGGGGAGGGGGAGGTGTCTGCTGGTCTGGAGACGTGTGAAGAGAGGGGGGGAACGGGGAGGGGGGCAGAGGGGGAGGGGGGGAGAATCAAACCTGTTGAAGTAACAGTTTAGTTCATCCGCCCAGCGCTGGTCACCATCAGCTGTCCCTCTGACACCCTGCCCGAATCCAGACATGGTCCTCTCCAGACGTCCCGCACGTTGTTCTGAGCCAGCTTCTCCTCCAGCTTCTTCCCATAGTCCTTCTTTGCCCTCCTGATCCTCCACTGGAGCTTACGCTGGACCTTCTTCTGCTCCTCTCTATCCCCCGAGATGAAAGCCCTCTTTTTCTGGTTCAGGACTTTACACACACACACACACACACACACACACACACACACACACACATATATATATATATATATATATATATATATATATATATATATATATATATATACACACACACACACACACACACATATATATATATATATATATATATACACACACACACACATATATATATAATATTTACAGGTGGTGGTTGGTTTGTCTGTCTGTTTGGTTGAATATTTGTTGAATATTGTGGAACAAGGGTGGAGTATGGCTCTGGAAAGATGCCATTAGGTTGTGGAGATGATTTAGATGATATTCTGGACGCTGTGATGTTTAAAGGTTCTTTAACCTAACATTTTTATTTTTATTTTATTTTTTGAAATAAACAATGACAACCCTTTGAGAGTGGGGCTTGAACCCCCAACCTTAGCATCAGTGATCCAGCACCTTCACCACCAGGCCACCACTGCACCTCCATTTTTTGTCTTACTAACTTAATGTTAGAAACGAAACAATAAAAGCTGGTGAGGGAGCGACTGATTTAAGCTACCATCATCGATTATATAATTGATGTGATGTCAGGAGTTTGGATTTAATGTAGAAAACGTACAGAATCAACCATTAAATGTGGTAATCATTGATAAATTGCTGTAGAAGGTGATTCCTCTCATAAAGTGTTTTATTCCTTTGATAGGGTTTAATCCCCACCTTAGATCACTATGGATTTAGACTCCAGGCCCACTGTGACCCTATCCAGTCTAAAGCAAGTCCCGAAGATAAATGAAGATGAATGCAACATCTGGGAACTGAGGGATCTCCCGAGATTAAGCCTTCCCGAGTTACAAAAGTTTCTTTGAAGTCAATCATGGTCAAGACTTTAAAACTTCATTCTGGTGCAGTGCATCAAGACTAATATCCGAACCCTGCTGATAAACCTCGTCTTTAACCATTAAAACTACAAAGAAATGAACCTGTTCACACTATCTTTTAATTTCCAGTCTGCGGTCCGCATTTTTCTTCCATTCTTTAGCTCCATCTCATCAGGAGAAGTGACTGGGAAAAGGGTGGTGAGCAGAGGTGAAGTGGAAAAGATCTGCTCTTCATCATCCCTCGTTGGGTGTATTTTTCTCGCTCCCTCTCATCCTTTCCTGCAATCATCCTCTATTCCATCTCCTGAGTCAGCCACGCAGCCCCTGCAGTCAAAGCCAGCACACTGTGAAGCACTGAAACAAAAGAGTGCAGAAGAAAACAATATGCTGCTCAGTTTTAGCTCACATTTGTCATTCTCACTTACTTCGTTTAGACTCTGGAAATACAGTACGCCCAAATAAACTTAAATTAATTTACTGTTTGAACTCCTTCGAACTGTACTTTGAGATCATTTAACAAATTAAATTGAACACAAGCTGTAGTATCGATGACGTGGTGGTTGATACGTCCGCCTCACGGCAAGAAGGTCCTGGGTTTGATTCCCAGCCTGGAAGTTTCCATGTGGAGTTTGCATGTTCTCCCCGTGCTTGCGTGGGTTTCCTCTGAGTCCTCTGGTTTCCTCCCACAGTCCAAAAACATACACAGTAGGGTAATTGGCTGTTCCAAATCACCCTTAGGTGTGAATGGATGTGTGAGTGTTGGCCCTGCGATGACCCGTGAGATGTCCATGGTGTACCCCGCCCTCGCCCAGAATCAGCTGAGATGGGTGCCAGCCTCCCCGTGACCCTAATTAGCATTCAGCGGTTCAGAAAATGAATAAATTAAAATATAAAATAATGAGATTTGAAGGGTTGCTCTGGGTTAAGGGTTTTATTCGTAAATTATTGCTCCAGATTGTATTCCCGACTTAGTTTTAACTTGATCCTTGGGTTGTTTTCCAGATTGTTGACAAAGATAATTTACACCACCACAGCTACCACGATTACAGTCAACACCAGCGAAGAATTTTCACCAGCGGTTTGCATCGGCGAGTCCGAGACCGGATCATTCCATCAATCAGTGCACCTAAAAGCTACACAAGCATCCTTCCACTGTCTGTTCAGAGGGTGAGTGAATGTTAAAGATTCATCTACATGTTTACATCGGTGTGTTCTTGTACTTATTACTTTAGCTTTTTTTTTTTTTTTTTTTTTTTTTTATAACTTGATTGTTGGAACATAAGTAATTATTGATTAGTTGCAGCACTTACAGAATAATCCCACATATCACATATTCTACATGTGATAGTAGCCTGTTTCTTGTTGCATGAAGTTTGATTAAATGAGTAATATGCGAAAGCGCATTTTCTGATCATATCCATGTCCAAAAATGTACATTAAAAAAAAGCTAATTTAAAATTATCTGAGTGAATTATATGGAAAAAACAAACAAACAAAAAACAAAAACAAAAGTGATACATTAAATGAATTTCAGAGTCAGGTGGGAAAAGGTAAGTCATAAACGTGAATTATGGGGCTCACAAGTGACGCATCGACAAGTTGTGTGACTATTAACCCGGAGAGAGAAAGTTCAAAACCGGTTTCATGCACACAGCCCGGAATCTATGGGAGTCTATGGGAGCTAATTGGTGGAACGCTCACGGGAGGCAGGGATGGTATATGCTCACTTCCCTGTCACTCACAGCCAATCATGGGTGTCTGTGAGCTTGTTTATATGAGAGGGTGGATAGCGCTTTACCTCTATGTGCATGGCACTGCAGTTCAAAAAGAGGTGGGCGTCAGCATTGTATATCACAGAGAGGGGCATGTGCATGCTTGCGTCCCTACCTGGTCGGTGGTGGTTGTGTGATAAGGGAAGACAGTACCTGTTGGGTGGTAATTGGATATGACTAATTTACGGAGAAAATGGAGGAAAATCCAAATAAATCACTGCAAGAAGGTCCTGGGTTCAAGTCCTGGGTTTCTGCGTGGAGTTTGTATCTTTTCTCTCGGCTTGCATGGGCTTACTCCGCATATACCAGTTTAATCTCACAGTCTGAACATGTACATTACGGTGCACCCAGCACAAAGTTGGTTGAGATAGGCTCTATCCTCCCCGCCACCCTAGTAAAATGAAGTGATTCAACAAATGAATTAATTAATGATTGAATGAATCAAAGAATGTACAGTTGTCAGCAAAACTTGGCTTATTGGTTAAAGCTCTGGGTTGCAAATTCGAAGGTTGGTGGTTCCAACACCGGTGCCAGGCTGCCATTGTTGGCCATGAATAATGACCTCACCTCTCAATTGCTCAGATGTAAATCACTCTGGATAAGGTTGTCTGCCTAATTCCATAAATATAAACTGCAATACTCTTGTATATGCTGGTGGTTCTGGTGCTATATTAACATGGTGTTTTATACATATATACAAAACATCAAATGAACAACAATGATCCAACAATTATCCACAAAACTCAAAAACCTAAAATTGCATAATTAAGAATAAACTGCTACTGGGAATCCCTAAAGTGATGCTTAATACTCTCGGATTCATCTCCATTAGTGTTCCATTACGAACCTGTGCTGTGGTCCAAACAGCATAAAGACCAGATGCTAAACTTTTTTTTTTTTTTTTAAATACAAGTCAAGCCTTAAATAGTTGTTCATGCTGGTTAAAAAAATAATAATAAAAAAAAGTAAAATGAAATCAATCCTGTTAATCAATGACATTTTAGATGTAAATGAATTGTGAATTGAGTGGGGAAACCTGAATGGTGAGAGGAAATTATGAAATTATATGAACCATTAAAAAAAAAAACAACAAATATAAGGAATCATGTGGAGCTGGTGGCATAAAAAAATCATAACAGTTTGTATGGTGGGTAGCAGTAATGTGTAAAATATTACGTGCAAAAAGAAAAAAAAAATGCAATGGAGAAATGAATCATAAAAATAAGCACATAAAAATGTGAATGAAAATGAACGGATTGTCTTAAAAATGCATGTGGAGAATAAATCAGGAGACGCCCATTAATATAGAAGTTGTGTTAAAATGGCATTATGGATATGAAAATGACTTCATAAATATAAAGCGTAGAAGAAAAAAATGGGGCAAAATTACACGAAAAACAGAGGCACGTGCACGACATGTGACAATTCACTCACTCATTTCCCAAACCGCACAATCCTACTGAGTATGCATGAAGGCTGGAGCTTATCACGGCCAACACAAGGGCGAAGACGAGGTATAGCATGAACAGCTTGCCAAAGCATTGCAGCACAACACACACAACCATTTGTGAGGCACTCCACCGAATGTAGGCGCTCGTCGCAAGTGATGTATGGTGCTTGTGAGACAAAGCGCGGCTTATCCAGTCTTCCGATCTTTCAAGTGAGCAAGTGCGTGTTGAATACTTGTTTAGTACTCAACCTTCACTTGCTCAGTTGAAAGATCGGCAGTCCGAATAAGCCGCGCTTTGTTTCACAAGCACCATACATCACTTGCGACGAGCGCCTACATTCAGTGGAGCGCCTCACATTTACACTCACAAGTACGGGCAACTAGCCTAATGTGCATGTCTTTGGACTGTGGGAGGAAACTGGAGTACCCCGAGGAAATCCATGCAAGCACAGGAATAACATGCATACATCCCATAGGAATGCCTGAGCCTGGGACTTCAACCCGGACCTTGTTGCAGTGAGGCGGATGTGCTTACCACCTCACCAGCGTGCCTCTTATTATGCGAACTGAGTGTGTCTAAATTATACATGTGAACTGTGTGTGGCTTTTCATTAAGGAAAAGTCGTTCAGTAAATATTAATTTATAGTCAATATTTTACATGTAAGCAAAACAAAGCTGTTGTTTTACAAACCCGCCTCCCCTGCCTCTCAATGATAGATGATAAATTGTTTGAATTGTAATTCCTGGGCCTCCATAAGAGAGGTTCATGCTTTCCGATCATTGGGTTCATCCTTTCTCTGAGGTCGACAGAAGTACATTCTCAAGAGCCTTTATCCAGGTAAAGAAAAGTCATGCATTTTCTGCTGTGAGGAATTGATCTGCGAAGGCGTTCGACTGGGGATAGGCCAAGGTCTTATCTTTCTGCTGCTCTGACAGCAATTTGCCTTGGTTTGCTTGATAACAAGAAGACAAACGACATGGTACCAATGGTTTATGATCTATGCAAATATCAGGCTATACAGTATGTCTGCTGCACTATGTATAGTGGAAGTGCTGTCTTCGTGTATATCTCAAGGTATATTGCACTAAGATTTATTTCTAGAAGTCAGCAGGGAGTTTTTCAAGCCCGTACATCAGTAAAACATCAGTAGAGATACAAAACTTAACCACCCTACACACATACACACACTACCCACAAGGTCAGGGTGTGTTATCTATGCATGTGAAAACTCAGGTCTGTCTTATCTATCATTCAGCCCCCTCAGGATGGGCTGAGTTTTCTGTGAACAGTCCTTATCCTCACCTACTCTGTTGTGTCTGTGTACTTCTCTGATTACACATGGGGATTACAGCAATCCCTTTACACACACACACACACACACACACACACACACACACACACACACACACACACACACACACACACACACAGCGAGGCCAGGCCCAAAGAGGCAGATTAGCAGCAAAAATTTAAACAACTCACAACTATGAAGTTTGCAAACATTAAAAAGTAGCTTAAAATCAGTTGGACACATGGTTCGATAACCTCACCCCCCCCCCCTCCCCCTCCCCATCCTCATCTCAACTTTGCCATTTGTGATGTTTGTGCTTGGCAGACCTCCCTCTGTGGGTGTTTACTTCTAGCAAGTTCTCAAAGACACAGTTGTCAGTTGCTATTTTTCAGCAGCGAGACTCTTTCTTACATCTTGCACCAGCTAGAAGAATCAAACTCCTTCAAGCACACTACATTATTGTTCCTTTTTTTTTTTTTTTTTTCCTTTTTTTGCCATTGTTTTGGGGGGGTCTATCAGGAGGTAATTCACAGCTGAGGGCTACAGAAAGAGAAATGATACAAGCAAGCAAACAAACATGCAAGGAAACAGTAATGCCATTCACAATCAATTCTACAGATAATTATTATCAGCCCCCGGTGCAGCTAACCTGGTTATCAAAGGCCGGCCGCGTCTCTCACTGTCTGTGGTGAGAGGTTCATGTAAAAGAACATTGCTCACTTTTGACAAGATGTGCTGCATAGCCATCAGCATGTTTCTGCTCTGCAATGGCCTGTCAGGCCTTCCAGGGTGTACTCTGCCCTCGCCCAGAGTCGGCTGAGATGGGCTCCAGCCTCCTCGCGACCCTACTTAGGATTAATCGGTTCAGAAAATGCATGAATTACTGTATTATCAAGTAAAAGAAAAAACCTCATCTTCCATTTATTTATGTTTTTATCAAAAGATTAATAGTGAAGTGGAGTTTTTTCTGCATAGTGCTTGAAAGTTTAAATACCCAAATAATTTTTATTTATTAATTAATTTTCTGTAACCGCTGAATCCTAATTATGGTCCCAGGGAGGCTGGCACCCATTCCAGCCGACTCCGGGCGAGGACAGAGTACACCCTGGACGGCTCGCCAGTTTGTTGCAGGGAAGAAACACACTGACGGCTGTGCAGCTACTCTTGTAGAAAGTCAGCAATGGTTCTTTTACATGAATCTCACACCATAGACAGTGAGAGACATGGCCGGCCTTTGATAACCCAGTTAGCTGCACTTCGGGGGTGGTTGACAACCCGTGGAGAGTGAGGCTTGAACCCTTAACCTTAGGACCAATGATCCAGCGTCTTTAAACAATTTTTATATTTCTGCAATTATTTGCTGAAGGTAAGGTGGATATTGGTGAACAGCGAACCGTTCCCTGAGATGGAACATTGACACAAAAGCCACCGAGCTGAAAGCAACATGAAATAAGTGATTCATGGCTAAAATATATAAATATTAACAAAACATGTTTCAGTTTGCACTTTTTTATGTTTATAAGTAGTACAGGGATCCCTGACTTTCTGCGGTTAATTGCCCCTCCCCCCACCCCGACTGCTGAATTCCACGAAATAGGATCAACCCCCTCTGACTGATGTATACGTACATGTATATGTGTATATAATATCAATAAATACATATTCAACACCATAAATGTTTATATAACAAACAAATAACAAATAAACATTAAAAAATAAATCATAAGATGTAAATAAAATATAAATACACACACATACAGACCCACGCACAGAGATGCGCACCTCACATAAAAATACAGTAGTAGTTTTGTTGAGGGGTTGTTGGACTTCGGTGCTCATCACAGTATGTTTATCACGAACATCATCTTCGAATATAAGGGTGCCCATAAGTGCACTTGGCACCAGGACACCCTAGGTCATAGTTTGATGATCGACATTGTAGTCGTGTCACCGGACTTGCAGCCGCATGTTCTGGACACTCGAGTGAAGAGGGGAGCTGAGCTGTCTATCGATCATCACCTGGTGGTGAGCTGGCTTCCATGGTGGGGGAGGCTGCCTTCCAGACTTGGCAGGCCCAAGCGTGTAATTATGGTCTGCTGGGAACGTTTGGCGGAGTCTCCTGTCTGAGAGGCCTTTAACTCACACCTCCGGCAGAGCTACAAACACATCCTGGAGGAAGCGGGTGACATGGAATCCGAATGGGCCATGTTTCATGCCTCCATTGCTGAGGCGGCAGCCCATAGCTGTGGCCAGAAGGTCGTCGTGCTTGTCGTGGAGGTAACCCCCGAACCTGGTGGTGAACACCTGTGGTGAAGGGGGCCGTCCAGCTGAAAAAGGAGGCCTATCGGGTTATATTAGCCTGTGGGACTCACAAGGCAGAAGACAGGTACCGGCAGACCAAACATGCTGCAGCCAAGGCTGTCACAGATGCAAAATCTCGGGCATGGGAGGAGTTTGGTGAGGGCCTGGAGAGTGATTATCGGTTGGCCTCAAAACGATTCTGGACCACCATCCAATGCCTGAGGAGGGGGAAGAAACACTATTTACAGTGGAGGTGGGGAGCTGCTCACCTTGACTGGGGATGTCGCCGAGAGGTGGACGGAATACTTTGAGGACCTCCTCAATCCCACCAACACGCCCTCCGTGGTGAGGGAAGACCCTGAGGGTTTGGGCAGGGGTCTGCCCATCACTGGAGTGGAGGTCACTGAGGTAGTCAAAAAGCTCCTCGGTGGTCAGGCTCCAGGGTTGGATGAGACCCGCCCTGAATATCTCAGGGCTCTGGATGCTGTAGGATTGTTTTGTTTGACACGTCTCTGCAACATGGCGTGGTCATCGGGGGCAGTACCTCTGAATTGGCAAACTGGGTTGGTAGTCCCACTTTTTAAAAAGGTTGACTGGAGGGTGTGTTCCAATTATCGGGGAATCACACTCCTCAGCCTACCTGGGAAAGTCTATGCAGGGGGGTAGGATCCGACTGATAGTCGAACCTCGGATCCAGGAGGAACAATGTAGTTTTCATCCTGGCCATAGCACTCAACCAACTCTATACGCGCCACAGGATCTTAGAGAGGGCATGGGAGTTTACCCAATCTGTCCACATGTGTTTTGTGGATTTGGAGAAGGCTTTTGGCCATGTCCCTTGGACTATCTCGTGGGGCGTGCTCCGGGAATATGGCGTTCCGGACACGTTGCTACGGGCCATTTTTTCACTGTATCACCAGAGCCAGAGTTAGGTAAATATTGGTAATAACAGGCCCAATTTGTTTCCAGTGAGGGTGGGAGTCCGCCAAGGCTGTCCTTTGGCACCGATTCTGTTCATAATTTTTATGAACAGAATTTCTAGGAGTTCTGGTTTGGTGGCCATTGGATATCGTCTCCGTTTTTTGTGGATGATGTTGTCCTTTTGGCTTCATGAAACCGGGACCTCCAGCTCTCATTGCAATGATTCGCAGTTGAGTACGAAGTGGACGGGATGAAAATCAGCACCTCCAAACCTGAGGTCATGGTTCTCAGTCGGACAAGGGTGGAATGAGGTTTTGCCCCAAGTGGAGGAGTTTAAGTATCTTGGGGTCTTATTCACGAGTGAGGGAAGGATGGAGCAGGAGATCGACAAACAGATCGCTGCAGCCTCTGTTGGTAAACGGAGCCTGTACCAGTCCATTGTGGTGAAGAAGGAGCTAAGCCGAAAGGCGAAGCTCTCAATTTACCAGTCTATCTATGTTCCAACCCTCACCTATGGTCACGAGCTTTGAGTAGTGACCGAAAGAACAAGCGGCTGAAATGAGCTTCCTTCGTTGGGTGGTGGGGCTCTCCATGAGAGATAAGGTGAGAAGCTCTACCATCTGGGGAGAGCTCGGAGTAGATCCTCTGCTTCTCTGCATTGAGAGGGGCCAGTCGAGGCGGCTCGGGCATCTAATCAGAATGCCTCCTGAACGCCTCCCTGGTGTGGTGTTTTGGGCATGTCCAACCGGGAAGAGACGCCGGAGTCAACCTAGAACACTCTGGAGGGACTATGTCTTTCAGCTTGTCTGGGAATGCCTCGGTGTCTCCCTGAAAGAGCTGGAGGAAGTGGTGGGGGAGAGGGCTGTTTAGACCACTTTGCTTAGGTTTCTGCCCCCGCGACCCGATTCTGGATCAAATGGAAGATGAAGAAGAAGATGATGATGATGATGATGATGATAATGATGATGATGATGATTTTTTGTTTTGTTTTATCTTTTCCTTAACTTTTTTCCTTATTCTTCCTTAATTTCCTACTTTTTTAATTTGATGAATATTAAAAAAAAAAAAAAAAAACTCGATGCACTGAAGCCGCATGAATTGAAGCGCGGAGTAGCGAGGGATCCCTGTATATACCATATATTTGTTCTTATGTGCGCACACACACAAACACACACACACACACACACACACACACACACACACACACACACACACACACACACATAGTACTGTGCAAAAGTTCTGTGAAATCATGAAAATAGGATATGGATGCGTAGATGTTTTAAAGTAACACATCAAACTAGTCGACCTCTGATTGAGATAAAACTAGGCACATAATACTACATTCCATTCACACACATCAGATGTGCATCTGCTTGTGTACATGAATACATGGTAAATACCTCCCTGCATCAAATACCCAACACTTCATTGTATCTTCAACACCCCACCCCCTATTTTTAGCAGTACATTAGTGTCCCCTGTGTAAGGATTAATTGTTGCTTGTTGGTTTTTTTTTTTTCCAGAATTGTTTCATTAGAGTATTGTGTTTTTATAGGTACAGACATTAGATATGCATGATTGTATTTATTAAGTTTTATTTTGGGTTCACCTATAGCATCTATGTTTACTCATTTACAAAATGCTGCAATGTGCACTTTTCTCTCTTTTTATTTCTTTACATTTTGGATATGCATAAACACACTAACCCCCCACCCCACCCCCACCCCCACCCCCGGATCCACCACCCTTTGCCCCAGGGTCACTGCATTGCCTCAGAAAAGCCTTGGAGCAAACCAAGTGCAGAGGCAAAAACAACTCGCTTTTCACTTCAATGAATATGGCAGGTGCTTGTCAGATAAATATGAGGTTGGAGCTGCAGATGCAAACGGCAGAGTTTAGGAGGAAACTGAAAGTGCTGAAAACTGACTTATTGGCAGAAGAAGAGGAGGAAAATGGGATGCTGGTGTTAGAAGGAAGCATCCCTATACCTGCAATGAAGAAAAGAGGATTAGTTTCGGGCTGCTTTAATACCTATTTGCTTGTGCCTCTGCCACGCACACACACACACACACACACACACCTTGCGCCAGGAAATGTGGAGGCAGGTAACAATCTGACTTTTCACTGAAAGAATTATTAATTTAATGTTTGATTATTTTCATGAGGCTATAAGTGCATACATGTTACTTGTACATACTCACACGAGCAAAACAACCCTTCAGACCTAAGCTCTGAAAGAAATAGGCAAGGAATGCATAACATGCAGCATGATGTGTCCTTGGACCTCAATGAAAAGAGTAAACATTACAGCAACAACATCCTGATTTTCAAATAGCTGAACTCTGTCTGAAGGCCAAACACCCACATAATGACAAAATCTTATGCTTGTGATTACGGTCCTGGACCTCAAGCGAGGGTTTGCTCTGTGGATATAATCAGATTGTGCATTTCACCCAGTACAGCCGTACATAGCGTGCAAAGATCAATAAGTTAGATATCCAGCTGAAACTTTTGCAACACCTGCTAGCGTAATTCGATGCAGTTACAGATTTAGCGCTGCTTCATGTACATTCATACTTGATTGGAATTCATGGAGGTGCTCGGAAAATCTATACACTGAATAAGTGTGTGAGTGGGCCGTCTGGTAATTACAGTGATGTGAACCAGGTTAGAAAGCTAAGAGTTCATGATCTTTGTTTATGGTATAGAAGAGATTTCAGATAGAACTTGAATCCAGTTAATGTTTAGGAGTGCAAGAGCTGCATATATGTGAATGTGGGTGGGTGGGTGAGCCGAGATAGAATGGGGTCAAAAGAGCGTGTCAACTGTTTAGTGTTTTTTAAATTTGTGTCCAAGTCAGTAATATTATATAACAGATGCTCTCCAACTTATGAACGAGTTAGGTTCCAGAGGGCCGTTCGTTAGAGGAATTTGTTTGTAAATTGGTACAGGGCATTCTTTAGAGGGGAACGTATGTTTAAACCTTGTATAACTAACCTGTACAAGTTTGTACTGCATACAATCTCTCTCTCTCTCTCTCTCTCTCTCTGAGTTATTACATAAATGACAGTGTGATGTAATGATGCTCTTGAGATTAGTCTAATTGAAAGCATATCCTCTCTCTCACTCTCTCTCTTTCTCTCTCTCTCTCTCTCTCACACACACACACACACACACACACACACACACACACACACACACACACACACACGCACACAGGCGAAACTACATCTGGAAAATTGAACTGATCAGCTTCCGTGTTTAAACTCCTGGTTCCTCTTAAGCACAGCACAGCGGATCTCATCAGATTTACAGAGAGTTTCACTCTTATCCAGTTCATTATAACACTGGAGTCAATTTGTTTCACACGCACACACACATACAGTGCTACCTCACCTTACGAAATTAATCCGTTCCAGAGCCTTTTTCGTAACCTGAATTTTTCGTAAGTAGAACTACATTTAACATGTAAACGCATGATTCATTCCAAGGCCCCCAATACTACCCTTTAAAAATTATAAAAACATACCTTTTAAGGTACTTACTTTGTGTTGACCAGATTTATAATCTTACAAATGTTTATGCAAGGTTGAAAGCCTGAGCCAAAAAAATAAAGTTACACTGAGCACACTTGAATACTCATGAAACAAGCTGCTGCTCAAGGGAGCTGCGTCATCCCTCCTAGCCAATGGGAGGCCAGCGGGGCGCGATGTTTGGAGATAGCCAATAGGAGGGAGCTACATCATCCCTCCTAGCCAATGGGAGACCAGTGGGGCGGGATGTTGGAAACTAGTCAATGGGAAAGCAGCCCGTGCATTGTTTGAATGGCAGGTTTTGTGCATTTCATAAGGAGAACTTGTTTCGTATGCAAAGACAAAAAAATTTGAAAAATGTTTTTTGTAACCTGGATTTTTTTGTTTGCTGGAACTATCATAAGGTGAGGTACCACTGTGTGTGTGTGTGTGTGTGTGTGTGTGTGTGTGTGTGTGTGTGTGTGTGTATATATATATATATATATATATATATATATATATATATATATATATATATATATATATATATATATATATATATATATATATATATATATATATATATATATATATATATATATATATATATATATATATATATATATATATATATATATATATAGCGTTTGTGGATATAGAAAATGAATATAATAATAATAATAATAATAATAATAATAATAATAATAATAATAATAATAATAATTCTTATTATTATCATCATTATTATTATCATTATACACAATGTTAAACAATCTTAAAAAAAAAAAAAAAAATCCTGTATTCAGACTCTCCAAAAACTAGTGGAGGGTTCCTTATCCAAAAACTTACCTCTGGTAGAAATCTAATGAATCCTGCAGACATAAAAAACATGCAAATCGAGAAAAAGCATATCTTCGTGGTGGAGGTAACGAGGCGATTGTTTGACAGCAACCTCAGACTTTTGCTCTCTCAGACTGCTTTGTGTCATTGAGATGACTTCAAATACTGCAGAATGTGCAGAGCGAGTGACACAGTAAGAATTCCAGGTTGATATTTATGCACTTTTTTTGGTAGGATGTTGCAAAGACTTATTTAGCCTTTGTACACAAAGTCTTTCATGTCAGTAGAAACTGACAAATTAGAGGTAAAGCTGCATGTTTAAGTTTTTCTTTTCATTGCCTAGGCGTTTTGAAAAGGTTTAACTTTTTTCATCTTGTAAATAATTCTTGTCATCAGGTCCAATTCCTAGGTCTGCTGAATGATGTCCTATCATATTCTACAGCAATTTTACAAAAGAAACATGAATTTTTGGGTCATACATATTTCCTCTTGTTCTCACAATTGTACTGCAGTCATACGTGAAATGAGTCTTATAGGAATATGATATACGTAGGGTGGGGGTATTTGGTGTCGTGGTTGGATTGTTTGCCTCACAGGAAGAAGGTAATGGGTTCCATACCCATCTCAGGTGTTTCTCTTTTGGAGTTTGTATGTTCTCCATGTGCCAGTGTGGGTTTCCTCTGGGTACTCTGGTTTCCTCCCACAGTCCAGAAACATGCACAGTAGGTTAAGTGGCTGTTCCCAATCACCTGTAGGTGTGAGTGGGAGTATAAATGTCTGTGTGAGTGTTGGCCCTGCGATGGCCTTGCAAGCTGTCCAGGATTTTCTCTTTCGAGATTGGCAGAGATGGGTACCAGCCTCCTCACAACCTTAATTGGGATTAGGCGGTACAGAAAATGAATGAATGATATGAATGTTTTTTGTTTTGTTTTTTTGTCTTGAATCTATCATATGAATTTTGTATTGTATGATTTCACTTACGGATCAAACCCATTTCCTCCATGAGAAAGGCACAGCTTCAAATTTTCCCAGCTCGAAAATGCGTCGCTCCTTTTTGTGTGAGCACCAGTAAATTCACACAACAACAACAGCAACAACAACAACAACAACAACGACGACAACAACAAAATTACAGGTTGTTGGTGAAAGAAACTTTAATTATGTCATGAATATAATGTAAGATCAGGTTGAACATCGGTTGCAGCTTATATGTTCTCAGTTGTTTTGCTTACTTTATGCAGTAAATGTGCTATAATCTGACGAAATGAGCGCATAAGCGCTCAAAAAGCGAAAAGATGTCGAATTCTCTCTCTCTCTCTTGTAATGCGTTCATGAGAAGACGTACAGTTTCAACAACATTTATTTCTCTTGTAACTATCGTGATCATGTGCCTGCTCGTGGTTGCCATGTTGGGACGAACTCCTTCTTTCGGTGCTTTTCCGAATGTAATTACACTAGACACAATATAGTCCCTAATACAATATAGAAA
The DNA here is from genome assembly GCA_024760905.1 of Plotosus lineatus. Classification (NCBI taxonomy): domain Eukaryota; kingdom Metazoa; phylum Chordata; class Actinopteri; order Siluriformes; family Plotosidae; genus Plotosus; species Plotosus lineatus. The sequence goes on along the minus strand of CM045732.1, from coordinate 25,967,308 downwards.
CAAGCAAGCACTTCAAAAGTCTTTCAGCTTTGGCACTATGATTGATACTGGTTACAAATGTAAAAGTTTTTCTTAGTCACTTAACCTTGATGGATACTTGATCAGATGGCCTGATCTAGTTCGATATCTGTCAGCGCTGTCTGCCTCCTGGTTGTTGGTCTGGTCATGTTGTATCTTGGACTGGTCATAGCGTTTTGGTTGGTGTTCGGTGAATGTCACTTTCTTCTAACTGATTTCTCTCAGTTGATGCCGGTTTCTTCGAAGGGTGCTACCTTCAGGGGTCTGTAGAGTGTATGACCTAGGTTCGTTACATTTCTGTGTAACAGTCGCTGGATTCCAATGTTTGGTCACCTGGTCTTGTACTCTGACTCGTTGTCCACAATACAGTCGGGGTAAGTCTTTTACATTCTTATCATGATGTCGTTTCTGGTCTTCCTGCCTTTCGTGTAGTCTCTCTTGTATCTGGTCTCTCATTTTGTTGTTGTTGTTCTCTGACATAGGTATGTTCGTTCTAAGCTTGCGCTGAAATAGGATCTCACCTGGGCTCGGTAGTTTGTGGTCAATCGGTGTTGATCGTAGTGCAAGTAGAGCTGACTGTGTGTCTTCCTTCCCCTCGTCAGATTTTTTGAGAATGTTTTTGATGGTCTTTATCTGGCGTTCAATGAAGCCATTTGATCTAGGGAATCTCGGGGAACTGGTGATATGCTCGATGTTCCAATTACTTGCAAATTCTCGATATACTTGGCTGTTGAAATGTGGTCCGTTGTCAGATATGATCTTCTTTGGTGTGCCTTGTTTGGTGAGGTTTCTTTGGTGAGGTTGACAATGGTAGAGCTAGGGCATCTATCCGGTAGGTGTCTGATGAAAGGGAACTTGCTGTAGTAATCTGCAATGATAAGGTAGTGTTTTTGGTTGAGCTCGAACAGATCTGTGCCTAGCGTCTCCCAAGGGCCGGTAGGAATCTCATGTTGCTGTGATTGTTGGTACTTCTGGCATATGGTGCATGACCTGCAAAGCTGTTCAATTTCAAAGTTGATTCTAGGCCAAAATATTAAGTTCTTTGCTCTGAGCTTTGTTTTTTCAATTCCAAGGTGTCCAGTGTATAGTTTTCTTAGGATGTCCTGCCGAAGTGATTCTGGTATAAGGACGCTTTCTCCATTGAGGATTAGTCCATCTTCTATAGCTAGTTGGTCTCTGTAGCTCCATTATTGTCGAATAATTGTTAGAACCTCTTTCTGTGTCTCTGGCCATCTGATGGTGATTATTTCCATGAGTTCTGATAATTCTGGATCATTTCTGGTAGCTGTTTGGGTTTCTGAGAGTTTATTCCTAGTGAAATGGAGAAGGTCAACTCTGATGTCAAGGTCGACTGGGTCCTGGTTTTCTGGGTTAGGTAGTCTGCTGAGTGAGTCTGGTAGGGACATTTCTTTGCCAGGTTGGTATTCGATTGTAAAATCATATCCTTGTAGGTGTAATATCATAAGCTGGAGTCTAGGTGGTGCTGCCACAAGGTTCTTTTGTATTATTATGATGAGTGGTTTGTGATCTGTTACGACTGTGAATCTTCTTTTATAGAGGTAGGTCTTAAATCTCTCCATGCCAAAGCATACAGCTAACAGTTCTCTTTCGATGTTGGCATACCTGGTCGCGACGTCTGTTAATGATTTGGATACGTACGCAATGGGTCTTTCCTTGCCGTTTCGATCAGGCTGTAGAAGCGCTGCTCCTAGTCCTCTTTGGCTAGCGTTTACTTGAAGTATTGCCGGGGCTTTGACGTCGTAGTACTGTAAGGTTCCATCTTCGGTCACCATTGATTTGAGATGATCTAACTGCTGTTGATGGACGTCATCCCAGATGAAGGGTACATCGTCCTTTAATAGTTGACGGAGTGAGGTTGCTTTGCTTGACAGGTTGGAGATAAATGGGGATAGGTATTGTATCAGTCCAAGGAATTCCTTCAATTCTTTCTTGGAGGTTGGAGTTGGCATTTTCTTTATGTCATTGACTTTCTTTGGGTCAGGTCTGATTCCATTTGAACTGTATATCATGCCGAAGAATGAGATTTCTGTCTGTTTAATGTTGCATTTGTCACTGTTGAAAATGAGACCATTTTTCTCTGCCACTTCGATGAGATTAATGAGGTTCTTGTCGTGTTCTTCTTCTGTAGATCCATAGACGGCTACACCATCTGCAATTCCAACTGTACCTGATGTTTGTTCAAGAATGATATCCATACGTTGTTGAAATATGTCTTGTGATACTGATAAGCCGAAAGGAAGTCTCTGGAAGCAGTATGTTCCAAATGGAGTTCTAAATGTTGTCAGAAGTTGACTGCTGTCATCAAGGAGTATGCTCCAATAACCACTTTTTGCGTCAAGTTTAGAGTACTATTTGGCTCCACTGAATTTGTGGTTGAGTCTTCTAGTGTAGGTATTTTGTAGGGACATTGTCGTAGTTCTTTGTTGAGTTTGGCTGGGTTTAAACATATGCGTATTGAAGACTTTGTTGAAAAAGCTAGACTGGAACACCAGTCAGTGTGTTCTTCCACTTTTCTGATGACTCCTTGTTCTTCCATTTTGTCCAGTTCTGCTTTTATCTTCTCCTTTAGTAGAATAGGCCATTTCCTTGGTGCATCTGTGTATGGTTCTGCATCCTCCAGTAGATGGAGTTTTTCTGGGCCTGAGAATTTCAGATTGTAGTTTTTGTCATTCCTGTAAATGTCTACTTTGACTATAACAAATGCTTGATCAGGTGGTTTGTTGTGGTTGCTGCAATTGTTGATTGAAGATATTTGTAATGACTCGAAGGTAATTGTCTCAAACCACTCGTTCATACTGTGGATTTCTCCTTTTCCGCTCCCTGATGAATGGATTTGGCGTCTATGTGAAGAGCTTCTTCTGTTTGAGTAGTCATTTTTGTGGCCATTTCCTCTTCTATCTCCTCCTCGTCTTGAATATTTTGTAGTCAGGCACAACTTTTTCCAGTGTCCTTGTTTGCCACAAGCATCGCAGATGAAATTGTGAGCTGGGCACATCTCTGGTGGTTGACATGGACAATCACGTCCACATTTCAGGCAATGAGACTGATGACGTTTTGTGTGCATAGCATTGACAGATACTGTGTTAACTGGTGTAGCATTTGCTCCCATTGATTTGAGCTCTTGTATACTTTGCTGAGTAGCCTCGAATGTTCGTCCAAGGTGGAGTGCATCCTCAAGCTGGAAACCTGGTACATTTTTTAGCAATGCTTTCTGGTACTCTGGTATGCTGGTAGAAGCTATAATCTGTTCTATGATTCGTTCATTGAATTCATCTGTTTTGAATCCACATTTGTTAGCCTGTCTCCTGCATCTTGTCAGAAAATCATCCAATGATTCCTCTTTGTTCTGGTAGAAATAATGTAGTTTTAGTCTAGTAACCCGAATGTTTTCTGCTGGTTCTAGTTGTTCCTCAAAAAGTTTCCATACATGTTTAGGATCCCTTTGTTGGTCTTCTGTCAATGTCCATGAATTAAACCTTTAAGTCCTTCATCTCCTACTGCACGAAGTATATATGGCATCTTTTTCTCTTCTTTCACATTCTTAATGATGAAATATAGTTCAACCTTTTGTTTAAACAATTTGAAATGCTCTGTTAAATCATTGGCACCCCAGTCCATGGACAGTAATGAATCAGCCATTATGAATACGTTAATATGGTGAAAATCTCGTTAAAATAGCTGGTGATTGTCACAAAGTGATGATAAAATGTTCTATGTAGCCTTGTTGCTACACTCACACTGATAAAGGTTCATTTCCGATTTTTATCTTTTATACCGTGTCATTAGTCGATGTTGATGTTGGCTTCCCGTCTTTCTTCCCGCTCCAAGCTGGTAACTGGTATACGAGTTGATTGTTCCTTTCTCACTGGTTTTATCATTTCACAGTTCACAGACGACACTCATGTTACCGCTGCCACCATGTAATGAGTTCATGACTAAGACATACAGTTTCAACAACATTTATTTCTCTTGTAACTATCGGAACATTCACGTGGTTGCCATGTTGGGACGAACTACTTCTTCTGGTGCTTTTCCGGATGTAATTACACTAGACACAATATAGTCCCTGGGATGGGTGTTAACTGGAAGAAACCATTACATCTCTCTCTCTCTCTCTCTCTCTCTCTCTCTCTCTTCTCTCTCTTTCTTGACCCCCCTTCTTTCTCCTGTTTCTCTCTTTCCTTTCTCCTCTCCTTTCTCTCTACGCTCCTTAGTCTCTCTCTGTGTCTCTGTCTCTCTTTCTCTCTCTTCTTTCTCTCTTTCTTGCTCCTCTCTCTCTCTTTCTCTCTCTCTCTCTCTCTCTCTCTCTCTCTCTCTCTCTCTCTCTCTCTCTCTCCCACCCTCTCTCATCTCTCCATTCCCTCTCCTCTCTTGCTCTCTCTCTCTCTCTCTCTCTCTCTCTCTCTCTCTCTCTCTCTCTCTCTCTCTCTCTCTCTCTTTCTCTCCTTTCAAATTGCCATTAATGTCAGTGTCATCTTTCACTTTAATTAAACTTTTCTGCACTTCCCTGCCCCCGAATCCCTGAAGACGGATATGTCTATTGTCCTCATGTAGACACACAGTGCAGTCAGAAAGTAAAAGCACCGCGGTCTCCCAGGCTGTTTGCTGTTTAATAGGAGTCGGGCAAAAGAGTGTCCACCTCTGCCTGTCTCATTTCCTCTCGTGATACCTGAATCAGGTCTTAATGGCTTTATTTGCTGGTTCCAGACACGAAGGAATTAATCCCTTGTAACTGTCTGAAGAAAGTCTTAATTCCACGAGTGATACAGTATCCCGTGACAATTTTTTCTTTAATTTCTGAGCTATAAATGAGCTTGCAATATTTTCTTTTTTGTCATTTTTAACCTTTATTCATAGGAATTAATTTTCTAATTACAGAGTCTCAACGCTGTGCAATAGCCATTATGTAAAGTGTGTGTGTGTGTGTGTGTGTGTGTGTGTGTGTGTGTGTGTGTGTGTGTGTGTGTGGTAGTGTAGCAGGTGAGCAGACTGTAAAAGGGTGTGTTTGCAGGGATGTGTGTTCTCATGCAGTATTGCATATTGTTCATTATTGCAGAGCTGCGAACAAAAAACCTGCATGACATGCACTGTCAGTCAATATCCATGATTGGTTGAAAGAAAGATGGGCAGCCTATAGCCTGACTGAACTAATAATCTTAATAACATAACAAATCACACATAATGAACACTGTTAATAACTCTGAATCAGATATATGTGAAATGGTATCTCACTGTCCATGGGCTTCTCCCAGGCTTTCCAATTTCCACTGTCTTCAATAAACATGCACGTAGGTGGACTCTCTACTTTGATGTTTTTGAACATGACACAGATGCTTGTTTCTGAACTCGTGATAGATTTGAGCTAATATTAGGGAGCATGAAAAAAAAGCATGAAAAAAGGTAACACTGTGATATCTTGACTTATGAGTGTCTTTTATAACAAATTTTCCATGATACGAACTTTGACCCCACCAAAAATCTTCCCCATCCAACGAACAAAATTTTGATCTATGAGCGCTGCTGGGGAAATGTTTTTTCCAGGCCAATTAGCTTCGTATTCTTCCTTGTGAATTCCTCCGCACTCCGAGAATGTCTTGGGCAGTGCTTCTCAGTTATTTTCTGTGGTGCCCTATAATAATAAGAAAAAAAAAAAAAAACATTTCACGCCTCTCCCAGCACCCCCTGCACACGACTATAAATAATGTTTCCTGCACTTGATATTGTTTGCTTGGTGCTTTTCCCTACACTATAGGGAACACAGTGAGAGTGCCTCTGCCACCTACTGTAGAGGATGTGCAATTACACTTAATTCTAGTACAGTATGGCAAAAAACGATGTTCCCCAGGGTAATTCCCTGGCATCACACCCTGCCCCCCCAAAGGGAGGCATGCCCCACTATTTGAGAAGCACTGGCTTTGTGGGAGCTCACCATGAGCCTTTCCTTGCTGGCATTCGAAGTGTACACATGCACAAAATTCTCCTCCTCCCTTCTCTGTTAAGCACCGCCTCATACCTGCTCACGTGACATCTTCGCACCCACCTGGCATCTTTGCCACACTTTTTTTTTTTACATGTTTATATTTAATATATTAGGTCAAATATATGTTTGTTTCAGGTTATATGGGTTTGTAGGGGGTTGGGACAGATTACTGTAATTGGTTTTCTATTATTTCCTATGGGAATCTTTGTTTTATTGAACGAGCATTTTGCTTTACGAGCTCGCCCTCGGAACGGATTAAATTTGTAAGTCAAGTTACCACTGTAATGATACTTTGAAAAGGAGCACCTGGAGAACACAAACCTCTGAGAAGCCCATCCCAAAATAATTTAAGTACCCAGCACCCTTTGTTCTGTCTGCTGTACAAACACACTTCCAAAAATGGGATTTTCAGGGCTCAGTTTAAACTGCCATCAAATCCGGATGACTTGGACTGATATCAAGCTGTTTGCTCCTGAATATGTATAGCAAAGTTCCATTCAAATCAATTGTATTTTGTTAGAGATACAATATTGACATATTTAATAAATATATTTTAATTTGACTATAAGAGAGAATTTTTTTAATTTTCAATTTTGTGATGTTATCAGTATATGGATCCTTACCAAATTTTAATGGGAACATTCTTGTGTGATCACCTACACTTTGTAAAAACTTCATATTGATCTGTCAAAAATTGTGGACAACTTGCTAACAGGCATAATGAGAAAAAAAAAAAAAAAATAAATAAATAAATAAATAAATAAAAATAATAATAATAATAATAATAATAATAATCCATGTAGATGAAAATATAACCCCCTTTGTAGAATAATATAGATTTGTACACCGCATTTTTGTTGGAAATGAACCCCAGGACTTGCTTCTCTGGACTTCATCTGCACTTTCATACTTCACCAGGCATACTAAACTATTGGGGAAAATAAAATACAAAATTGTCTGGGTGCAATTGAATGTGTTCATCATGTCCTCTAATAAAGAACAAATTTACCAGTGTACAATATCAGGTAGGTTTTTCACAGGTTTAAAAGTTCATGCCTTCCTAATTCAATGTCTAACATAAAAATCAACTCTTAATGGAAATTTGCTAGAGATTTACACCCTGGATTTGGTCGAAAACGGAACTACGGTGGTAGAAGGTTGAAGACAAGGCTCATGTTGAATTCTCAGGAATAGATCAGGTTTAAATTCTAACGTAAGCCTTTCTGAATCTCTTTGTTGTGTACCATTGATTTTTCTTTTATACTTAATGATACCCTTTCAAGGCAATCCATAATAGAAAGAAGGGGCCAGAAAAGGGAAAGAGGAAAAGAGTGGGGACAGAAATCCATATTTCAGAGTCTTCTCTCAGCTCATTTTTATACATACTGAGAGCCATGATGGAGTAAGGTAGTGATGCAGAGCTTACATTTATTCTCTGTGGAATCTGAATGTGCAAGTTCAGTGCTGTCACCAACCTTCACCTGAGCTATATGTAAGCTCCACTGAGAAGTGCATGCTTTTAAAAATATATCTTCTAATGGGGTGATTTGGGGCTTTTTGTCTCTCTAGAAGAAAAATAAGTCTAATGTTTGCTCTTAAATAAACGCTATCTGTACGAGGACATGGCCCATCAGATTTATCATGATTATCATATGGTGATGTAATGTTCGTCAGTCTTGTGCTAAAATGAATGGAGAAAATAAGGGACCGTGGCTCATTTTTGTAGGAGTCATACTGTAGCCCACAAGTTTTGACCTCAGCATGGTGTTGAGCACAGGACCGCCAAATTCCATCAGGACAGCACTGATCCTGTTAATCTCCATCACTGAATGGGGAAAGTCAAAGGCTTAGCAAGGTACAGTCAGTAGTTTTGATTTTCTTCTTCCATTTGCTGGAGGTGAGGACCCTGAGTTGCTCCTGGGCCATGGAAGTACTGTCAGAGACAGCAGCTGCTACCAAAAACAGTAGGAGGTTCCTAATAATAAAGGATTAGAACACTATATCAGTGCGATTAATATAAGTGCTAATCAGCATTTGATGCTAAAGCTTCAGAGTAACCTAATTAAAAAAAAAAAAAAAAAAATATATATATATATATATATATATATATATATATATATATATATATATAGAGAGAGAGAGAGAGAGAGAGAGAGAGAGAGGATTTTCTGAGTAGATCCTTCCGTAGGAGAGTGCTCAATACTTTTTGGTAGAGCAAATAAACAAAAAGTCCCTTTTGTATATATATATATATATTTTTTTTTTTATATATATATATTTTATATATATATATATATATATATATATATATATATATATATATATATATATATATATATATAGAGAGAGAGAGAGAGAGAGAGAGATAGAGAATTTTCTGAGTAGATCCTGCCGTAAGCGAGTGCTCAATACTTTTCGTAGAGCAAATATAAGTAAAAATAAAAGTACTCTTCTGTAATCACCTGAAGAGAGAGGATGGTTTCACCACCCCTCGAAACAGATCTGTAGTGAAAATGAAGTTTCAATAGGAAGTCTTTGACCTGTCCTTTTATTTTTACTTTTTATATATATATATATATATATATATATATATATATATATATATATATATATATATATATATATATATATATATATATATATACAGATCTAGAGTTCGGGGGCAATCAAGTAATCTGGGTAGGGCGTGTTGTCTTGTCCATTTTGTACCATGTCCTTTTATCACTGCTTAGAATATAATATCTGGAAATCCATGTATTTATGCAATCACAAAAGCCTTGAATCCTGATGTGGAATTTGGCACGTCCTCCTCACGGGAGGACGGTTCTGGATCAGAATAACAAGCTTCAATTTTTTGCTGAGTTTGCATATTTTCTTCACACGTGTGTAGGTTTCCTCAGGCATCTTATGGTACTCATTTGATATGTTTCGTTTTTATGTCGTTTGATACGTACTCGTTTTGCCCAGGTATGCAGATGCCCCAGTCTGGGTATGTAATTTATTTTCTTTGTGTTGACCAATCAGATTCTGCACATTGTCAGTAATATAATATCAATCACCCTAATCAGTACAAATCCAAGACATTCTATTTGTTTTCTTAAATTTTATCGTAGCTCAACAGGCAGATCGCTGTAGCCTGTGCTGTAAAGCGGAGCCTGTACTGATTTGTTGTGGTGAAGCGTGAGCTGAGCAGCAAAGCAAAGCGCAAAGCTCTCAATTTACCAGTTGATTTATGTTCCAACCCCCAGCTATGATCATGAGTTTTGGGTAGTGACAGGCAGAACAAGATTGTAGTTAAAAGCGGCTGGAATGAGCTTCCTTAGCAGGGTGGCAGGGCTCTCCCTTAAAGAGAGGGTGAGAAACTCAGCCATCCGAGAGGAGCTCGGAGTAGAACCACTGATCCTCTGTGCTGAGAGGAGCCAGTTGAGGTGGCTCAGGCATCGAATTAGAATTCCTCCTGAACGCCTCTCTGGTGCAGTGTTTTGGGCATGTCCAACTGGGTTGACCTAGACCACTTTGGAGGGATTATGTCTCTCAGCCAGTCTGGGAACACCTCGGTGCCCTCCATAGAAGAGCCGGAGGAAGAGGCTGAGGAGATGGTCGCCTGGATCTCATTGCTTAGGCTGCTGCTCCCGCGACCCCAGATTAAGCGGATAAAGATGATTAATTTTATATAATTTAATCCACTATTAAATTGATATGCTCTGCTGTAAACAAAATATAAATGGTTTCATGCTTCAGTTGAGTGAACAATCACCTGAAGCCATCAAATCACAATATAGAATAAAAATTCTGTTTGATCCTTGTTTTTGTTTGTTTGTTTTTTTCTATGCCAAGAAAAGGTCTTTTTATAAACAAATGATGAGTTTAGAACTCCCAAGTGCTGCATTAACAAGGTGTGCCACTGTCAACCTGGAGATTTTTGGCTTGAATCCAGGTTGATGCTGAAGCCATTCGTGATTGGAAGCTTCTATGTTTGACATGAGAGCAAATTGGCCCAAACTATCACAGGGGGCGGGGTGGAAGGCATGCGCTCAATTCCTTATCACTCACAGTGATCACCTGTCAATCATGGGCTCATTCATACAAGCAGGTAGATAGCGCTTTTCCTCCAGGTGTGTGAGACCTCCATCGAATATGCTTGTGCAAGAGTTCGTAAAGAAGTAGGTGACAACATTGCGTGCCATGGAAAGGGCATGCGCATGGTTGCGCTGATTTTTCTTGGTGGCGGTTGTTTGATAGAGAAGGCTTTATATACTTTATAGGTGAGAATTGGATAGAACTAAATTAAAAAAATGGAGAAATCTTGACATTTTTGTGTCAATTATCTAATATACAAATGATGTCCTAATATAATATTTTATCAGGCACTGTACCTTTTTTTAATTTATTTTATGAATACATTTCTGGCTATCCTTTGTGTGTACCTTATAGATTGTCAGTTGATTTGATTTTCACCAGTTGCTTGGCCCAATATGGGCTGTTGTGAAGATGCCCAGTGATTGATGGCAGAAAGAAATACAACAGAAATCTTTGACCTCCACGAAAGCTATCATGAACCATGAAGTGCTTTTGGAATTGATTCACCTTAGTTCAACCTCCACACCTGCTTCCAGTCTGTTGAACTCCACTGTGAGTACATCTGGGTACGCGCTCTTTATCTTAGCATTGCTGATAGCTGAGCTTTGTGTGATAGGTAATACTTCTTCCTTCTAACTGCAGGTTAATAGGCCATATTGTATACACTTTGCCAGACACCTCAAGGGTTAGTGTGTTAAAAGTTGCCAATTTTTTAAGTCTTTAAAACTAGAAAGTATTTTTTTCCTAATCATCCAGTGAAACAATCCAGCAAAGATGTTGATTTCATATTCCTTATGAAGGTAAATTAAAATTTATGACTCTGGATGGAGTGACATAGCCAGGCTGAAGCCTCCTATGTTACCTGGAGAAAATGTTCCTTTATTTTCCTGGATTGCACCATAATTACGCCACACAACAGTTTCTTTTACCCATGACAGTTTACTGCCAAATCAAGCTCTTCTGTTTCTTTGCTTTCTCAGACTTTGTACTTTTAAGCTTGAGAGCAGCAGAAAAAATAAAATAAATAAAAAATGCAATCCAGCTATGCATTTGAATGCACCCGCAGTACTCAAGTATTTCAGAATATATTCCCATCATACACGTATGTGGGGGGGATAAATATGAAAGTTATTGAAATTGCTGATACATATATGTTCTGTATAAATGTAAGTGTAGGGCTATGTTTAAATGTTAAAGTGTATGTTTCACATCATATGTACCCCTTGTCATTGTTATATGAGATGGTATTTTATTGAATTTTTCATGAAATGTGACTTATGGGGTTTTTGATCTCAATGCCTCGATTATTTGACGGTGTTTCCTATATAAACATAAGAAAATGTCTTTAATTAATATTTTATGAATATCATCCACCACATAGCACATCAATCAGATCCATGTAATACATAGTAAATAAAATAGGAACTGTATAAATGAATATACAGGAATCTGTGACTACTTCACATTTCAATTGATGAAGCTCCAGTGCATCACACATATATATATATATATATATATATATATATATATATATATATATATATATATATATATATATACAGTAAAACCTCCGCTGACGAACGCTTAAGCTCACGAACTTTTCGCCTCAGGAACATTAAATTTGCGAGCATATTGTCTCTGCTGGCGAACTAGTTTTCGGCGGACGAATCAAACTACGCGGTCGAACAGCGCCACGGTGGCGGCCACGAGAAGCTGACGCACGCTCATGGCGTCACAGTTCGTCACCCCCTTTCTTTGAATGCGGAATTGGTTTGTGTTTGCTAGACATTTTGGACCATATTGAGTGTACTTTTGCTATTATGGGACCAAAAAAGACCCCACCACAGGCGGAGATCATTGAAAAACACGAACGAGGTGTGCGTTTGTGTGACTCAGCGTCCCAGTACCAGTACGCTAAGTCTACCATTGCTCCCATCCTTAAGAACAAGGAACTATTAAGGGTGCGTGTGTGGATAAGGGTGTTTCCAAACAGTAGGCGTTTCCAAACTCTCCTTCCAAACAGTAAGTCCCTCCCTCCCTCCTCCTCCCACTCCATTCCATCAAGCCATCAACTACCATCACAAAGGTAAATAAAACGACTTTATTATACAGTACAGTTTATTTCTTTAATTACAATACAATAGCACATTTATTATACATAAAATAAGGTATATTTTTGTGTAGTTTTAAGGCTTATTTAGTAGAAAATTATGTTTTATGGGGACCTGGGAACGGATTATTCTCATTTTAATGGTTTCTTATGGGAAATAAATGTTCGGAAGACGAACTTTTCGCCTCACACACACTTTCTGGGAACCAATTATGTTCGTGAGCAGAGGTATCACTGTATATATATATATATATATATATATATATATATATATATATATATATATATATATATATATATATATATATATATATATATATATATATATATACTCATTGAATTAAAAAATAAGGAAAATAAGGAAGAATAGGGGAAAGGTTAAGGAAAATGCTGTGAAACAAGGCCAATTTTGCAAAAAAAAATAAAAAACCAGCCCCCCCCCCCCCCCATCAAAACTTACATTTTTATGTGAGGTGCACATCAGTGTGCATATGTGTGTGTTTATATTTTACAGACGCTTCCTGACTTACGTTTTTAATTGGTTCCGGATGGCCAAACGTAAGTTGAAAGTAAACATAAGTTGTTACAGCGATGTATGACATATGACATGTGACGTATGACACTCATACTGTACTATATATCCATAAATACCATTACTGTATCTCAAAAAACACTCCTAAATCAAGTATTATAAACATAACATTGGAAAATAATATTAAATATATCAAATAATATCAACATTAATTTCAAATAAATTAAATTCAAGCAAAATCATTTCAAATTGATAAATTTTAATCAAATTCACTCATCAAATATCAAATATAACCTTTAACATTCTCTATGATGCAATCTTTCTGCTTGTAAATGGTTCCGATGGTCGACGGATGGTCACATGACATGAAGCTGAGCTGACTCATTTTACACGAAGCTTAAAACAGCCAATCAACGCTTACAATATGTGAGGCGCTCAATACCAAAAGTAGTATACTTGTTGAAAGTCATTTACTTGCTTGAAACAAAGCACGGGTTATGCGGACTTCCGGCTTTCAAGTGAGCAAGGGCTTCGTTGAACTCATTTAGTACTCAGCCTGTATTGTGAATCACCAGCAGAGAAGAGAGTTCTCTCTTTCCTGGATTCGGTTTTGATTTTACAACTCTCTTTGCTTAACTGAGTATGCATGGTAGATCGCTCCGATCAGAGCAGATAATTAATTCATCTCTGTGTATGAGACTTGCACCCATGCTAGTAGGCTTACGCTTCTGACAAACCATATTTGCCGAGAGTTACAAAATTCGACAAAACAGTGTAAACACAAAGATCACAAACACAACTTTTTAACACAAGGGTAACACGCTATATATATAAGAAGGGGCACGTTCAGTCTTGTTAGTAAACAATGGACGCAGCGTCATTACGTCAGCGTACTACGTAGGTATGTCTAAACTCAAAATTTGACTTAAAAAAAACAAAAAAAAAAACTTAAAAGCGAAAAAAACGTAAAACGGATGAACGTAAGTTGGGGAGCGTCTGTATTTACATCTTATACAGTTTTTTTGAATGTTTAATTGTTATTATTAGCATTTATAGCGTTGAATATGTACTTATTGATATTATATACAGTCAGCCCCCTACTTACGAAATTAATCCGTTTCAGAGCCTTTTTCGTAACACGGAGGTTTTGTAAGTAGAGGCGCATTTTACATGTAAAACGCCTGATTCATTCCAAGGCCCCAGGACTACCCCATAAACCATTTAAAAATGATAAAAGTACATTGTATGTATGAAATATGCATTAAATGTATTAAAAGTAAAAGAGAATTATTTACTAAACCATTTAAACGTTTTACTTTTAACCATATTGAACCATTTTATGAACATATTTATTAATTAAACTATTATTAAACATTTTTGTTAATACACATACACACACACACACACACACACACACACACAGAGACACACACACACACACACACACACACAGCACTGTCTCTCTCTCTATCTCTCTCTCTCACACACACAATACACATGGCATGCTCCACTGAATGCGGGCTCCGCGCACACGCAGAATGCCAGAGCATTTTATTACGGGGAATTCAAAGCACATTCCCTGCTCGGCAGATCAGAGGTCTAAACTCAACTTTAACTTGATTCCTTGAGGGATCAGAGGTCCAGATGAGCCGCGTTTGCCCACATTCGGCGGACCACGCCACATTTATTAAACATTTAATGAATTAAACAATTTAAAAAACGGAAAATAAGCGGCAATGTGCTCTCTTGAAAGAGAGTTAAGCCTCCTTTCATCTTTGACTGACTATGTAGGCAGTCTCTTTCTGTCTCTCTCTCTCTCTCACACACACACACACACACACACACACACACACAAAACTCTGTCTCTCTGGCGTGTTTTGCCGAATGCGGGCTCCGCCCACACGCAACACGCAGCTGACGAAGCAATTCTATTTAAATGCTTAAATGGATGGGATGTTGTATTTAAAGTGGAATTACAGTACCTGTATGAAAGATCGGAGGTCCTGATTCAATATTAACTTGCTTCCTTGAGAGATTGGAAGTCTTGTTCCACGAAGCACTCTACTCATGCTCCTTCTGCTTCAATATTGTGCCGAAATAATCGCCTCTGTCACTGTATTTCCAGTTTAAGGTCTCCTTCTGCTTCAATATCGTTCTGATTGTAGAGGGGTTTCGGCGATAACGAAATATAATGCTGCAATGATCTCAATACAAGCCAACAGTCCTGTTCAACTCAACAAACAGGAAGTATGGGAACAGGTCATCTGCCTCCTGGCCAAGGGGAGGCCAGCGGGGCGGAATGTTGGGAGACAGCAAATGAAAGAGCAACCTGCGCATGGTTTGAATTTTGAATGACGCATTTGGTGCTTTTCGTAAAAAGAGGACAAAAAATTAGGAAAATGTTTTTCATAACCTGGAGTTTTCATACCCAGAGGGTCTCGTAAGTAGTGGGCCGACTGTTCACATATAGATGTACATATAAGTCAGTCAGGGGGGGTTGATCCCGCGGAATTCGGTGGTCGTGGGGGGGGGGGGGGTCTCAGTCCCAATTAACCGCGGAAAGTGAGGGATCCATGTATACAGCATATTTTGATGTACGCAAGAGTAATCATGTTTTTGGTTGTGCACTGCTGTGCATAACGAGCAGAATGTACATGTGATTTGCTTGTAGATTCATTTTATTCTGATAGTACAAAAAAAAAAAAAAAACACTATGCTTCCATTCATGAGGAAAACGTATAATAATTAACCAGCTGTTAGATTCTGAAGAAGGACCACATGGACATGGTGTTAATCTTGCCACCAGCCACCAGCTACTCGGTGAGTTTCCCCTGGGTAACCTCCTTTCTGTTATGACCAATTATAAATTACTGAAAAACATGTGTAGGAAAGTGTGACATCTGACTCTACTCAACTATTTGTTGTTACTTTCACTTGGGTGTGGGTGTGCCCAATGGGCTTCAACTTGTGATGGTACAAGGCCACTGTCTAAAAGAGCCATACAGGCAAATTCATACAGGCAAATTTCCCTCAGTGATATTGATCCATTCATTCATCCTTTCATTCATTGTCTGTAATCGCTTAATCCTAATTAGGGTCGCCAAAGGATGGCAGAATACCCCTTCGACAGCTCGCTAGGCCATCTCAGGGGGAAAACACGCTGACAGCTATGCAGCTACTCTTGTCGAAAATCAGCAATGGTTCTTTTACATGAAGACATAGACAATGTCAGAAACCATAGACAATGAGAGACAGGGCCGGCCTTTGATAACCCAGTTAGCTGTACTGGGAGGACAGTGGCAACCTGTTGAGAAAGGGAGTTGAATCTCCAACCTTGGGCTCAATCATCCAGCACCATGGCCACCACTGCCGGATATTGATCCATAATGACATAAGCCATAATAACCCTTTGAAATTTGTCCTGTTTGTGCCTTTGGTAGATTCGAGTTTGATTACCTTTTGACGTCTTGGCTGTAGGTTGGGATTTTTCTCCGATACTAGATACAACAACCTGGTCATCGAGTAGGTCTTGGGCCAGTTCCAATTATCTAGCATAAGCGTAAACACTATTTTCAGTTCATCCTGTGTAATCCGGAAAGGAAGATAATGATCTCAGCAAAGGAAGATAAATGCAGTGCACTCTATTAGTTCTCATGGTTTTCTCTACCTGTCTGATTGCACTGGTAAGATGGCTATGGAGTGAGACTGCAGGAGGCATCCAAGCAAGACTCATTTTTAGAGAGCGGAATTGTTCAGTTCATCTATTCTTCTTTTTTAAAAGAAAAAAAAGGTGCTTTTCTTCCCCCTGCACTATCCCTTGAAGTCCCACACAAGAGAAAAATAAGCCGATGCAGGCTCTTGTCGCTCGGCTCAAGTTAAAGTTCAGTTTAGCTGGACTCCTCAGTGTGTCTTAGCACGTTGGCATAAAACTCCGCTCAGGTATATGCCATCATTTGTTTTGCATGACTCATCCGCATTTTCACAGTCAATACTTGACCACAGTGATGTCATTATTCTTCAAACTCGATTGGCAGCACAGTGTAAAGGTATAAGGATTAAATTGCAAGTGAGTGCTCATTGCCAAAGGAGAAACCATCTCTGCCTCTTTTTTAATGCAAGATTTTTACAAGATTTTGGATTGAATGCTATAACATTGGTGTATTCAAAGCACAGATTCAGCTTTGTGTGTGAAGAACCTCCAGTAGTAAGGTCAGGGTTCCAGTTTGGTCGTCCTTGCAGAGCTGATGATTTTATTGCAGTAAAGATGAGAATAAATTAACATTAATTTATATAGGACCAGTATACCGCAATATATCACTTTGTGTCCAGTCGTTGAAGTTCATGTCATGTACAATTTTAGGCACCTCGTTCTTTAACATAAAATCTGTGTTAGATTTTTATTTTATGACTTTTGCATTATAGAGTCAGTGCGATTCTTTAGATTTTTTTTTTTTTTTTTTAAATATGTTTCGGTAGAAAATTAAATGTGACCGAAATATTTTTGCATGTCAGTTGGCAATGCAGTATTTTATTTTTATTAATAGGATATGCTGTATTAATCATATGAGGGAAATTATTACCGCTGAATTTAATCCATCAAAAATGAGCACACACTCAGACGTAAACAGTGAGCATACACGCTAAGAGCAGTGGGCTGCCACACAATTTGGGGCACCCAGAGAGCGGTTGGGGGTTAGGTGCTTTGCCCAAGGGCACTTTAGCCATGAATGAGGTGGAAAGGAAGGTGATGCACACTACCCCACCATCATACGTTCCCCCGCAAGTTTGGGAGTAGAACCAGCGATCGTTCAATCCCAAAGCCACTTCTTTAATCATTATGCTGTGGCTGCATTCAGTAGAGAACACAAAATACCTTTTATTTTACAAAAACATCCTAAAATCAGCTGGGTTTTTCCAAGGGTATGCAGGTCTGATAACAAAACTGGTGCATTTTCAAACAACGGAAGTTCAAATATGAATAAATATTTCAATGTCCAAGTTTATTTGTGACCCAAGTCATCAAAAAAATTGCATGCCTGGTGGGTAATATCATATTAAATTATGTCCATATGACCCCGGTGCAGCTATCTGGGTTATCAAAGGCAGGCCATGTCTCTCAATGTCTATGGTGAGAGGCATGTAAAAAAAAAAAAAAACGTTGCTGACTTTTGTAAAGAGTAGACTGCAAAGCTGTCAGTGTGTTTCTGTCAGTCAAGGAACCACCACAGCCATCTCAGCCAGCTGAGCCACCGTGGAAGGGACCTAGGCCTAGAGAGCGGGGATCAGCCAGCATGAACTGTCTCTCGCTATACAAAAAAATACTCAGCACAGATGAGGAGAAATAACTCTTCACTATCTTCGAATTCGAAGAACAGAGCCTTCAGATCACATGAACACAGGTTTTTAAATAATTCAAATATTTTCTAGTTTACACCTGTTTCATGCTCAATTTTGTGACAAGAGAAAGACCTCATTATTCTCACGTCCATCTGAGCTTCTGCTAAGGTCTCCACAGGTCCAATAACCAAATGAATCAGAGCACAGGTGCATGAACAGTGAAGCACAGAATCTGAACGTGTGCGGCATAACTGGTAAATAAGCACCAGACTTAAAAGGTAGAGAGCTGGCTGACATGATGCAGAGGAGGAAGGCTGACATACTGTGTGTTCAGGAGACCAGGTGGAAAGGTAACAAGGCTAGAAGCATAGGAGCAGGGTTTAAGCTGTTTTATCATGGTGTGGATGGGAAGAGAAATGGAGTCGGAGTCATTTTGAAGGAGGAGTTTGTCAGGAATGTTCTAGAAGTGAAAAGAGTGTCAGACAGAGTGATGAGTCTCAAGTTAGAAATTGAAGGTGTGATGGTCAATGTTGTTAGTGCTTATGCCCCACAGACAGGATGTGAGCGAGAAGAGAAGGAGAGATTCTGGAGGGAGTTAGATGAAGTGATGCAGAGTACCCCCAGAGGTGAAAGAGTGGTCATTGGGGCAGACTTCAATGGACATGTTGGTGCAGGAAACAGAGGGGACGAGGAAGTGATGGGTAGGTTTGATATCCAGGACAGGAACGCAGAAGGACAGATGTTGGTAGATTTTGCAAAAAGGATGGAAATGGCTGTGGTGAATACTTTCTTCCAGAAGAGAGAGGAGCATAGGGTGACTTATAAAAGTGGAGGTAGGAGCACACGGGTAGACTACATCTTGTGCAGGCGATGTAATTTAAAGGAAGTCAGTGACTGCAAAGTAGTAGTGGGTGAGAGTGTTGCCAAACAGCATAGGATGGTGGTGTGCAGGATGATGCTGATGGTGAGGAAGGTGAAGAAGGCAAAGGCAGAGCAGAAGACAAAGTGGTGGAAGTTGAAAGAGGAAGAGTGTCGGGTTGTCTTCAAGGAGGAGTTGAAACAGGCTTTGGGTGGTCAGGAAGTGCTTCCAGATGACTAGACAACTACAGCTAATGTGATCAGGGAGACAGGTAGGAGAATACTTGGTGTGTCATCTGGAAGGATTGACAATTGTCCGCAAAACAATGTAAACACAAAGATCACAGAGACGATGTCTTAACACAAGGGTAACACGCTATATATATATATATATATATATATATATATATATATATATATATATATATATATATGAATGTGTGTGTGTGTGTGTGTGTGTGTGTGTGCGTGTGTATATATATATATATATATATATATATATATATATATATATATACACACTCAATCTGTAGTTAGTAAACAATGAATGCAGCATCATTGCGTCATTACGTCAGCGTACTACGTAGGTATGTCTAAACTCAAAATTTGAAAAAACCGTAAAACAGATTAACGTAAGTAGGGGAGCGTCTGTATTTATTATTCATTCATTTTCTGTAACCACTTAATCCTAATTGGGGTCGCGGGCAGGCTGGTGCCCATCCCAGCCAACTCCAGGTGAAGGAAAAGTACACCATAGAGTTTGCCACGCCATCGCAGCGCAGAATCACACTGACAGCTATGCAGCTCCCCTTGTCAAAAGTCAGCAATGGCTCTTTTACATGAACCTCACAGGATACACAATGAGAGACATGGCCGGCCTTTGATAACCCAGTTAGCTGCACTGGGTGGAACAGTGACAACCTTTTGAGTGGGGCTTGAACCCGCAACCTTAGGATCAGTGACCAAGTACCTTTACCACCAGGCCATCACTGCCCCATTACTTATTATTTAATATGGAAAAAAAAAGTAAAGGAGCGTGATTGGGCGCTGTAAGTACCTGAAGTTCTTGATTGGTCCTAATACCTGCTTGTAATGGTAAAAGTGAAGCAAAGCCATTCAGTTAATTGAATCCTGCATACTGGACCTCACACAGATTTGTGTCATATCACCCTCCTCCTACTACCACCACCACCACCACCACAACCACTACTACTACTACCACTACTACTACTACTACTACTACTACTACTACTACTACTACCACCACCACCACCACCACTACTGCTATGACTATGACTACTACTACTACTACTTTTTATTTGTTTATTTATTTTTATGTTCAACGTCAGTGATGTGAAAGCAAAATCACATGGATTTTTCAGAAGTTCACACACAAGTTGATGTTGGTTTCATTTTCCAGTTGGAAGAATTTCTTTTCTTTTTTTCATTTCTTTGAATTTGCATATTGCAGCAGCTTGATTAATAAAGAAGACTCCATTATCTACTATCAGTGACAGAAGTGCTTTCTGTGATGAATTCACTGCATTACTCAAATATCTGCTCTTATAATCTGCGCTTTAAAATGACTGTGTGCTTTTCAGCAAAGACAGCGAGCAGTTCATATATAGCACTGGAACGGCGTGCATGGCAGTGTGATGTGCTGTGAAATTACGAGGCCAGTAAAAAAGTAATACAGCAGGATGGTTAATACAACAAGCTGTTGCCAGCTGGCGAGAATCCATCATTTGATCATGCAATATTTCCAAGCCAAAACAAAAGTTTCAAAAGTATGGGGTTTTAAAAATTCTAAAAATTTCCTGGCTTGTGTTTATCTTTTCAGGGCAGTGGTGGCCTAGTAGTAAGGTGCTGGATTACTGGTCCCAAGGTTGGGGGTTCAAGTCCCACTACCAAAAGGTTGTGACTACACCCCCCCCCCCCCCCACCACCACCACCACCACCACCACCCACACACACACACACACACACACACACACACACACACACACAACTGCATCTAACTGGGTTATCAAAGGCCGGCCATGTCGCTCACTGTCTATGGTGAGAGGTTCATGTAAAAGAACCATTGCTAATTTTCATCAAGAGTAGCTGCATAACATCCCTAATTAGGACTAAGCGGCTCAGTGAATGAACAATGGATGTTTTTCTTTTCATCATGCACGACAGCTAGTGATGACAGCGATGCATGTCCTTGGAAGATGATTTTTTTTCGTATTGCTTTGGATCAGGTATATGTAAGGTACACTACATGTTGATTAAAAAGTGTGTCCTTATACAGTGATTGCTCACTACTTCGTGCTTCAGTTAATGCAGCTTCAGTGCATCTCTGGTTTTTCAAAATATTCATCGGAAAATAAAAAAATAAGGGAAAATAGGGGAAAAGTTAAGGAAAATGCCGCAAAACAAGGCCAACTATGAAAAAACCCCAAACAAACAAAAACAACAACACCACCACCACCACCAACAACAAAAAAACAATCCAACAAAACTACTGTACAGCATGTGAGGTGCGCATCTGAATGTGTGCGTATTTATATTTTAGAGAAGGAAGAATCGGGGAAAAGGTTAAGGAAAATGCTGCAAAACGAGGCCAATTATGCAACCAAAAAAACAACCCAAAACCTCCCATCAAAACTAGTTACATTTTTGTGAGGTGCACATCTAAGTGCGTTGCATGCACGTGCATGTGCGCGTCTGTATGTGAATGTATTTATATTTTATTTATGCGTTATTTTTGAATGTTTAATTGTTATTATAAGCATTTATCGAATTGAATGTGTTTATTGATATTATGTACACATATACATGGACGTATATGTCAGCCAGGGGGGGTTGATCCTACTTTGCGGAAATCGGCTGTCGCGGGGGGTCTCAGTTCCCATTAACCACGGAAAGTGAGGAATCCATATATTTATTTGTAGATTGATGTGTTTCTGTTCGTCATTTCTTTAAATGACGCAACATGGGGAAAATCTGCGTTGACACATTTGCTAGACATTTAATTGGTGGAACGTTTATGTTTTCTGCTGTTCCCGTTTGAGTCCCAGGCTCAGTGAGGTAATTCCATACAGAAATCTTTCGACATGTATATTAGGTTCATTATACTTTCAAAATTGCCCCTAGATATGAGTTTGATGACCCTGAAAAGGACTGGTTAACTATTCAGGGTGTACCCTGCCGTTACACCGAGTTGGCTAAGATAGGCTTTAAATGCAACTACACAACTTTTAAATCCACATCAACCAGCCCAGCAGGATGTCATTGCCCTCTGTGTGGACTGCAGTAAATTTTTATGACAAAAATAATTGCAAGTTGACTCTCAAAGGTGTCTAACTGGTTCTAGGCTATTCGCAGGAAAACACTGGACCAGAGGTGACGTGCCAGTTCATTAAAGCTATGTTTTCACTGAGATTGTTTATAAAAATGGTCAGAGTTTTGAGTAGTAATGTGGCATGTAGGCCCGAGCGGGAGGCATTCAATTAATCCCTGTTAATACAGCACTCTACACCTCTCCTTTCTCTCATTTGCTCCGTCTCCACTGTATCTTTTCTTTGTTAATAATGAAAAGAAAGTCCATTGGTGAGGTGGTAAGCATGTCCCGTAAAAGGTCATCACTTTCATTTTCACTGTTTCATCCAGCGCATTTTTGACAGGGTACATGCTTGATGAGGCCTGGTAATCAGCAGCTTGCCTTTTTTTCTGGGTCACGTCTATCTGGTCACAGCTTGCTGTGGAATTCTAACACAACTTCAGCTACACATTAGTACTGGATCTATCTGGTGCTCATCATTTTTTGTCATAGTGTTACATGAGGTTGGGTTAATGGCTGGGCACTTGCATAGGAAATATCACGAGTCCAGAAACACTGTCTCTCATGTAAAGTTTACTGTAGACCTGAGAATAATAATCGTATCAAATTTTGTGGCGATGATGGTGTCATTGGTCGCATTACTTTGCCGAGTAGTTCAGGACGTATTGTATGCATTATTCTTTCTCCAGTGAGTTCCCTCACTTTTTCGTGGTTAATTAGGACCGAGACCCCCCCATGACCACAGAATTCCGTGATGTAGGATAAACCCCCCAACCCCACCCTGAATGTATATGTGTATATAATATCAATAAATACATATTCAATGCAACCATTGCTGACTTTCGTCAAGAGTAGGCTGCAAAGGTGTCAGCGTGTTTCCACCCTGCGATGACCTGGCGAGCTGTCCAGGGTTTACTCTGCCCTCGCCCGGAGTTGGCTGGGATGGGCGCCAGCCTCCCCGCGACCCTAATTAAGATTAAGCAGTTACAGAAAATGAACTGAATTGAACATATTCAATGCTATGACTGCTTATGATAACAATTAAACAGTAAAAATAATGCTAAGGTGCATATGAAATATAAATACATACACATACAGATGTGCGCACGCACGCAGATGCGTACCTCACAAAAACGTAAGTAGTTTTGTTGGGGGTTTTGGGTAGTTTTTGTTTTTATTTGTTTGGGTTATTATTATTATTATTATTATTATTATTATTATTATTATTATTATTATTTTTTTTTTTTTTTTTTTTTTTTTATAATTGGCCTTGTTATGTAGCATTTTCCTTAACTTTTCCCCTTATTCTTCCTTAATTTCCTTATTTTTTAATTTGATGAATATTAAAAAAATAAATAAAGCCGCATGAATTGAAGCGTGAATTAGCGAGGGATCCCTGTATTATTTTATTAAACAGTAAGACTGTGACGTGAACGACTCTGGATAACCATTGACAAGAAACAAGCTTTGACCCGTTGAGCTGTTCTGTTTCAGGCTACCTTCTCAGTTTTACTTACAGTAGTGTTTCAGTATTTCTACTTCTATCTCCATGAGGTTGGAAGTAGGTTCAGACAAAAAGTGATGTGCAGTGTTGCTTTGACATCTCAGAGCAGAGACAGAGTGTATTGCAAGGAAGACACTATAAGAATTTGAAGATGACCCGGGTGAAATCCTGGATTCACAGATTGTTTTTTTTTTTTTTTTAAGGATTCTTTCACACCATGAGATAGGATGATTTTTTTTTTTTGAAAGTGTCATACTGAAAAAAAACAAAAAAACCCCCACAAAAACAGTAGGGGGTGTTGTGCTGGGTGTGGATTTTTCATAAGAGGTGAGGCTTTGGACAAATGAGGACTACACTGAATGTTGAGATGATTTCAGTCAAACTTCGGAGACAGAAATTTCATTCATTCATTCATTTTCTGCGTCACTTAATCCTAATTAGGGTTGCGGGGAGGCTGGTGCCCATCTCAATTGACTCTGGATGAGGGCGGAGTACACTCTGGATGGCTCACTAGGCCATTGCTGGGCCAACACTCACACACCCATTCATACTCACACTCACACCTAGGCGTGATTTGGAACAGACAATGAACCTACTGTGCATGTTTATGGACTGTGGAAGGAAAGCGGATCACCCAGAGGAAACACATGCAGGCAAGAGGAGTATCTACAAACACACACTGAAACACCCGAGCTGGAAATCAAACCCAGGACCTTCTTGCTGTGAGGAGGATGTGCTAACCGCTACACCACCGTGCCGTAAACAAGAATCTAATTTGTAAAATAAATACTTGTTTACCTGTTTATATGTGTTCCCTATCTGCACACCCGTCTTAAACATCCGTCGCAGCATCTGTCTGTTAGAAGTGTTGGATCCTTTAAATAAATATCTGCTGAATTTGATAGTGACAGCAGTATTTGTATTAATTTTTATTCGGGGTTTAGCGCAGTTGCAATGTTTGCATCTGTTTAGGGTTTAAATATTAATATGTGTATTTCACATTTGGAAAAAAAGTACAGGCTTAACAGTAAGAGCTTTTTGCTTTCGTTTTAATTAAATAAGAATTCTACCATCCATGAACCGGCTCAATTGAAAACACTAGGAATATGCATTCAGTCGTAGAAATGTCAGCACTGTCAGCTTGGTGCTTGAATTCTGACAGCTTCTAAAACTCAGCTACATTTACATTATCATCAGTAATGACTGTTCTTATTTAGATCTATATTAATTACTTTAATCGGTACAATTTCCACAACTATTAAGAAGCTAGTAACTTTATTTATATCCTGACCAGGCTGATACTAAGGATAAATATATGCTGACATGAATATTTTCACCTCCCATTCAACACCCATGGTGCACTGGGCCACTTGTGTTTTACTTGAGAGGAATACAAGCCCACTGTTCTCAAGGACAAACATAGACCTACATTCCCATTCGCACCCAGGGACAATTTGGAATAGCCAGGGAGCCAAATGTGCTTTGGACTGTGTGTCCAAAAATCTGGGTGCTCTGGTTTCCTCCCACTAAAAATTCACTGCATTCATATTTATATATATACACATATATATATATATATATATATATATATATATATATATATATATATATATATATATATATATATATATATATATATATATATATATGTGTGAGTATTTGTTCATGCACTCCTCAAACATGACACCATGAGAGTAAAGTGGTTCTGTTCTGTTTTTATTGTATCATCCCATGGGATCCCGCTTTTGCTGGGATTTATCCAGATGTCTTCTGACAAGCTTTCAAAAAAGAGAAGCAGAGCAGTAATGCACCTCATGCATATCTCTACTCAGTTCTGTGTCGATTTATTCCCTGTTCATTAAAATTATATTTTCATATATTTTTTACATTCATAATTTGCATAAACATTTGGAGTGACGTTTTAAATATAAGATTTGAAGTAGATGAAGACCATTTAAATTGAATGGAATGAAATAATAGTATAATGAACTCTGTATATGGAAGAGCTAATTACAGTCGAGTATGATGCCAATGCATATACAGTACTTGCTGTAGTAGCACACTGTAAGCTGTAGATGGTGATGGTGGAGTTTCCTCAATAAGTGTCTTTTAAATCAAATCTTCCAGTAGTAAACCCATTTGGCATAGCTGTTAGAGTGAGACCATCACAGGTTGGTGGAAGGGCTGGCTGGAGCCATGAAATGCAATTTAGTTCTTATTAGATGGCCATCACCAGGCTGTGATATTTGCACATTCCAACAAGTATTTGTATCATTGGTTATAGTGTGCCATGCCTTCTGATGCCGAGGTACACTATTTTTTCGACACACCTATAACAGGCTTATACAAAATTTAAGTCAAATTTAAGATCAGATGCCATTAAAACATTGTATAATCACCGAATTGCAGAACGTCATACCGTATTTATTCCCAATCTCCTGAATGTGAACTCATAACTCTCTTGTAGACGACAGTGATTTAGTAATAAACTCTACTGTAATGACACCCATCTCAAAAAGAAACCTTATCTGTTCACAGGGTGTATGGTCTAATTAGATTCCTCCTTATGCCATTATGTAACACCCATCAGCTTAAGTACCTTTGGGCACTTGGGGATACTTGGTAATATTGCCAGAGTTGTGCATTGACAAGATTTATTTTTAAATTATATTTTTCACCAAAGGGGATGATCACTGCCTCACTCACTCATTTGTTAAACCGCTTAATATTACTCGGGTCATGAAAGGCTGCAGCCTATCTCAGCTGACACTGGGTGAAGGTAGAATATACCCCGGACAGCTCACTAGACCGTCACAAAGCCACCCCAACAAACAACTGCTGTATTCACATTCACACAGAGGGGCAATTTGGAACAGCAGTTAGCCTAATGTGGGTGTTTTGGGGTGTGGGAGGAAACCGGAAGTAAAGATACACAAGCAAAGCACCCTCGCTGATGAATTTATATATATATATATATATATATATATATATATATATATATATTTGAGCCATACCACACAATGTTGCACGGACTCCAATAAATATTCAAGTATACTTAAGAAGTCCAATCCTCCTAGTAAATTATCTGTTGATATAACAGCCCTGCACTCGATGAATAATTTATTGTTGTGTGTGTATTGGCTAAATGTAGATGCTTACAGTGAATTTGTTGGATCATCTTTCTCTTTGATGAAAATGGTGTTCTGATCTTAGGTTAATAAACAGCACCATGAAGATTCCCAATACTCTGAGATATACAACAGCTTCATGAGCAGGCAATGAGAAAAAAATAATTTATTCATTCATTTAATTACTTATTCATTCATCTATCTACAGAGGTAACAAGGACCTAAATTATCCCTGCTATCTTGTCCTAGACAAACTCACCACAACAGGTTACCTATTAAAAAAAAAGTGGTTAAATATGTAATAGTGGTAGTTGTGCTCATTCATTTCCTATGCCACTTAGTCCCAATTAGGGTTGCTGGGGCCATCTTAGCCGACTCTGGGCGAGGGCACTGTACACCATAAACATCTTGCCAGGTCATTGCAGGGTGAACACTCACACAACCAGTCACATTAATGGCAATTTGGAACAGCCAGTTAGCCTACCGTGCATGTTTTTAAACTGTGGAAGGACACTGGAGTACCTGGAGGAAACCCTCATAAGCAAAAAGAGAACATGTAAACTCCAAACATAAACACTCTGCACTATCAAACCCAGGACCTTCATGCTACGATGCGGACATTCTAATCACTGCGCCGAGTAGTAGTGGTATTAGTTGTGGTAGTAGTACAGTGGTTGTAATAGTGGTGGTAGTAATAGTGGTAGTAATAGTGGTGGCAGTAGTAGTAGTATTAGTACTAATGGAAGTAGTGATAGTAGTAGTAGTAGTAGTAGTAGTAGTAGTCGCAGTAGTAGTAGTAGTACTGGTGGTGGTAGTGGTAGCAGTAGTGATGGTGGTGGTAGTAGTGGTGGTAGTGGTAGTCGTAGTAGTAGTAGTAGTAGTAGTAGTGGTGGTAGTGGTAGTCGTAGTAGTGTTTGTAGTAGTAGTGGTAGTAGTAGTAGTGGTTGTAGTAGTGGTGGTGGTAGTAGTGGTACTACCACTACCACGACTACTACTACCACTACTACCACCACCAATACTATGACCACCACTACTACCACCACTACTATTACCACCACTACTGCTACTACCACTACTACTACCACCACTATTATCACCACTACTACCACTATTACTACTACTACTACTACTACTACTACTACTGCTGGGGGTGGGGGGGTGGTAGTAGTGGTAGTAGTGGTAATGGTAGTAGCAGTAGTAGTGTATATACTTACGAAATTAATCCATTCCAGTGCCTTTTTCGTAATGTGGAGGTTTTGTAAGTACAGGTGCATTTTACATGTACAATACACATGGCACGCTCCGCTAAATGTGGGCTCCGCCCACACGCAGGACGCCGGAGCATTTTAAGACGGGGAATTCAAAGCGCATTCCCTGCTTGACAGATTGGAGGTCTAAACTCAACTTTAACTTGATTCATTGAGGGATCAGAGGTCCAGATGAGCCACATTTTGCTCACATTCGGCAGAGTGCGCCACATTAATTAAACGTTTACTGAATTAAACAACTTAAAAAATGATAAATAAGCTGCAGTGTGCTCTCTCGAAAGAGAGTTAAGCCTCCTTTCATCTATGACTGACTCTGTAGGCAGTCTCTCTCTCTCTCTCTCTCTCTCTCTCTCTCTCTCTCTCTCTCTCTCACTCTCTCACACTCTGCTCATGCTCCTTCTACTTCAATATCATGCTGAAATAATCGCCTCTGTCACTGTATTTCCGCTTTAAGGTCTCTGCTTCAATATCCTCCCAATTGTAGAGGGGTTTTGGAAATAACGAAATATAACGTTGCAATGATCTCAAAACAAGCCAACAGCTCTGTTCAACTCTCCTCCATATGTGTGACAAACAGGAACTATGCGTACAGAAAGTATAGGTACAGTTCATCTGCCTCCTGCCCAAGGGGAGGCCAGCGGGGTGGGATGTTGGGAGACAGACAATGAGAGAGCAACTCACGCATCTTGTGAAATTTTGATTGACGCGTTTGAATTTTTGAATGGCTTTTTGTAAAAGGAGGTTGTTTTTCATATACAGAATACGAAAACTTTTTTTCGTAACCTGGAGTTTTCGTACCCAGAGGGTTTTGTAAGTAGGGGCCAACTGTATATATATATATATATATATATATATATATATATATATATATATATATATATATATATATATATATATATATGTTTAAAACAAAAATATATATGTTTAAAACAAAAAAAACAAAAAAAAAATGTTACAAAAAGGACAATTTTGTGTCATAAATGTAGAGTTGGTAGTACACTTTATTATATGGTACATGCAATCTGACTGGCCTTTGAGCCGTCTATAATTTCCCTGTACCAACCGATCAATAACTTTTTTTCCTCGACCGGCCAGCATTTGATTAAATTCAATCTTTTCCCCGTCTTTTCTTGCTCTTTCACATCTAAGTTTACTCTTTGTGAAATAAATCCCAAAAGTTGAAAAAGCAAACCAAGTTGTGTTATTGATGCAAGCTTGGTTTTGTTTCAGTGAGCATAGCCTTATTTCAAATTTAAAAATTGCACATGCAACCAGTCAAAATCTGTCTGGAATTACCCTACACTGACCTCATGCTCAATTAATATGTATCTATTGGTTAATACAATATCTGAAGGAAGTCAGTGACTGCAAAGTAGTAGTGGGTGAGAGTGTTGCCAAACAGCATAAGATGGCGGTGTGCAGGATGACACTGACGGTGTAGATGGCGAAGAAAGCAAAGGCACAGCAGAAGACAAAGTAGTGGAAGCTAAAAAAGGAAAAGGGTTGTGTTGTCATCAAGGAGGACTTGAAATAGGCTTTAGGTGGCCAGGAAGTGCTTCTAGATGGCTGGACAACTACAGCTGATGTGATCAGGGGGACAGGTAGGAGAGTACTTGGTGTGTCCTCTGGAAGTAGATAAGGAGACTTGGTGGTGGAATGAGGAAGTCAAGTGAGGAAGGAGTGTGTACAAAGGAAGAGGTTAGCTAAGAAGAAGTGGGGCATAGAGCGGACCGAAAAGAGTAAACGGTAGTCCAGGGAGACACAGCGTAAGGCGAAGGTAGCAGTGTCAAAGGTCAAACAGCGGGCGTATGATGACTTGTATGATAGGTTGGACAATAAGGAGGGAGAAAATGAATCATACAGGATAGCACAGCAGAGAAATGGGAAGGACGTGCAGCAAGTTAGAGTGATTAAGGACAGAGTGGGAAATGTATTGACTGATGACAGAGGTGTGCTTGGAAGATGGAAAAAATACTTTGAAGAGCTGATGAATCAGAAAAATGAGAGAGAAAAAAAGAGTTGAAGAAGTGATTGTTGAGGACCAGGAAGTAGCAAAGATTAGTAAAGGTGAAGTGAGGAGGGTATTGAAGTGGATGAAGAATGGAAAGGTAGTTGATCCTGATGACATACCGGTGGAGGTATGGAAGTGTCTAGGCAAGGTAGCAGTAGATTTTCTGACGAAAACATTCAACAAGGTCTTAGAGAGTGAGCAGATGCAGGAGGAATGGAGGAGACGTGTGCTGGTGCCCATTTTTAAGAACAAGGAAGGCGTGCAGAGTTGTGGCAACTACAGAGGGATAAAGTTGAGCAATACGATGAAGTTATGGGAAAGAATAGTGGAAGCTAGACTAAGGGAAGAGGTCAGCATTTGTGAACAACAGTTTGGTTTCATGCAAAGATAGAGCACCACATATGCAGTGTTTGCTTTGAGGATGTTAATAGAGAAGTACAGAGAAAGTCAGAGGGAGCTGCATTGTGCCTTTATGCATCTGGAGAAAGCATATGACAGGGTGCCGAGAGAGGAACTGTGGTATTGCATAAGGAAGTCTGGAGTGGCAGAGAAGTATGTTAGAGTGGTGCAGGACATGTATGAGAGATGTAAGACAGTGGTGACGTGTGCTGTCGGTGTGACAGAAGAGTTCAAGGTGGAGGTGGGACTGCATCAAGGGACAGCGCTAAGCCCCTCCTTGTTTGCTATGGTGATGGACAGGCTGAGAGACGAGATGAGACAAGATTCCCCATGGACTATGATGTTTGCAGATGACATTATGATCTGTAGTGAGAGCAGAGAACAAGTGCAGGGAAATCTAGAGAGGTGGATGTATGACCTGGAAAGGAGAGGGATGAAGGTTAGCTTCAGTAAGACAGAATACATGTGTGTGAATGACAAGGACCCAAGAGAAACAGTGAGGTTACAGGGAGCAGAGATAAAGAAGGTGGAGGATTTTAAAGACTTCAGCTCAACAATCCAGAGCAATGGAGAGTGTGGAAAAGAGGTGAAGAAACGTGTGCAGGCAGGTTGGAATGGTTGAAGAAAAGTGTCCGGTGTGATGTGTGATAGAAAGGTATCAGCAAGAATGAAAAGAAAAGGAAAGTGTATAAGCCGGTTTTGAGGCCAGTGATGTTGTATGGTTTAGAAACAGTGACACTATGAGGGGGGAAAAAAAAAAAAAAAAAAAAAAAAAAACAGGAGGCAGAGCTGGAGGTAGCAGAGATGAAAATGTTGAGGTTCTCTTTGGGAGTAACGAGGATGGATAGGATCAGGAATGAGTACATCAGAGGGACAGCACATGTAAGAGGTTTTGGAGACAAAGTCAGAGAGGCTCGATTGAGATGGTTTGGACATGTACAGAGAAGGGATAGTGAGTATACTGGTAGTAGGATGCTGAGGTTGGAACTACCAGGGAGAAGGCCTAGAGGAAGACCAAAGAGAAGATTTATGTATGTGGTGAAGGAGGACATGAAGGTAGTTGGAGTAAGAGCAGAAGATGCAGAGGATAGTGTGAGATGGAGGCAGATCATTTGCTGTGGCGACCCCTGAAGGGAACAACTGAAAGGAGAAGAAGAAGAAGATTAGTTAAAACAATAAATATACTAATGTTGGTGAAATAGTTGTTTATGGATGGGCATCAATAATATTTCTGAAAATTGTCATCGTCGTGAATGCTATTATTATTATTATTATTATTATTATTATTATTATTATTATTATTATTATTATTATTATTATTATTGTTGTTGTTGTTGTTGTTGTTGTTGTTATCATAAATGATTTAATTAATAGAGGACGCCTGGTTGAAGGATTTTGGCCTGAAAGATTTTTCTGTTGTTCGGAAATGTAGACCGAACATATAGATGTTAGGAACAAAAGAAGACTACAGTGATACCTCAGCTCACGAACATAATTGGTTCCCAGAAAGTGTGTGTAAGGTGAAAAGTTCGTCTTCCGAACATTTATTTCCCATAAGAAACCATTAAAATGAGAATAATCCGTTCCCAGGTCCCCATAAAACATAATTTTCTACTAAATAAGCCTTAAAACTACACAAAAATATACCTTATTTTATGTATAATAAATGTGCTATTGTATTGTAATTAAAGAAATAAACTGTACTGTATAATAAAGTCGTTTTATTTACCTTTGTGATGGTAGTTGATGGCTTGATGGAATGGAGTGGGAGGAGGAGGGAGGGAGGGACTTACTGTTTGGAAGGAGTGTTTGGAAACGCCTACTGTTTAGAAACACCCTTAGCCACACACGCACCCTTAATAGCTTCCTTGTTCTTAAGGATGGTGGTAGACTTAGCGTACTGGTACTGGGACGCTAAGTCACACAAACGCACACCTCGTTCGTGCTTTTCAATGATCGCCGCCTGTGGTGGGGTCTTTTTCGGTCCCATAATAGCAAAAGTACACTCAATATGGTCCAAAATGTCTATCAAACACAAACCACGTCCGCACTCAAAGAAAGGGGGTGACGAACTGTGACGCCGTGAGCGTGCGTCAGCTTCTCGTGGCCGCCACCGTGGCGCTGTTCGACCGCGTGGTTTGATTTGTCCGCCGAAAACTAGTTCGTCAGCAGAGACTATATGCTCGCAAATTTAATGTTCTTGAGGCGAAAAGTTCGTGAGCTTAAGCGTTCGTCAGCGGAGGTTTTACTGTATATCCTACATGTGCATTTACATTTACAGCATTTAGCAGCTGTTGTTATCCAGAGCAACTTCCTAAAGTTTTTCAATATACTACCAGTGAATATATTTACTGAACAATAAATACAAAGCGCATCTATCAGAGGATGCGTAACAGCAGAATTTACAAGATATTTTGAGTCCACCAGGCAAAACTGGCTTACAAATCAAGTCATTAGCCAAGTTGTGTAAAAATTGCTAGTATTCTAGATTCGTGTGAAATATCTGAGCGGTGTCAGGTGACACCCTTGCAAAATATCCTGCTGCATATAGCATCTCGCAAATTTGCACATTTGGCGGCATTTTCCTCAAGGGCCTGTCTGTTCAACTTCTCTGTGCCTTCTTTTTTTGTGTTGGGTTATTCATATTGGGCACAGTGGTAATTGCAGAGCTTAAGACAGAGCCACGAATGGGAGGTGCCCTTTAAAATGAGAATGGGCCACTGGGCCAGACTAGTTTCAATTGAGAAACCAACCAGTTCCAGAGCACTGTAGACATGCCTCTGGAGCCTTTCCTCAGTGGAATAGATATGACTCACTGGTGACAGCTGTCATAGCGAATGCACTGCTTTGCAAACTGGTGAAAAGAACTGACTTGATGTCAGTCTGGTACCGATTACAAAACAACCTCATTTGTGATTTAAACAGTGTGAAACAATGTCGAACAGTTATTTACATTTTAAACAGGGTAAAAACAATGTAGGAGCTGATCTGTACATACATGTTGAAAATGGTTCACAGTTTGTGTCAACAGAAGATTATTCTATGCTTTCGTGTATTTATACAGTGATAACATTAAAAACCCATTCCTAATATTGTATAAATCCCCTTCGTGCTTTTTTTTTTTACCTGTCACGGCATGGCTGTACTAGACTTCTGAAGGTATACTGGGGTATCTGGCACCAAAATGTTAGAATCAGTAAAAGTCCTGTGAGTTGTGGGAATTTGTTTGTTCAGCACATCCCACAGATGCTCAATTGGATTGAGACCTGGGAATTTCAGAGGCCAAGTTATCATATTGAACTCTTTGTGATGTTCATTAGACCACGTTTGATCAATCGTATGCAATGTTTCAGGACACACTGTCCTTCTGAAAGAACACTTTTGGAAAATATTGTTACCATGATGGCATGTATTTAGTCTGCAACGATGCTAATATAGATAGATGATATGCAAACAGTAACAGCCGCATACATCCAGTGGTCAAGGTTTCCCAGCAGAACATTGCCCAGAACATCACAGCACCATGCAAAGCTGGTCACTTTTCCAGAGTGTATCCTGGAGCCATCTAATCAACAGGTAAGTGACACACATGTACTTGGACATCTACAGACTTGAAGCTGACATGCCCATTGTAGGTGCAGTTAGTGGTGGTGAACAGGGGACAGCATAGGCACTCTGTCTAGTCTGTAGCTATGCAGTCAAATAATAGGCTACAGTAGCTTTTGCTCATGGGCGGTGGTGGTCTAGTGGTATAGGGTGCTTGATTGCTGATCCAAAGGTTGGGGGTTCGAGTCCCACGCTGCACAAGGTTGTCACTGTCCCCCCCAGTGCAGCTAACTGGGCTATCAAAGGCCGGCCATGTCTCTCACTGTCTCTGGTGTGAGGCATGTAAAAGAACCATTGCTGACTTTCGACAAGAGTAGGCTGAAAAGCCGTCAGCGTGTTTCTGCTCTGTGATGGCCTGGCGAGCTGTCCAGGGTGTACTCTGCCCTTGCCCGAAGTTGGCTGGGCTGGGCACCAGCCTCCCCGTGACCCAAATTAGGATTAAGCGGGTACAGAAAATGAACTGAATGAGCTTTTGCTCCCCGTGTGCATTATATGTCTTGTGCCGGTAACCAGTTCTGGAGCTGAGGAGCTTTTAGTAAGTAGTTACTAGTGCATGGCTGAAACACAATCCACCAGACCTGCTGTTTTAGAGATGCTTTGACTCATTCATTTAGCCATCACCATTGCACTGGCCCTTTCAGAGTCACTCAGATGCTTACACGTTCCCATAATCCATGCTTTCAACAAACACATTTTGAGAACATACTGTACTGTGAATATGTACTGATATCACCTGCCATTGGTTTTAATGTAATGAGTATACAACACAAATATAAACACCACCTGTTAGAGTTTTAGAAATAAAATCCAGAAAGATAAGAAATACAAAACATGTTTGTGGAAAATAATTCAAAAGTTCTTCAGAGTAATACTCCCATGATTTGTATGCCGAGTTCATTCCTCTAAAGAGGGAACATTCAGATCTTTAGTAGCGACTTGCAGTTTAATAATTCAGCACTCTATCATAATGGCTGTCTCTATCACATTTGCTGTCTCTGAAATCTATAAAGGTCTTCCAGTTTGGTGTTGCAGCTGCTACAGTGTGTTTTTTTTCTTACACCCACCATAGACATAACCCCAAAAAATTCCAGCTTTAATGCTCCCTGTGGGAGGTGGGGGTTGAAAACCTCCTTAATAAATATTACTGCAATCATCATCGAGGTCAATGAGCAGACATTTTTTTTTTTTTTTTTTAGTCTTCATAAACATTTTAATGCCTTACATCAATCACATTGTTTAATCACTCCCAGCATGCAATGCAAAGTTGGATTTATGCCACTTGTGGCTATTTTTCAACTAGGAACCCACAGCTTCGGCTTTGAGTGAGAGCCCAATCACTAACAGGATGCCTGCCAATGACACTGAGTCATAACTAAAGCACAGCGTTTCCTTTTCACAGTTTAAACAAAGGTTCTTTACTGGCAGCAGTTTGTTGTGTACATTTCAACCTCGGCTACCATTTTACAGATTGGTGACACCTTCATTCCCAGCTGATATGAAAAGGTAAACAAAAGGAATTCAAATAGCCATAACATCCAGGAGCATATGCATCGTCATTGGTTGCCAAGAAAACTTTATTCTATGCAACATAATCTACGAGGTATTTTACTCGTGAAATCATGTTCAAATAAATGTTGAGATTCCCACTGTTTGAGAAAAAAGACACAAGAAAATATTTGAAACAGTTTGTGCTAAGGTCAAAATGCATAAAATAGTAATTTGTGTAATTGTAATAATAAAAACAGTGACATATAGGGATCCCTCACTTTCCGCCCAAATTCCGCAAAGTAGGATCAACCCCTCCTGACTGATGTATACATACATGTATATGTGTATATAATATCAATAAATACATATTCAACACTATAAATGCTTATAATTACAATTAAATATTCAAAAATAATGCATAAGATGTAAATAAAATATAAAAACTCACACATACAGATGTGCACCTCACGTAAGTAATTTTGATGGAGGTTTTGGGTTGTTTTTTGTTTTTTTGTTTGTTTGTTTGTTTTTTGCATAAATGACCTTGTTTTGAGGCTTTTTTCTTAACTTTTCCCCCTATTTTTTCTTAATTTGCTTATTTTTAATTCAATTATGATTTAAAAGCCGTGGAGCCGGTGGTGCAGTGGTTAGAGTGTTGGGCTCATGATGATGTGAGTTCAAATCCCACTGAGATCCTCACTGTGCTGAGACCCCTGGGCAAGGTCTTTTAATTACAAGTGTGCCTCTGTTCACCCAGCAGTATAAATGGGTACCAGTAAAAATATACTGGGAAGGTAACCTGCGATGGACTAGCATCCCATCCAGGAGGAGTTGAACTCCTGGTTGCTTCACACTACGGAAACCGGGGATAAGCACCAGCCTGATGAGCCACTAGGCTTGAGTGTAAAAACCCAACAGTTAATTAATCAAAATAAAATCAATCAAATGATTTAAAAATGAAAAACTGAAGCCGCATGAATTGAAGCGCAGAATGATCCCTGTGTATTAAGACTAAGTGAATCAACTCTATTGCAATGTGCACCTGAAAATTTGTGAAATTAAAAAATATTGTGTTTGAAGGCCTGAAGCTAAAGTTGTTCATTGGTTGTGGGTTCAATATTTCTAGAACCAAAGCTTCATTTGGAGGCTGGCACCCATCTCAACCAACTCTGTGTGAGGGCAGGGTCCACACTGGACAGCTCATCAGGCCACCACTTACACAAACATCAATACCCACACCTAGGGGAGATTTGGAACAGCCAAATAACCTACTGTGCATGTTTTTAGACTATGGGAGGAAACTGGAGTACCCAGAGTAAATCCATGCAAGGGGGATGGGGTGCAGACAGAAACGCTCAAGCTGGGAATTGAACCCAGGACCTTCTTGCTATGAGGTGGATGTGCTAACCACTATGCCACCATGCCACCCCAAAATAAAATATACGTAATATAGAAACTCGGGGTTATTTTGTCTGCAGCAAATAGCACCCTTTAAGACTAAATAATCCTTCACGTCAAATGAAACATAAATTCCATCATTGTTCGTTTTTATATTCAAAATATTTTTCAACTGGAACGTCACGTTATTATATTGCATGTGCCAATAGTGCAATACCATTCACTCTATCTGTTGGCAACATGTATAGATATGACCAAGCCAAAAAACAAACGAACAAACAAAAAAAAAAACACTATTTAAAATATTTCCAAGCTCGTTGAGGTTTGACATTTGAAGGCCACTCAAGGTCAAAAGTAACTTTTCTTATGGGAAAGTCCGTATTATGGTTTCTTTTTCAGTGTTTTATGGTACTAGCATCTTCTTCTTTTCCTTTCGGCTATTCCCTTCAGGGGTCGCCACAGCAAATCATCTGCCTCCATCTCAGCCTGTCCTCTGCATCTTTTTCTCTTATGCCAGCGACCTTCATGTCTTCCTTCACCACATCCATAAATCTCTTCTTTATTCTTCCTCGAGGCCTTCTGCCTGGTAGTTCCAACGTCAGCATCCTACTACCAATATATTCACTATACCTCCTCTGTACATGTCCAAACCATCTCAATCTTGCCTCTCTGACTTGGTCTCCAAAGCGTCTTACATGTGCTATCCCTCTGATGTACTCATTTCTGATCCTATCCATCCTCGTTACTCCCAAAGAGAACCTCAACATTTTCATCTCTGCTACCTCCAGCTCTGCCTCCTGTCTTTTCCCCAGTGCCACTGCTTCTAAACCATACAACATCGCTGGCCTCATCACCGTCTTGTACACTTTTCCTTTCATTCTTGCTGATACCTTCCTATCACAGTTTCCATGGTATTTCAAGATCCTCTGCCACTGGGGAATGTCTATGATGTTCATCAGTAAGAACACATTTGATTGTTTCACCACACTTTAAAAAAAACAGGAAAATATTTAGCTGTATTCTCTTGGTAAATGTCCAACAACCGATGAACCATTAGAAACTGCAGCAACAACACTATGGGATGCTCTGAATGAATGGAACGATGAGCCAGATATGGACCTATCAGAAAGTGATGAGGATTTTTCACCCGATTCTCCTGCTGACTAACTTCATAGATTTAAAGACATTCCTGGCCATGTGCTTTTGTTTATGTTTGTGTTATACCATGTGCTAAAGTTGATATCCGTGTTGATTGGCTCATTTTACTTCCGGGAAAATGTTTAAAGAAATAGCACGGGGAAGGAAAAGTAAGGGGTCTTTTTTTTTAATGTATGCTGTTTTCTGTTTATTTTCAGTGTTCATGTAAGTAATTTGGTTGATACTACAAAATGAATAATACAAATCCTGTAGCAATAAAACTCTTTTCTTGATCTGTTATCATTCATGTTTTCCACCACGATGGTAATAAGCACTTACTGTTGTACTCCACTGGTAACATTTTAATAAGCACCTACACACTCCAATTTTTAAAGCGCTCTGGGCGCTTATCACGTTGAATACGGTATATAACACAGATGCCTTGCATCCGGAACTTTTGTAAGAGTGAATGTGAATAAAATTAATCAATAGCTGACCAATTAGAGTGGAGAATTTAATTGGATGAAGGTTTGAAGGTGCTGGAGATATTTAAA
The DNA here is from genome assembly GCA_024760905.1 of Plotosus lineatus. Taxonomy (NCBI): domain Eukaryota; kingdom Metazoa; phylum Chordata; class Actinopteri; order Siluriformes; family Plotosidae; genus Plotosus; species Plotosus lineatus. Next base: position 25,928,551 of record CM045732.1, on the reverse strand, counting down.
TTAACTGGCTTTGTCACTTTTGTGTGTTTACACAAGTGCATATACATTAGAGACAGCGAAAACTGTCTCAATTTAATCACACATTTTGACTCATTGCCGTCAACTCCTTGTGCAGATATTTCACACTTGTGGGATTCGTTCCATGATGGAAATCAAATTTTTGCAATGGAAGTTTCTTCCTGACACTGTTGCAGACGTTTGTATAAAACATGTTGCACTTGTTGGTTGCTTTTGTCCTTTCTGTTCACTTCATCCCAAATCAGCTCAATGGGGCTTAAGTCTCAAGACCATGCTGGGACCGTTCTATGATTGAATCCTAACCAGGAAAAGAAAAGTTTTTAAATGTTTGACTGGTTGCATATGTCATTCATTTTCTGTAACCACTTAATTCTAATTAGGGTCACAGGTGGAAAAGTGCTAAATCACTAATGCCAAGATTTGGGGTTTAACCTCCACTCTCAATGGGTTGTCCTGCCCCCCCCCCCCCCCCCCCCCCCCCGTGCAGAACTGGGTTATCAAAGGCTGGTCATGTCTTTCAATGTAAATGGTGTAAGGTTCATGTAAAAGAACCATTGCTGACTTTCGTCAAGAGGAGCTGCATAGCCGTCAGCGTTTCTGCCCTGCGATGGCCTGGCTAGCTGTCCAGGGTGAAATCTGCTCTCCCCTGGAGTCAGCTGGGATGGAAATCAGCCTTCCTTTGATCCTAATTAGGATTAAACAGTTACGGAAAATGAATGAATTAATTATTCAGAACATGAATGAAAATGAAAATCTATAAAATGGGTTGCAATGTGTGGTCTAAAATTGTTTTTTTTTTTTTTTTGGTCCTGATATTTCATTCGCAGTATCAACTCAAAGTGCAAATAGTGCAGCTTGAAGAAAAAAAAAAAGATTTTGCTTTAAATTTTGTGTCCAAAGTAAGATTTCTTGGGGTTTTTATTTATTTATTTATTTTTACTTTGTAGGCAGAGAATCGCACGTTAAAATCCAGTTACTTATGCAAACAGTGGTGCTGCCCCCAGATACATACGGACCCATTCTTCCTGTGAGCGGTGATGTTGCATGTGATGACATTCACTGTGCAATTAAATGATCTAAAGGGTATTTATTTCACAGTGACCCAGAATTCACGGAAGAGCCAATCATGTATGAAAGTGGACCTCCAAGTAAGGTCACCTCCAGTGCACAGGTATCACAATGCTATAAGATGGGTGGGAACATTACCAGACACAAATATCAATAGGTTATCGCCTCCCATTATGTTTCATACATACAAGTGTCTCAGATTTCTCACCATAGGGCTGATAACAGACTTTTCTCTGACCATTTGATGAATGAGCTGTTCTCTCAAAGAGCTTACTTGTGTATTAAAAATGGATGACAGGTGTCGCAGTACATTTTGAGTAGCACTTACAAATTTTTATTATTTGTAATTTGAACATCTTGACGGTGTCTGATTCTTTTAATATGGCAATTATTCATCATGCCAAGCACCTGGGAGTCATTTTCAATATAATATACAGGGTGACCCAAAAAAAAACAAAAACGGGAATTTTTGAAGTGCGAATTGTCAGACATGAGCAAGTGGCAGCACTGCGATACAGTGATCTTGAGCAAGTAAACACACTGCCATTTTAGTAACCATGGATCGGTGGAACGGACATCAGCCTGCATTCGCCATAAAAATGTTTTATAAAAACGGTGATAGTTTGGCAGCTGCGCAGAGGGAGTTCCGACGTATTTACAACGTCTTAGGACGTCATGGTGCTGCTCCATCGAAACACGCAATAAAATGTTGGATTAATAACTTTGAAGAGAAACATGGTTTCATCAGGATGGAGCGACAATCACACACTGCACAGCAATCATTGGAAGGTGTACGATAATTGTTCGGTAACCGTGTGATTTCAAGATTCGGTAACGTTCCCTGGCCTCTTAGATTGCCAGATTTGTCCATTTGTGATTTTTTTTTTTTCTTGTGGGGCTATCTCAAGAGTAAAGTGTACATGACTCAACCAAGAACTCTAGATGAGTTAAATCAGAGAATTCAGGATGGAATTCACAGTATCCTGGCTGAGATGTTGCAGCGCTCAATGAGGAATCTCAACAGCAGATTTCAAGAATGCATTCGTACAGGAGGATGCCATCTACAGGAAGAAACAATGAATGTCATGTTTTAAGGTTTTAATTACTATGAATAAAATATTTTTCTTCCATCACTGTTGGTTTTATTGGATTGTTAAAAAGTTCCTGTTTTTTGTGTCTCCCTGTTTTTGCTACAATATTATATATTTAATTATAAACAAGGAGGCAGTGGTGGCCTGGTGGTAAATGGTGCTGGATCACTGATCCCAAGGTTGGGGGTTCGAGCCCCACTCTCTACAAGGTTGTCACTGTCCCCCCAGTGCAGCTAACTAGGTTATCAAAGGTCGGCCATGTCAGCCCTGCAATGGACTGGCGAGCCGTCCAGGGTATACTATGCCCTTGCCTGGAGTCAGCTGGGAGGGGCGCCAGCCTCCCCGCAACCCTAATCCTGATTAATCGGTTGCAGAAAATGAACAATGATGAATTATAAACAAGGCATATTGATTCATTTTCTGTGATAAATATAGTCTTTAAAGTGAAATTAAGTCTTTGAGATAAGACCTTTGTCTAGGCAAAAACGGGTATGCTTATATTTAAAAGGCTGTAAAGATTAAAATAAATCTCTTTCCAGAACTGCTGCACACATTATTCAGTACCATCAGGGGGTTATTTTAAGTCAAAGTTGATTAAAATCAGTTAATAGTGTTTTTGAGTTATGAGCTTTTATACATGAATGTCCACCTGTGAGACGAGACTTTTATCAATGACTTTATATACAGTGCCATGTAAAAGATTTCATCCTCTTTCCTCTTTATCTGTTTTATTACATTGCAAACTATAGTTTAAATATTTTTAAACGATTTTATGTGATGAATCTGCACAAAATAGTCTAAGTTGGTGAAGTGAAACAAGAAGGAAAAAAAAAAAAAAAAAATATATATATATATATATATATATATATATATATATATATATATATATATATATATACCAAAAGGACAGGACAAAGGCTTTCTATTGAAACTCCATTTATCACTACAGATCTGTTTCGAGGGGTGGTGAAACCATCCCCTCTCTTCAGGTGATTACAGAAGAATGATTACAAAGTGCTGGGGGAGGTACTATGTCGATGAACATGGTGTCCTCTAGATGGGGTGGTGCTCATTATGTATTCGGGGGCGGGTTTTTTTAATATCGATACATGCATACATGTGCAGACATTAGTTTTACTCATGCCCATGGACTCGTATGTACACACGTTTATATATATATATATATATATATATATATATATATATATGTATATATATATATGTATATAGATATATATATATATATATATATATATATATATATATATATATATGTATATATATATATGTACACATATACATACGTTCACGTGTGTAAGCACATACACACATGCACAAGTATACATAATGTTTAGATACAGATTGATACAATCAAATACTTAGTGTATTTAAGGGGGTGTGTTGCATAATAATGATTTTTTCCTGTGTCGGCATGAAGTTACGAGTTCATTTCTTTTATTTAATGAAGACAGTTCGGGTCTGTATATAATGAGGAACTTCTCCCTGAGGCATAAGTTGCATCTTTTGTTTGAGCTGTTGTATGTCGGGTGTGATGATAAAATTCTCCATGAGATCTGGTGGTCAATGTTCATGTCTTTGAGTGTCCAGATGTGCTTGCTGAGTTCGGTGGAGTTTCTGCTTTTTTCGTTGCGGAAGGACGCGATGTGGTTCCTGTATCTGGTTTTAAAAGTGTTCTCTGTCAGTCCGATGTATGTTTCAGTTGTATTACTGTCTGTCCGTGTGACGGTGGCTTGGTAGATGACTGATGATTGCAGACAGTTCCCGTTGAGAGGACAGGCGTTTTTTTGTCGGCAGTTGCATTGCGTTCTTTTGTTTGGTGAGTTAGTGTCGTCGGCATTATCATGCAAAGCCAGAGTGCGCTTGTTGTGATTGTCTATTATTTGTTTAGCGTTGTTCATGCAGCTGTAACTGATCTTGAGGGTGTTGCGGTTGAAAATTTTCCGGAGTTTGTGGTCTTTGGTGAAGTGCTTGTCTATTAGAGTGAGGAATCTGTGCCCGATGTTGGTGCTGGTGTTTTTGCTGAAGGGGGGGTTGTACCATAGGATGTTTCTGCGTTGTCTGTTTTTTTGATTGTTGCTTATGTTTGGTTCATAGTGTAGTGTATAGTTGTATCCGCTGTCATGTAGTGCTTTCTGGTAAGGGGGCGCCGCCTGTTCGAAGGCTGTCTTGTCGGATGAAAGTGCTGATAACCGTTTGTTGATACCGGCGGGGATGTTTTTAGTTATGATGGGCGGATGGTTACTTTCATGATGGACGTATAGTAGTTTGGTGTTTGGTTTAGTGAATGGCTGGTAGGTGCCACTGTTCAGGTTGAGGGTGACGTCTAGGAAGTTGGTGATCTGTTTGTTGGCTTCTATAGTGATCCGTAGTCCATTATTGGAGAAAATGCGGCATATTTCTTTTTTTATTTTTTCCATGATACGGGGTGTGGTGTCAGAATAGGCAAGACCATCATCGCGGTAAAGCCCGACGTTGATGTCGAGCTTTGTTAGCTGGGAAAGTAGGAAGTTTCCCACCAGCTCGCAGGTTTCCGCGCCATCGTGGCTCCCCATTGTGACGTCGAATGTGGTGTTTCCCTTCTTTTGCCAAGTTTGTTGCTTATGCACCAAAGTAGAGTTTTTGGTATGCATAATGATGTTTCTCTCATCTTTGGTGATGTTGTCATAGGCGGATGCAAAGTCGAGGGCTTTGTTTAGTAGGGATTCACTTATGGAAGGGTAGAATTCGATGATATCGAAGCAGATGAACCGATGGGATTGCTTGTTCTTTATTGCTGAAAACCACTCGATCACAGATGCGGTGTTTTTCCACTGGTTTAGTTTGGTTGTTTTTTCAATTTTGCCGTTGATTCTGTCAAGTAATCTTTTGCTGATTTTTCCTATTTCAGATTTTGTAGGGTTGATCAATCGGCAAGTAGGTTTGTTTGCAAAGTCTGGCTTGTGGTCCTTCAATGTTATAAACGCTTCTTTGTGGGCTGTGGTGTCAACTCTGTCACTGATGCCGAGTTCTGTCACGATTTTTTTGCTTTCTTTATGAATGTCGCGTGTGGTTTCGGGTTGTGACTTCTTGTAGGATTTGGTGATGTTTCTTTGTAGCAGATCGTTGTATGCTGCTGGTTCCAGTTTGTAGAAGTTTGTCGTTTTGTCGGCGGCGATGAGTAGTTTTCTTTCATTCTGGATTTTTTTGGTGTCGTTTCTTAGTTTTTTCAGGAAGGGGTTGCTTACATGTTTGAATTTTGTAGATTGTATCATGGCTATCATGTCGGTTTCAAAGCTCTTTAGTTCGTCTATCGGGGGAGGGTTCTTCGTGGATTTGAAGCCATATGTTTCTTTGTTGTCTGGGGTCTTGTCGGGGTTCAGGAAGAAGTGGGCCTTCACCAAAGACCACAAACTCCGGAAAATTTTCAACCGCAACACCCTCAAGATCAGTTACAGCTGCATGAACAACGCTAAACAAATAATAGACAATCACAACAAGCGCACTCTGGCTTTGCATGATAATGCCGACGACACTAACTCACCAAACAAAAGAACGCAATGCAACTGCCGACAAAAAAACGCCTGTCCTCTCAACGGGAACTGTCTGCAATCATCAGTCATCTACCAAGCCACCGTCACACGGACAGACAGTAATACAACTGAAACATACATCGGACTGACAGAGAACACTTTTAAAACCAGATACAGGAACCACATCGCGTCCTTCCGCAACGAAAAAAGCAGAAACTCCACCGAACTCAGCAAGCACATCTGGACACTCAAAGACATGAACATTGACCACCAGATCTCATGGAGAATTTTATCATCACACCCGACATACAACAGCTCAAACAAAAGATGCAACTTATGCCTCAGGGAGAAGTTCCTCATTATATACAGACCCGAACTGTCTTCATTAAATAAAAGAAATGAACTCGTAACTTCATGCCGACACAGGAAAAAATCATTATTATGCAACACACCCCTTAAATACACTAAGTATTTGATTGTATCAATCTGTATCTAAACATTATGTATACTTGTGCATGTGTGTATGTGCTTACACACGTGAACGTATGTATATGTGTACATATATATATATATATATATATATATATATATATATATATATATATATATATATATATATATATATATATATATGTATATATATATATATATATATATATATATATATATATATACATATATATATATATATATATATATATATATATATATATATAAACGTGTGTACATACGAGTCCATGGGCATGAGTAAAACTAATGTCTGCACATGTATGCATGTATCGATATTAAAAAAACCCGCCCCCGAATACATAATGAGCACCACCCCATCTAGAGGACACCATGTTCATCGACATAGTACCTCCCCCAGCACTTTGTAATCATTCTTCTGTAATCACCTGAAGAGAGGGGATGGTTTCACCACCCCTCGAAACAGATCTGTAGTGATAAATGGAGTTTCAATAGAAAGCCTTTGTCCTGTCCTTTTGTTATTTGCTCTACCAAGGAGTATTGAGCACTCTCCTACGGAAGGATCTACTCAGAAAATCCTCTATATATATATATATATATATATATATATATATATATATATATATATATATATCTTCTTTTCCTTTCGGCTGTTCCCTTCAGGGGTCGCCACAGCAAATGATCTGCCTCCATCTCTCCCTATCCTCTGCATCTTCTACTCTTACTCCAACGACCTTCATGTCCGCCTTCACCGCATCCATAAATCTTCTCTTTGGTCTTCCTCTGGGCCTTTTGCCTGGTAGTTCCAACCTCAGCATCCTACGACCAATATACTCACTATCCCTCCTCTGTACATGTCCAAACCATCTCAATCTAGCCTCTCTGACTTTGTCTCCAAAACATCTTACATGTGCTGTCCCTCTGATGTACTCATTTCTGATCCTATCCATCCTCGTTACATATATATATATATATATATATATATATATATATATATATATATATATATATATATATATATATATATATATATATATATATATATATATAATAATTAAAAGCAGTACTGGCCCAGTGGTAGATTACTGATTCCAAGGTTGGGGTTCAAGCAGCATTATCAATGGTTGTCACTGCTCTCCCACCAGTGTAACTAACTGGGTTATCAAATGGCTGCCATGTCTCTCACTGTCTGTGGTGAGATTTTCATGTAAAAGATCAATTGCTGATTATTTTATTTTATTTTTTTCAAGAGTAGCTGCATAGTGGTCAGTGTGTTTCTGCCCTGCAATGGCTTGGCAAGCTGTACAGGGTGTAGTCTGCTCTGTACTGAGATGAGTGCCCCCCATGACCCTAATTAAGATTAATGAACAAATGAGTCACATAATTAGTGAAATGACACCCACTTGTGTGCAATATAAGTGGCATCTGATCTGTCAACAAAAATACACCTTTTGTGAAAGGACCCAGAGGCTGCAACACAACTAAACAAGATGCATCAGACCTTGAAGATCAAGGAGTTCTCCAAACAAGTCACAGACAAAGTTGTAAAGAAATACAAGTCAAGGTTGGGTTATAAAAAATGTCCAAATTTTTGATAATCCCCACATTGCCATCAAATAAATCATCTTCAAATTGAAAGAACGTGGTACCACAACAAACCTACCAAGAAAAGGACGACCACCAAAACCCACAGACTGTGCAAGAAGAGCATTAATGAGAGAAGCAACACAGAGACCAAAGGTAACTGTGCAGAAAGTTTATCTGTGCATAGGACCACAATAAACCATACACTCCATAGAGCTGAGATTTACAGGAGAGTGAAAGGGAAAAAAAAAACATCACTTAGTGTTAAAAATAAGATAGCATGTTTTGAGTTTGCCAAAAGGCACGTGGGTGACGCCTCAAATGTATGGAGGAAGGTCTCTGTCAGATGAGACTAAAATTGAACTTTTCAGCCACCAAGGAAAACACTATGTCTGGCTCAAACCCAACACACCCCACGTTCTTCCCTTAACCCTATTGAAAGTTTATGGGATGTGCTACAGAAGACTGTATGTAGTGGTTCAACTTCCTCATTATAATTCAAGATATTCGCGAGAAATGAGCTTGACACTGGAAGGAAACGAATGTTTTGATTTTGGTTAAGTCAGTCAGTCAAAATAGTGCTGTTGTGATAATGTGAAGTTGGTCTAAAAATATATTAGAGTATTAGAGTGCAACTACTTTTGTCAGGGCAGAGTATTTTGCAGAAATAAAATGCACACGTTTAGTGGATGTTTTGCTCCATGACAGAGAGAAATTGTACAAAGGTTCCATTTTCTCTGGGCAGCATTTGGTTTTGAAGATTTGTTTAGTAAAGTGGAGCCTCAGAATCCGAATGCTCTAGAGTTCGAACAAATCGAAATCCGGCCAAAAAAAATTATGATTTTTTTTTTGTCATCCTGGAAACCGAACAAAAACTGGAAGTCGAACTCGAGAAACGTGCAAGAAAAAATGAGACTGAGAGGGAGGAAAAGTGCGTGACTTCTGGAAGTCCGGAAGTTGTTGATATTATGTAGGTTCTGGGGAAGTCTGGGAGTTGTTGATACTACGTATCACCCTGATAAAGCTATCGTGGGGAAGTCCGGAAGTTGTTGATAGAGGACTATGTACGTATCACCCTCATAAAGCTAAAGCTAGCACTAAAGCACTAAAGCTAAGTTAGAATGCTAAAGCTAAGGTAAAGTAGTAGCAGTGCTGTGGAAACCTTTAACAATGAGGTTATGAGCCACTTCCGTAAGGTTTTGAAAAGAAGGCAGAAACAAGCCAAGTTAGAAATGTTCTTCAAGAAAAGAAAGGGACATCCTGAAGAGGAGTCATCTATGCAAAGCAGTAGCAAGAGAAAAACAAAACAAAACACCTTTGGCTGATTTACCTGAAGCTGTTATGGCAGGGAATCCACTTTCCTCTCGCCTTCTCTGTTATGGAAGGAGATACGCTTCTTCTCTTCCTTTTCAACATTTACGTATGCCAACTGCTCACCACAACAAAGGTTAAAATTTTTAACTTAGTCTTTATAGTCCATGACAAAGTGGAATTAGGTGTGTGTGTGTGTGTGTGTGTGTGTGTGTGTGTGTGTGTGTTGAGCACTCCACTGCACAACTCTTTTGTGAGAGACCATAACACACTAAAATAAAAACCACAGTGCAGTTAAAGTCTCTTACAACACAGACCATAACATAGTGTACTCTATTTAATACTCTATTAATACTTTAGTACTCCACTTAATTTGCGAAACTATTGTATGAATTACAGTACTGTTAACTTCTGTTCAAAAGATGACGGAACTGATTAAGACCATTTACATTACTTGTGGGAAAAGTAGATTCGGAATCCGAACAAATCAGAATCCGAACAGCCATCTGGAACGAATTAAGTTTGAGTACCGAGGCTCCACTGTGAGGCCGATGGAGTAGAGGTTAGGGTGCTGCGCTCATGATCGGGAGGTTGTGAGTTCGAATCCCACTGAGACCCTAACTGTGCTAAGACCCCTGAGCAAGGTCTCAACCACAAGTGTGCCTCTGTTCACCCAGCAGTATAAATGGGTACCAGTAAAAATATACTGGGAAGGTAACCTGCAATGGACTAGTGTCCCATCCAGGGGGAGTTGAACTCCTGGTCGCTTCATGCTATGGAAACCGGGGATAAGCACCGGCCTGATGAGCCATCAGGCACTGGTATAAAAACCCAACAGACTTTACCTCCCGAGGCTCCACTGTACTTGTTAGTCTGGTTGCCAGATTGAGTAATACACAGTCCATTTTAGCTGCCAATACGGTAGAATAATCCCTACACATTCTGTCTCATATTTTTCCCAAATACATTGTGTCAAACTTTTCATGTTGTGGCAGCACAATGGTGTACTGGTTTTCCCATCACTTCAGTTTGTATGTTCTCCCTGTACTCGAGCACTCTGGTTTTCTCCCGCAGTCCAAAGGCGTGTTATGTATTTTCGGTTCATTGGCTGTTTCAAATTGCAACTAAGTGTAAGTGTGTATAGTTGTGTGTTGGTGCGGTGATGGTTGGATGAGTTGTTCAGGTGTACAATATGCTCTTGACTATTGGTTTTGCACCCACGGTTTGAGTATTCACTGACTGCCAAGCAACCAGCACGTGATTCAAATTCAGCCAATGGCTGTCCTCCTTTCTCCTGATTGGTTGAGCTGATGTCCCGCCCTTTTTCCTCATTTGCGCACAAGTTGTCAATGAGCCTCTTTTTTGTGTGTGTTTTAATTACCAGTTAAGCTCCATGATACCACTCAAACTCTGTGTGTCTTCTCTGGCTTCTGAAGAAATAAGACTTTCTCCTGAGAAATGACAGTTTTCTCTGAACTGTTGTATTAAAATCTTTTTTCAATTATTATTCCAGTACAGTACCTAAGTTCATGTTTATATGTGAGATGTTATGTTCTGTAGCATGTTTAACAAACGATACCAAAAGGATAAACTTTATTACAGGATTCTTCATGTCCTTTTTCATTGAAGTTGGAGTGACGTCTCCAAGATGGCGCTGCCCAGAGGGCAACGTCATGGAATTCTCAGAGTCAAATTGTTTCTTTGTTCATTTTAATTTTTTTTATTTGTTGTTTTGTCTGTTCATGCTTTGCACTATGCTCATCTACGACCGGTCGACTCTACTACAGCTATAAGATCGGAGTAGCTTTGGGCGTGTATAACTAAGCACACTCAACTGGGCAAATGAACAGCCGGGATGCGGCTAGCTGAGCTAATATGCTATTAGCAGAGGTAATATGCTATGGTAGGCAGCTCAATGTGAGCCACACTTCAGTGGACAAGAAGCCCAGGCAAGAAGGGGCTGAAAGACGACTCCGGCGCTTGGGATTGCAGGGGATGAAGGTTGTTTAGCCGGCTGGAGCAATCGCCTCATCGGGTGTACTCTCCTCGAGCCATGTTTCACAGAAACACAGTCCTGTAGTTCCCTCTGCGCTGCAATCTGAGCAGGAAGCTCGTCCATCTTGTTTCACAGGGACTGAAAATTTTCAAGCAGTATGGCCGGAAGTGCTAACCAAGCCTCTGAGAACTCTGCCTGGGCTTAGCCAGTAACCGCTAGCTAACCGCTAGCTAACTGCTAGCATTGAGCTGCCAGAGCATTTAAGCTGAAGATAGAAGTTGCGTGCATAGTTGTCCGAAGCTGAAGCTGCTCATAGCTGTAGTAGGGTCGACCGATCATAGACGAGCATAGTGCAAAACATGAACAAACAAATAAAACAAACAAAGAAACAAGTTGACTCTGAGAACTCCACGACGTTGCCCTCTAGACTCCAAGACGTCACTCCAAGTTCAATGTAAAAAGAACAGAAAGCGTAATAATGTTTATCCTTTTGGTATCATTTGTTAAACATGCTACAGAACATAAAATCTCACGCACAAACATTCTCAGAATTAACTTAGGTACTGTACTGGAATAATAATTGGAAAAGACTTTAAAAGGAGTGCTTTACAACAGTATATGCTGTATAATGTTTGTATTTTATCATCAATAAAAATAAGAGTAAAAATTGAAAAGTTTTTCTTAATAATCACTATATTTTACTACAGTAATACTGTATTAATGAGTAAGGCTGTCTGTAGAATGTGTTTAAGAAGCATATTTTAACGCAGGGAATCGATACATAGTATTTTACTTACGGCTGCTCATTCGCGCATGTGACGTGATACATGAGGTTTTACTTCCGGGTACAGAACTCACGGATTATCTCGATTCGCGGAAGGGCTCGGAACCGAACCCCCACGAATGTCAAGGGCCTACTGTATACCAACTTTATCCAGAGTTGGGTGAGATAGGCTCCAGCTTCCCCGTGACCCTAATAGGATCAAGCAGTTCAGCAAGTGTGTGAATAGTGAATGTGTGAGTATTCTTTTTCCAAGAAAGTAAGAATTTCACACAGGTAAGGGAACAACGACAAAAAAATTACTGACTGGGTGATGTACATTCTGAACGCTGACATATGGGGGACATTTTGTCTTGGCTTTTCTCTCTCATACACATTTCTCTCCATGCCTTTCTTTCTAGCTCAGTCTGTGTCCATCACACTATTCTACCGAGACGTTGTGTCTGTGGTTATTGGACTTGATTGGTACTTTGTGTCTTGCTGACTTTGGCTTGAAGTCATGTAATTTGACTTCACTCTGCGATCTGCTCTCCGTGGGAGGCAGATAGTTGGTCGTGTCTCCTGCAGCAGTTTTTTCTTTCTTGTTATAGATGTGTGTAAGGCGCATCTATGTTGGACACCTCTGAAGATGAGTGCCACTTGTCTTTCTCTGCTTGAATTAGAAATGATGGACTGAACGGTGTTTACTTGTTCTGAGTTGACATCTCATTTCAGTGAATTTCTTTCTTCATCACACCTGATGAATCTGTTCATTATATATATATATATATATATATATATATATATATATATATATATATATATATATATATATATATATATATATATATATATACTGATGAATTTTCTAGTTTCCTAGTGGGGTATACATGTCCCAGGCTTTCTCACTCTCTGCTGCTGCTTGCAAAATATATAGTTGCTTATTGGTGGCAGTAAGTGAAAGCCAACATGAAGGCAGCAGTTATAATTTTAACTCTTAGTCAAATGGAGGGACATTTTGGAGGGACATTTTGGATAATCTACAAATGCTAAAAAGCAGTAGCTCTCATTGTGTCATGACATAGACGCTGACTAGCTGAAACACATCATTTGTGCACCTTCAGCGACTTCCCTGTTCATTTACATATTATTCCTATTTAATATGTATACTACATTTTTGTTTGTTTTTCCAAAACACTTGAAATTATTTAATTTATGATGAATTATTATTACAGTTGTACCTTGGTTTACGAGTTTCCCTTATCATGAATTTTTCATGATATAAGCTCGTTCCCTCCAAAATCTGCTCCATCCAACAAGCAAAATTTTGATTTACGAGCTCTGCTGGGGAAATGGCTTTCCCAGGCCGATTAGCCTCATATTCTTCCATGTGTATTCCACCACACTGCAAGAACGGTGCAGTGTTTCTCAATAAATTTCTGAGCCGCCCCCTCTATGTTCCCAAGGGTGACACCCCCCCCCCCTTCCCTGGCATCACACTGCATGCCCAACTATTTTAGAAGCACTAGCCTTGTGGGAGCTCACCATGAGCCTTTCCTCACTGGCATTCGTAGCGCACACACCCACAAAATTCTCTTCCTCTGAAGAGATGATTGTCAGGGTTAGTTGACTTATTGTTTATTGTTGTTTTATTATTTATTATCAATTATTATTAAATTTAATGTGCATGTATTATTATTAAATATTTATTGTTTTTACAAGTCTATCTTTAATATATTAGGTCAAATATATGTGTTTGTGTCAGGTTATATGAGTTTGGGAGGCGGTTGGAATGGATTAATTGGTTTTGTTATTTCTTACGGGACTAATTGTTTCATCTAACAAACTTTTCGGCTTACAAGCTCGCCCTCGGAATGGATTAAATTTGTTAGGCAAGGTACCAGTGTATTTATTTCTAATTATACTACATTGCCTGCCCTAATTGTTGCCACCACTGGTTAAGATGTGTTAAAAGCCTTAAAATAAAGACAGTTTTTGTTACAGAAGTTACCGACCTTGAAAATTGAAGAAAAATGTAACCTTTGACTCAAGTGAATTTTAAAGGAGTAAGTTTTCATGAGTAAGTTATTATTATTATTATTAGTAGTAGTAGTAGTAGTAGTAGTAGTAGTAGTAGTAGTAGTATTTTATTAATCAATTTATTTATTTATTTATTTATTTTTGTGGCATCCCAATTTTTGTAGACTTGTTCCTTCCATCAAATTTAAAATAAGCTATTTTTTCAGGAACAAATAAAATGTCTCACTTTAAACATCTAAGTTTAATATTTTTTATTTATAATAATATATAATTCTTTTATCATCACTCACTTATCTGCCAACCCCCTTCCTACTACCCGGGCTATGAGGCGGCTGGAAGTCGATTCTGAATCTCAGTTGAGGTCCAACCGAAGATGAATATTTCGCCAGACCATCGCAGGAAGACGGATTTATCAGATTTACAAATCATTCCTTTTGCTTGACACTGCTTCCCAACAGTTTGGATTTGTAATTGTAGATTTAATATGATCAATCTGTCAGGCTCAAGCTTTTTGATACATCATTACCTGTGTGAATTCATTTGTGATCTGATTCTCTTTCAGATCCTTCAGCATTTGATTTTATCTTGTTAGGTTGTGTATTCAGTTTCTTTATTTTGTAAAATATCTATTGTTTTTATGACTTTTGCAAGTCCTTTCACTCTTCTCATCTCCACGGAGGTATTTTCCCATGACTTCTTAATGTAGAAGAACGCCTTTAATTTCGCTTCTCTTTAATTAAGATCATCTGCCAAATTAATCAGCGAACATGTCTTGTGATTGCTAACAGCTATTTAAACGGATATGAAAATAAAACAAACATTTTTAATTGAAAATGAAAACATAAATATCTCTTTCACTTTTTTTGCTGATTGGTTCTTAACTAATTTCCGGTGAATTAATAAAGATGAATTGATGACGCAATTGTAATTGATATGATGAATTCCTGCAGAGACTGATTCGAAATGGCCACTCATACAGTGTGTGCTTCACTTCCTGTACATTACTTTTATACATTATTAAATATTTTATACTGTTTTTTAATATATTTTTTCTTGTTTTTGACAGTTTTGTTATATAATAATAATAATAATAATAATAATAATAATAATAATAATAATAGGTAGTAATAGTAGTAGTAGTAGTACCAACAACAACAATACCTATCATCATAGTCATCATCATGATCATTTTGAATTATTCAAAATTAGATTGCTTTATTGCTAATAATGCACTTGTGGCCTGATGATATAGGGCGCTGGATCACTGATCCTAAGGTTGGGGGTTCAAGCCCCACTCTCCAGTGGTTGTCACTGTCCCCCAAGTGCATTCAATTGAGTTATCAAAGGCCGGCCATGTCTCTCACTGTCTATGGTGGGATGTTCCTGTAAAAGAACCATTGCTGACTTTCGACAACAGGAGCTGCAAAGCTGTCAGCGTGTTTCCGCCCTGCGATTGCCTAGCGAGCTATCCAGGGTGTACTCTACCCTCACCCAGAGTCAGCTGGGATGGGCACCAGCGTCCACACGAACCTAATTAGGATTGAGTGGTTACAGAAAATGAACGAATGGTATGGTATTGATAACGGTCGTATTTTTGTTATAAGGTCAAAATTTGAATTTGGTGGTTGGGTATTTTATTAAATTCTTAGAATTGGGCTAGCTAGCTTCTCTGATAATCATATAAATATATTAATGATCTTCTAATCATTAAGTTAAAATGAAAAAAAAAAAAAAAAAAAACACCAACGCTAAGGTAGAGGACGTTTAGAGACATATCAAAAGTAAATAGACACCCCTCATTACAGAGAGTTATCTCTGAAGCTCATTTGAACAAAGGTGTTAATCTCAACATTTTTTTTTTTCATATAGGTTTCTATAGCAGCTTGCTATGCTGCAAATGCCCAGAGCAAAAGAGTTTTCTGATTTACAGAGAGGCGGCTAAGCTGAGGACTTAACCGGCATCAGGCTGTACAAAACCTTGGGTTACTTATTTCTACACTTTACAATATATTGTAAAATTCACCAGCAAAGGGAAGGAATCAACAGCATCCCACTCAGGTCAACCTGGGACTCCTGACAGGTGTCTCTGGACTGTGAAGTGGACTGTTGAAAATAGTTCCTGTTGTACAGCAACATTACATTGGTGTTGCACAGAAAGTCCACATTGGTGTTGCAGAGAAATGAGTTGGAGTTCTGCTGTGAGGGACCTCGATCAACCTGCATATGATGTACATGCATATCTTTGAATAAGTATAGTGTGGTTTTCTTTTGTTTTGTCTTTGAATTTAGTAGACAGAGTAAGTTTATCGCTTAAAATTTTTGACCTTGTGCTGACCTTCACCTTTGACAGTCTTCTTCTTTTCCTTTCGGCTTTTTCCCTTTTCCAGGGGTTGCCAGAGCAAATCTGATTCGCACATTTGATTTGGCGTAGGTTTTTACATCGGATGCCCTTCCTGACACAACTGTTTAGCAAGGGACAGAAACACACTGACGGCTTTGCAGCTACTCTTTACGAAAGTCAGCAATAGTTCTTTTACATGAACCTCTCACCATAGACAGTGAGAGACATGACCCG
Source organism: Plotosus lineatus (assembly GCA_024760905.1). NCBI lineage: Eukaryota > Metazoa > Chordata > Actinopteri > Siluriformes > Plotosidae > Plotosus > Plotosus lineatus. The sequence goes on along the minus strand of CM045732.1, from coordinate 25,912,110 downwards.
CCTTTGATAATCCAGTTAGCTGCACTGGGCGGACAGTGACAACCTTGTGGCGAGTGGGACTCGAATCCCCAACCTTAGGATCAGCGATCCAGCTCCCTATACCACTAGGTCACCACAGCCCCTTATCTTTCACGGTGACATTTAAAATTTAACTCATCTCTGGGACTCAAGTAGGGTTAGTATCCCTGCCAAGTTTGGGGAAAAGCCATGTGTGTGGTCAACATTTTGCTCACAGTAAAGCTGACAAACAAACTGTGTGTGTGTGTGTGTGTGTGTGTGTGTGTGTGTGTGTGTGTGTGTGTGTGTGTGTGTGTGTGTGTGTGTGAATGCTTTGTGGACTCATGCATTAATGCAATAATAAGTTCTTGAATTAGTTGTAGTAGTCGCAGCTGACAAATGCTGTTTCCTAAGCACTGCAGAGGGTTTTATTAAAGCTGTTTATCTGAAAATAATGCCATGGAAGCACTTGTATTTTTTCTGATAATCTGCATGTAATTTCAAGTATTACCTAATCCATCTGCTGTGGTTCCCTTAATTTAGTAAAACACACACGCGCGCGCACACACACACACACACACACACACACACACACACACACACACACACACACACACACACACACACACACACACTGCATGGTTTTCTTTCTGTCCTTGTCCATGCTGGGACAGGAATGCATGATAAATCTTTTCGAAAACAAAGCACATGGCCATCACTTTAGATTTTTAATTAGCCAAGTAAAACATTGTCAGGTGCACATCCAGCCTCACTCAGTCTTGAGACATCAAAGATGAAGGTGCAGGAGTTACACCAGAACAGAGACATATGGAAACTGTAATGCAAATCTAAGCATGTTTATAATATTTTCACAGAAAATATATTGCTTTATGCAGTAAAAATAATCTCGATAAATTTTAGATTTTTTTTTTTTAATGTGTATTCTAGGACTCATAAAAAAAAAAAATAATAATAATAATAAATAAATAAAAATAAACACTCCAGTGTCCCCTTTAATGCTTAGCTTAATGCACTTCATATCAGCCAAATTTTCTTTCCACAATGCATAGTGATGCAGCCAAGGCCTGTTCCATTAAGCTTAATCATAAACTTAAGCTTAATTCATGTTTCATTAGTGAATGGATATTATATATATATATATATATATATATATATATATATATATAAAATATCTTTACATTGATAATACGTGACATAAATCTTTAAAAAAAAAAAAACATATTTCTGCATACAGGGATCCCTCACTTTCCGAAATTAATGGGGACTGAGACACCCCACCCCCAAACGCAACTTTCGATTTCCGTGAAGTGGGATCGATCCCCCTGACTGATGTATACGTACATGTATATGTGTATAAGATCAATAAATACATATTCAATGCTATGAATGCTTATAATAACAGTTAAACATTCAAAAATAATTCATATGATGTAAATAAAATATAAATACACATACATACAGACACGGTCACACACACGCAGATGCACACCTCACATAAAAATGCAAGTAGTTTTGTGTTTTTTTGTGGGTTTTTTTTTTTTTTTTTTTTGCATTATTGGCCTTGTTCTGTGGAATTTTCTTCAATTTTTCCCCTATTCTTCCTTAATTTCCTTATTTTTCTTACATTTTTATAATAATATTTTTGAGAGACCCACGATGAACCGAGGCCACACAAACTGAAGCACGAAGTAGCGAGGGATCCCTGTATTGATAACTAGTGAGTTAATAGTGCAAATTTACAACTCAGCCAATGTTATTATTGATTATTGTTTTCTTGACAGAAATATATTTCCATATTTTAATTGAATAGAATAATTTTAATTGAATAGAAGCCAACTTTTGAAAATTTTGCAGCAAATTACATCAATAATATTCAGTAGTTAATAATGCACAATCCGTCATTCACGTATAGGAATGTTTTCTGTAATGGAGCAACCACAAACGTGAGATTCTGTTAATGCTTATCAGAAATCACATCTATAATCCCCCCATTCTCTCATCAGCCTCTTTTTCATAAATATAATAAAGCACAGATGTTTCCTTGTTCCAGAGATACCTCGGGACTCTGGGAAATCGAGTAGTAGTGTTACTTTTGCTGATGATGTCAGAGCTACTGTGATAGAAAGTTAATCAAGACCTTCTGACCAATCAGAATCGAGAATCCCACAATCAGGGAAATTGCTGCGGGCGGTGTACGGCTATGAAAGGAATGTAAGTGTGAATTCATGAAAATCTCATGGGATTTTAATTTGTTCACAAATTTGGACAAAGTAGGAACCCAGAGAGAAAATATGTCACAATAGCATTGTTAAATGATTCTGCTTTTAACACTTTGCATCTTGTGGCGTTTACGTTCATTAATTGTCCCATTTGTGTATCCGATGAGCATCATTAGCAGTAGTGTTGGTGCTGAGTCCGTCTCTCTCAGCAGCACAGTGCATCAATCAGTACCGGCTTCAAAGAGCCCACAGCGCTTGTTAGCGATACACTCTTTTAATCAGATATAAAGCCACTTTCCTCCAATTTACTGGCTGCTTGAGCCTCAGATAAAGTCGAACAGCCCCAAGGCAGACGGGTGGTGAGAGGAGAGAAAGCAGCCCACTGAGCAGTAGCCCAGGTTCCGCCAGACAGGACACACACATTGACTCGGGCTCAGACATCCACCTCGTAGGAAACGGGAGATGCCTTTTGAAGGGTGAAATCAGTTTGATTTTCAAATCGGAGGCTTTGCGAGTAATTATTTGTGGCTTTGATGCATGAAATTATGCTTGAAAATGTATTTTATTTCTTCCTTTGTTATTTTTCTCTTTTTCATTCTCCTCTCCATATTACTGCTCGCTATCTTTTGCTTTCTTCCTTCCACACTGCTCATTGATGCTCACTAAGTGTGTTCTGTTTATTCATTGAATGAACCTGCTTACATAAATATATTGACGCAATATGAAGGCAAACAGATGCCGAGCTATTATTTTATCTTGTATTATAAATTATTGACTGTAAAAAAAATGTAGTGAATATGAAACACATTCATCGGCCCTTGTAATAAAACACCTGCACCACTGCTCATTAATGCATAAATACGACCGGTCTCATTTCATCTTTACACCTCAAGAGGGGAGGGGAAAATATAACCCCCCACCCCCACCCCAAAGACCAACCCCTCAGCCCATGCACCAGTGAAACGCAAATTTAAGACGGCAAGTGAGGTGGCCATATTTGATATCGGACCGTGATGCAAATCAAGACGTTTGTGTAGTTACACAGTCCCAACATCCACAATAAAAAAAAAAATGTGACAATGCTTTTAAGGCCATGCATGCAATGGATGGATGTTGTATGTGACAGGCCATGGCTTTCCATACTTCAGCTGCCTGCTTCCAATTTATTGTATTTATACTGGGTTATCAAAGGCCGGCCATGTCTAGGGTGTGAGGCATGTCAAGGGCGTAGGCTGGTCTGACCGTGGTGGTGGTGGGGGGGGATCTATTCAAAGGCACAAACAAATATTAATACATATTTACAGCACAAAGACATGCTAGTCATTTTATAAAAGTACTGACCATTAGACTGCAGATACAGGCTGGATGGCTTATTATTATTTTAGCCATTCGTTCTCTGTGCGTCAATGTTTGTGTTCTAACACATGTGCAGGAGCCGGAGGCGGTACTAACAAACTGTGCTTACACTCGCACTTTGTTTGATTGAACACTGTCCAATAGGCACCTGTTGTTGATTGTTGATTGGTCAGCTCAGGCTTGAACATGCGCAGTGCCCGTTACACGTTAATTTCCGGTGTTAACTTCCGGTTTTCGTTTTACTGCACGCTGAATTTATCTTCGACTTTCTCTTCAATAACAGTCATTACGTTTATTTATAAGATTGTGAATACACATGATTTATTGTCCAGCGGAACTCAACTCCTGCTGTGTGTCCTTGCATGTAAAAGAACCATTGCTGACTTTCGTAAAGCCGTTTCTGTCCCTTGCTAAAGGGTTGTGTTAGGAAAAGCATCCGACGTAAAAACCCATGCCAAATCAAAAGTGCGAATCATTCACTGTAGCGACCCCTGATAAAGGGAACAGCCGAAAGGAAATCTCATCTTGTGTTCAGAAAATCCGCAGAGATCAACAAATTCATAAATACTTAACCAGTTTGTATCTGGTATAATTTTATGCGGTGCTCTGTGGCCGCGGAACTGACTGATTGAGTAATTGCATGAATGGCATGGTGTACAGTTTGCCTAATAGAATTTTAAACATTATATCTTCTTCTTCTTTTCTTTTCGGCTTTTCCCTTCTGGGACAGCGAATCATCTGCCTCCATCTCACCCTATCGTCTGCATCTTCTTCTCTTACACCAACTGCCTTCATGTCCTCCTTCACCACGTCCATGAATCATCTCTTTTGTCTTCCTCTAGGCCTTCTGCCTGGTAGTTCCAACCTCAGCATCTTTCTCCCAATATACTCACTATCCCTTCCTCTGTACATGTCCAAACCATCTCAATCTATCCTCTCTGACTTTGTCTCCAAAACGTCTTACATGTGCTGTCCCTCTGATGTACTCATTTCTGATCCTATCCATCCTCGTTACTCCCAAAGAGAACCTCAACATTTTCATCTCTTCTACCTCCAGCTCTGCCTCCTGTCTTTTCCCCAGGGCCACTGTTTCTAAACCATACAACATGGCTGGCCTCAGCACCATCTTGTACACTTTTCCTTTCATTCTTGCTGATACTCTCCTATCACACGTCACACCAGACACTTCTCTCCAACCATTCCAACCTGCCTGCACACGCTTCTTCACCTCTTTTTCACACTCTTCATTGCTCTGGATTGTTGAGCCTAAGTACTTAAAATCCTCCACCTTCCTTATCTCTGCTCCCTGTAATCTCACCGTTCCTGTTGGGTCCTTGGCATTTTAAACATTATATATAGAATGGAAATAATTTTAAAAAATGACATTACCAAAGTATGTATTATACGGGGTAGTGGTGGCCTGGTGGTATGCTGCTGGATTACTGATTTCAAGGTTGGGGGTTCAAGCCCGACTGTCAACAGCTGTCACTGCTGCCCCCCCCAGTACAGCTAACTGGGTTATCAAAGGCCGGCCAAGTCTCTCACTGTCTATGGTGAGAGGTTCATCCAAAAAAACTATTGCTGACTTTCGTCAAGAGTAGCTGCACAGCTGTCCGCGTGTTTCTGCCCTGCGATTGCCTGGCAAGCTGTCCAGGGTGTACCCTGCTCTTGACCGTAGTCGGCTGGCATGAGTCACAGCCTCTCTGTGACCCTAATTGGGATTAAGCGGTTCAGAAAATGAATGTCGTATATCAAGGGGCAGTGGTGGTCTCTTAGTAGGGTGTTGGATTACTTATCCTAAAGTTGGAGGTTCAATTCAAGCCTGACTGTCAACATTTGTCACTTCCCACCCCTTCCCTCCCCTCCCCAGAGCAGCTAACTGAGTTATCAAAGGCTGATCATGTCTCTCATTGTGTATCCTGTGAGGTTCATGTAAAAGAACCATTGCTGACTTTCTTCAAGAGTAGCTGCATAGCCATCAGCATGTTTCTGCCCTGCGATTGCCTGGCGAGCTGTCCAGGGTGTACTCTACTCTCCCCCGGAGTTGGCTGAGATGGGTGCTCATCTCTCTGTGACTCTAATTTGGATTAAGCGTTCAGAAAATGGATAAATGAAGGAGGATGTATTACACCCTTAACTTCCATTTCTTACACCTGATCTTCGAATGACTAGCAGAAGCAGCCTTGTTGCTCTTATAGTCCTTCACGGAGGAGATGGTCACCACAGGCCAGTGGTGGCTTAGTGGTTAATGCAATCCGTTACTGATCCAAAGGTCATTAGTTCAATCCCCACTATCACCACTGATGGGCCCTTGAGCAAGGCTCTAAACCCCTAATTGCTCAGATGTATAAAGATAATGGTTATAAGCCGTTCTGATCATCTGTCGAATGCTGTAAATGTGAGTATAATATAAGATATCATCTGTGAGATGCATATTTCAAAAGACATCGATATTTAAAATAGTACGACATCTCTTATTCTCCCTGTAGTTCTAAAAAATTTATCTGGTCATAATTTGAATCATAAATATGAATTAAAGTGTGACTTATGGCAAATAAAATGAGATGGGAATACTTGATTAGGGTTGAGGGATGAATATTAATGAATGTCGTTGACCAAGAATCCGTATTAAAAGTGATTGTAGGAGTGTTATTGAGGGAACATTATTTTAAGTCTCGACAAAGAAACGGCCAATTTGTTCGTCATTTTATTTTCTGAACCACTTAATCCTAATTAGAGTCACGGGAAGGCTGGCATCCATCTCAGCCAACTGTGAGCTAGGGCAGAGTACACCCTGGACAGCTCACCAGGTCAGGGCAGTTCAGAAACACGCTGACGACTATGCAGCTACTCTTGCTCAAAGTTAGCAATAATTCTTTTACATGAACCTCACACCACAGACAGTCAGAGACATGGCCGGCCTTTGATAACCCAGTTAGCTGCACTGGGGGGGTGACAACATTGTGAATATGGGGCTTTGACTCCTGACCACAACTGCCCCACCAATTTGTTAATAGCCAAAGTTTATTCTTACTGTAATGCTATTATGGCATACTGCCCATGCAAAGCAAATTCCTCTCATTACTTTCTGATTGTACACAGAAACAACAAAAGTTTTAAGATTTGAAGATGAACCGGTAAAGAGAATTTGAGAGCTGTTTGAGTTCGCTCTGGGGCCGATGGTGTATTGGTAAGGATGCTGCACTCATGATCGGGAGATTGTGTTCAAATCACAGTTAGACGACCACTGTGCTAAGACCCCATGGTCAAGGTCTTAATCACAAGTGTGCCTCTGTTCACCCAGCAGTATAAATGGGTACCAGTAAAAATATACTGGGAAGGTAACCTGCGATGGCCTATCATCCTATCCAGGAGGAAATGAACTCCTGGTCACTTCACGCTACGGAAACCGGGAATAAGCACCTGCCTGATGAACCACTACAGCTCGGGTGTGAAAAGCCCAACGGACTTTACCTTGAGTTCGCTTGGGTGATAACTTTCATGGCACAACCAATCCTGAACAAAATTGACAGTTGTTTGACAAGTTATAACACTTGAAAATGATCTTCTTGGCAGTGAAAAGTGATAGAGGAAGAGGCGTTACAAACCAAAGAAGCAGTGATGTTGATGTGAGTTAATTCTCTGGCACAGAGCTGAGCATGCTTTTGTTTATTGGGAGTAAATGAGAATAGTGAATTCAGGTGTGTGCTCCTGAGCAGCTCAGCCACGCCCCTCAGGAAGTAAACAGTTAGTGAGAGGCACAGTGCCAAAATCAAAGTCCCTCAAAACACAGACCATAACAATAAGGACATAAAAGAACAAGAAGTGTAATAAATTGGATAAACAAAACACAATGAGAAACATGCTACACCACAGTAAATAAAATATAACACACAAACATTTTAAGCATTACCATTGGTCATGTACTGGAATAATAATTTAAAAAGACTTTAGTAGTGGAGTGTTTTACAGCAATTCAAATGATGACTGTATTCCTCTTCAGCAATGACTTGACTTCAGAGGAAACTGTCGTTCCTTCCGGAGAAAGTCTTATTTCTTTAGAAGAGACATCCAACCTCATGACCTTTTTCTGGTGCTAAAGCAGGCGTTTGAGTGACATCATAGACCTTAACTGGTAATTAAAACACACTAAAAAAGGCTCATTGCCAACTTGTGCGCGAATGAGGAAAAGGGGGCGTTACATCACCTCAACAATCAGCAGGAAGGAGGAAAGCCATTGGCTGAATTTGAATCACGTGCTAGCTGTCTCGGCAGTCCGTGAATACTCAAACCGCGAGTACAAAACCGTGAATAGTCAAGGGCCTACTGTGTGTGTGTGTGTGTGTGTGTGTGTGTGTGTGTGTGTGTGTGTGTGTAATATATATATATATATATATATATATATATATATATATATATATATATATATATATATATATATAGTGTGTGTGTGTGTGTGTGTGTGTGTGTGTGTGTGTGTGTGTATGTGTTTACGCTTACTTACTGAGGTTAAATTTATTAATAGTTGATGTTGCATTAATAATCCCAGCTGGGGATGGGACCTTGCGGGGTAGTTAAGTAAACGTATGGAGTTGAGTTTCTTTGTGAATGGTTGTTTTTCCCATTGTGTGAACTTGATTTCCATATAATTAAAAACTTAATTACACACTGTAGAGCAGCACGCTAAAACACAGAGCATATCTCTCAATTTATTTAGAAATTAACCATGAATATTTATCAGGACGCAATACTGTGTTCCAAACAGTGACTTGATTGTATCTCATCCTCTGCAGTATTTCTGTGTCTTTAGGAAACGACTCCATAGTCTTAGAATGTGATATGAATGTGAATATTTACGATCAATTAATTGACGGAAATGCCTTTTGCTAATATGAAAAAAATAATCTATCAGGATTTTGTGTTTTGAGGAACAGAGCAAAACCAAGCATGTCAGTTTCTTATAAAGGAGACCGTGTTAATAAACATTTGTCTCGTAGTTTGTGTATGAAAGCTTCGGACCAATAAGCAAATTGCTCCTTGTTCAGTTTTTATGTACTTGAGTTATGAAAAAAAAATAAATTACAGCCGACTAGTTTTTCTTTGCCTTTCATGTAATTTATACACGGTCCGTCCTGGGGCTGTGCATGCTTCGGATTTCTTCCGAGAGCATCCAAGGTAATCGATGATCTCAAAAAAAAAAAAATAATCCTGTTGTTATTGATCTCAGAGCTACAGAAAGGCTGAGTATGAAGCCTGCTACGAATTAACAAGTAATGGATTATACATTAAAACATAAACCTCTGCAGTAAGCTACTGTATATCGGTGTGTAATGTGTGCACAGATATCCACCTGCTCATCTAAACTCTGATGAGCACACAAAGGGACTAACAGCAGGTTAAAATATGCAATAATAATTATTTTGTTTTGAATTTTTTTTTTTTTTTTTGGGAGGCTTTTTGCACCCGAGCCATAGTAGCTCATCAGGCCGGTACTTATCTCCGGTTTATATAGTGTGAAGCTACCAGGAGTTTAACTCCACCTGGATTGGCCACTAGTCCGTCACAGGTTACCTTCCCAGTATATTTTTACTGGTACCGCTATGCTGCTGGGTGAACAGAGGCACACATGTGGTTAAGACCTTGCCCAGGGGTCTTAGCACAGTGGGGGGTCTAACTGGGATTTGAACACACAACCTCCTGATCATGAGTGCAGCACCCTCACCACTACGCCACCAGCCCCACATTGGAATAAATATGGACAGGGATTTTTTTTTTTTTTTTTTTTTTTTTTTTTTTTTTTTTTTACACTTGAGGGATTGCTATAGACCTGCATTTTTTTTTTTTTTGAAATTATTGATTTCATGAAACAAATTTCTGTGTTTTCTTTGTAACTTAAGTTTTAAAGGCACATCACTTTCCTCAGGTAATTATCATGTGTTTATCTAAAATCAATCTCTCTTATAACACAAGGCCAGCACAGACAAAGCACTGATTTTTGAGAAAATTTGTCCACATTCGATTTTTATACTTGTTACTCAAACCTTTGAAGGAACAAGTTACTGCGCAGAATGTAATTATGTACCTGGTGAAGTCTGTGTTAAAATAACATGATTGTGCACCGAGATTCAATACTTCAGTGTGTGAGTTATAGTCTCTCGGTGAACTGCAGTTACTTGTGCTCCTAATAAGATTTATGATCTAGAGATATCGCCTCTTATATTCCATAATGATCATTTTGAAATCCAAAGGCTAATCTGAAAAATTAAGGCATTCGGACTGAGGTTTAAGTTTTTGTGTCTCATCACTATTCTCTGTATCACTCACCACTATAAAATGAGTCGCAATGAACCAAACTATCTTTTTTTTTTTCTTTTTTACAGTCAGCTTTAACATGTGGTAAATTTTGACAATATCACTAAACATGTATCTTAAATTTAACTTTTTTTTTTTTTTTCTTTTTTTTGAGAAAATTCAATTGGCCTAGTCCACTGGGTATGAAAAGACTCACAAGGGTGATGGGACACATTCACAATTATGTATGTAAAGAAAATATAAATAGTTTTTTTTTTATTATTATTAACAACCTACTTGTAGCTATTATAGATAAATAATCTGATGCATGATAAAAAGCTGCATTATTTTATAGCCTAGCAATTGTCCATATCTTTCAAAAGTGCCAAAATCACAATCCAAATTCATAATGTTAAATAATTCTTTAAAATAATTCCTGTATTCAGAATTTCATTCAGATAATTTCTAAAATCTAATAGAGTCCTTGTCCAAAGCCCCAGCTCTAATAGAAATTTCATGAAAATCCACACACATCCTTTTGCAGTGGCAAACTTCTGACGTCATTGTACGCCCTCGAGCTGGCCCTGTGAGGGGAATCTGCAATCTGATTGGTTAAAGAAGCAACCCCATTGCTTCTATCGTTTAAGTGACATCGGCCGGCACTGCTGATTCTAAAGGCTCTGGTCAGATTAGATTGGCATGGCAGCACACAGAAGCTGAAATCTGATTGGACAATAAAATCTAACATATCTAACATTCACATACACATACTGGAGGCAGTGCAGACAAGAGACACACTAAAGAATGAAGAGAATAGACTGCTGAGAATAAATGAATATAATTTAATGTAAAGAAAATACTAGAATTTAAGTTTAAGTAAATGTAGGTCAGTGCTTCTGATAGTGTTCAGGCCAGCAGAGGATGCTTTGCTGGCCCTGAAATCCCACCACTACCTTTTTATATAATCCTGCTCACAAACGCACAATCCAATAAACAAATAAAAATGGTGGAGATGAAGGTATCCATTGTAGTCAACATTTACCCAATGCTGTTATATGAACACATTGTTTACTAAATATTCAAAATATAGCTCACTTATTGAGCATCTGGATAATCTAAATTTCCTGATCATGAAAAAAAAAACAGTCTTAACCTTAATTTTCCTGAACTCAATTTTCAGTACAAAAAAATTGCTTTGACAGTGTAAATTCTTTGTATTGCTGCCTGTCTTCGTGCAATTCATTTCATTTACAATTTTAAGGAAAAAAAAAAAAAAAAAAAATATATATATATATATATATATATATATATATATATATATATATATATATATATATATATATATATATATATATATATTTATTTTTATTTTTATTTATTTATTATTATTTTTTTTTTTAAACAAAGTTTTTCAAAAACACAATGTCACTCAAGAATCATTGTGAAAACTAATTTGATTGTTGAGATGGGTCAACCCTGCTCTGTGTGTGTGTGTGTGTGTGTGTGTGTGTGTGTGTGTGTGCGTGTTTGAGAAGCCACATTTGCAAACAGGAGTGTTGTGTTGAACACAAAGAACCTGACCTGTGTGTGACATTTCAAAGCAACTTAAACATGCAGGCTTTTACAAATTCAACAGAGAGGTACTCAGTAGTCCAGCTGGATTGGAAGGGAAAACTTTTTTTTTTTAATGGATTCTCATATACACACACAGACACACACACACACACACACACACACACACACACACACACACACACACACACACACACACACGCGCACACACAGACACAGAGAGAGAGAGAGAGAGAGGGAGAGAGAGAGAGAGAGAGAGAGAGAGAGAGATGACCGCAGGCTTCTGTTATACTTAGAAACCTAAGTTGACTGATGACTCATTATTTTGCAGGACTCGGAGGTCAAACTGACGTAAAAACTAGTGATGAGTCCTCATGAAAGATATTAAAGGGGAATTTCAATCTTAGTAATCAGTCCTTGCACGGGGCATGCTGTTGTACTGTGGAAAGTGAGGAAGGAGTGATGTTGACAAAACAACACAGTGCTGTGCATTAAATCAATTGAGATATATAACATGTGTTCATGTACATGAGGAGACCCTTGTCTGGATGCATAGTAAATGGCAGGGAGTATTATGCACAGATGTGCCTAGATTTATTTAATTCAAAAGTTCACTATTTTATGTGATTTGTCAGTTTAATACCTGTATACTGTTATTATTGCTGCAATCTTACCTTATTGGAACTTCATTGTCTTCTTAACAAAAGTTCCATGATGTCCATGTCCTATTCTCATGAGGGTGAAGTGGACCGCAAACGGCAGCCTTTTCAAACAGGCTAATCCAAACTTATCGAATGCATTTAGTGGACTTCAAACTTACTTATATATATATATATATATATATATATATATATATATATATATATATATATATATATATATATATATATATAAGTAGAAATCATCTGATGATGACAATATTTTAACTTTAATTTAACTCTGCTTTAAAAAGAAACTTTATTTAGCATAAAAAGTTCAAAAACAAGTTTGAAGTGCATCAAACAAGAGTATTTACCCTTTCCCCAAATATGCAATAAAACCCATCACTAAAACCACGATTCAGAAAGCACACAAACTCGACCTGTGCATACACCCATGATTACAACTGACATCAACCTTCATACACAGTCATAAATGTGTTTTATTTGTATAGCACTTTTTACGATTACCATTGTCACAAAGCAGCTTTACATAGCTTGGTGAACAATTTAACAAGCTCGGTGAAGAAATTAAATGTTTCTCTATCAACTCTGCATCCCCAATGGGCAACAGTGGGAAGGAAAACCTCCTTCAGACAATACCTTGAGAAGAAGCCTTGAGAGGAACAAGACTCAAATGGGAAACCCGTCCTCCTTTGGGTGAAACAAGATAAAAAATAGTTGGTTATCCTATAACTGTAACAGGACTTGCAGTCATTTCAGTAAAATAGTTTATATCACCTGTTTATATCAGGTCTCTATGGATCATCAGCAGCAGCAAGAGTGAGAGGCTACTAAGATGAGAACTCCACCCAGTAGTAGCAGCACATCAGGCAAGCTCACAGGATTTATGGAGAAAAAGGATCAGAATCACTGGTATCTCTGAAGGCATGATTGACCATCACAGCATAAACGAAAAGACCGAACCAGAAGGAAGACAGACATCAGGGCACCTTATGATGTAAAGGAATCAGCTACTCCACAGTCAACTGGTCTGTGCAAGCATTTTAATAATCATGAAGGTTTTGTTATCTTTAATAGAACGTTAATGTAACACTTATGTGTGGCTGTAGTGTGACACTTTCACATCAGGACAACTCACTTTGTAGGACAGCAACATGGAGGCTTTCCCACGAAGAGCCAGTATCATGTGTGCTCAAGGCTCATTGATCTGTTTGGTTCACAAATGCTAGTATGCAAATGATACGAGCGACTCAAATTTCTTAATGCTGGCTATGAATGCATTGCAGCTTGATGTGTATAGAACTGCCTAGCCGTAGTCCAGTCAGATTGTTATAACGGTTATGGCCGATCGGAATGTATTCAAGCCGGAGTGCAGTCACAGGTATCACCAGCACAACAATATCCATCAATGGCACAGTCTTCGCTGTCAAATTGCTTCAGTACAAAAGGTTTAAAAATAAAAGCAAACGTAATATTGGCACATTGTGGTCAACAGTTTTGCTGATTAAAGAATAGATAGAAATAGGTGCTGAAGAAGTTATATTTATTTCATATTTGATGCCAGAAAGTATATTCCTCAAAAAACTGTATAATTTGCAATGTTCATTGATAATGCTGCCAACACAGCTTAGTAATCATTTGGCTTTGAATGAGGAAGGTGATATTCATAGTATCGCATTGAAGTGGTGCTACAGTAAAATATAAGCATTCTTGGACTGATGCTGAACCAATCAGATCAGTGAGCAGAAACAAACATTTTGTATAAAAGCTACTTATAAGAGCGTGAGGTCTGCACAGAGAAATCTGAGCCCGAGATCTTTAGTACAGACCATGACCAAGAACTAACATTTCACATATATATATATATATGTATGTGTATGCATGAATGTGTGTATGTATATATACTAGTCCTTCTCAAAAAATTATCATATTGTGATAAAGTTCATTATTTTCTGTAATGTACTGATAAAAATTCAACTTTCATATATTTTAGATTCATTGCACACCAACTGAAAAATTTCAGGCCTTTTATTGTTTTCATACTGATGATTTTGGCATACAGCTCATGAAAACCCAAAATTCCTATCTTAAAAAATTAGAATATTTCATCCGACCAATAAAAATAAGTGCTACATTAGACTTTCATATATTATAGATTCATTACACTCAACTGAAGTAGTTCAAGCATTTTGTTTTAATATTGATAATTTTGGCAAAAAAGAAAGAAAAAAACAAAAATCCTTATCGCAAAAAAATAGCATATTTCATTCGACCAATAAAAAAGTGTTATTAATACAAAAAAAGTCAACCTTCAAATAATTATGTTCAGTTATGCACTCAATACTTGGTCGGGAATCCTTTTGCAGAAATGACTGCTTCAATGTGGCGTGGCATGGAGGCAATCAGCCTGTGGCACTGCTGAGGTGTTATGGAGGCCCAGGATGCTTCGATAGCGGCCTTAAGCTCATCATCCACAGTGTTGGGTCTGGTGTCTCTCAACTTTCTCTTCACAATATCCCACAGATTCTCGATGGGCTTCAGGTCAGGAGAGTTGGCAGGCCAATTGAGCACAGTAATACCATGGTCAGTAAACCATTTAGCAGTGGTTTTGGCACTGTGAGCAGGTGCCAGGTCGTGCTGAAAAATGAAAATCTTCATCTCCATAAAGCTTTTCAGCAGATGGAAGCATGAAGTGCTCCAAAATCTCCTGATAGCTAGCTGCATTGACCCTGCCCTTGATAAAACACAGTGGACCAACACCAGCAGCTGACATGGCACCCCAGACCATCACTGACTGTGGGTACTTGACACTGGACTTCAGGCATTTTGGCATTTCCTTCTCCCCAGTCTTCCTCCAGACTCTGGCACCTTGATTTCCGAATGACATGCAAAATTTGCTTTCATCTGAAAAAAGTACTTTGGACCACTGAGCAACATCCAGTGCTGCTTCTCTGTAGCCCAGCCCACTGTGCCACTGTTTCTGGTTCAAAAGTGGCTTGACCTGGGGAATGCGGCACCTGTAGCCCAGTCCACTGCTTCCACAGGTCCCCCAAGGTCTGGAATCGACCCTTCTCCACAATCTTCCTCAGGGTCCGGTCACCTCTTCTGGTTGTGCAGCGTTTTCTGCCACACTTTTATCTCCCCACAGACATCCTACTGAGGTGTCTTGATACAGCACTCTGGGAACAGCCTATTCGCTCAGAGATTTCTTTCTGTGTCTTACCCTCTTGCTTGTCAATGATGGCCTTCTGGACAGCAGTCAGGTCGGCAGTCTTACCCATGATATATATATATATATATATATCAATTGTCAAGCAGCGAGTTTTCCTGGGACTTTTGTAAACTCAATACAGGGATCTCTCACTTTCCGCAGTTAATTGGGGCTGAGATCCCCCCACGACCGCCGAATTCCACGAAGTAAGATCGACCCTCCCCCGAAAATACAAATACATATTCATCATTGTAAATGCTTGTAATAACCATTACATATTTTAAAATAATGCATAAGTTCATTTTCTATAATCACTTAATCCTAATTAGGGTCGCGGGGAGGCTGGCGCCCATCCCAGCCAACTCCGAGCGAGGGCAGAGTATACCCTGGACAGCTCGCCAGGCCATTACAGAGCGGAGACACTCTCACGGCTTTAAATAATGCATAAGATGTAAATAAAATATAAATTTCCTCTTCAGCTCCATGAGCTCTGGTCATGTGTTACCTGTGAAACAATCAGTGTAATATTATTATTTGCATTTGCACACGAACATTTTTCAGTTGAATCTGTAACAAAGTGAAGCATTTCTGAACATGTGCAGCTCTAATCAGCATCTTGATTAAATTGCCAAAGAAATGCCTGATACGACCTGTACTGTAGATAGAAATGGCTCTGGATGCAACGCTTTCCCACTGTTCTGTCACTGACTTCTTCTATTATCCTACATGTTTCCTTACTAAATCTCTTTCTCTCTGGCGTGCTCAGATACATTACCATCTACTCGCTCTTGACAAATCTGGCCCTGTCAGCAGAACATCATAATCAAATTGTTTCAAAGGTCATTTAACATCGGCGCTCAAGGGAAAATCTAAAACCCAGCCTCCGGAGACCCCGGCTCCAATTTATGTGTCAGAGATGAATAGAGGAATGAAACATTTACTGAGAAAATGAGCTGGCCAAGCCCCAGTTATGACTCTGTGCGGCACTACATCTGCACACGCTGCCCTTTCTTATACTTTGGCTTTTCATACATTCTTATCCAATTTCACCTCATATTTTAGCAGTCCTGTTGATTAGGAGGGTTTAGGTGATGAAGTAACACATTAAAAAGGGAAAGAAAAAAAAAAAAAAACCACTCATATTGCTCAAAAGATTGTTTATGCTTCCAAATCAGACAAGGGTAAAATCAGCAGCACAAATATTCGGCCTGGTTGACTGCTTGGAACAAATTGTTACAAAGCGCCGTTTGTTTGGGAATTCGATTTCTGTTATAATTAATGAGATGATTTGGAAGGGATTTGAAGCCATCAGTGTTTAATATGCTCACGAAGAGAATTTGGAGTTTGTGGAAAAATATAATGTGCACCAAAGCATCCTTTTACAATAATTAAAATAATTCATTCTTCAATCGTTGATTAATAGTTCAGTTAACTTTTCTTTATGCAGAAAAATATTGATATTCAGATCTGGCATGCTCCAGTTAGTACATTATAATGGGGGTAGCGACATAAAAGGAGAGAGAGAGAGAGAGAGAGAGAGAGAGAGAGAGAGAGAGAGAGAGATGGATAGAGAGAGAGAGAGAGAGAGAGAGAGAGAGAGAGAGAGAGAGAGACCCCAGTAGTACGGGTTCTCATTTGTAATCTAGTCATACACTTTAACAATCAAGGGCAAGACACGTCTCATGCATATTCATAGGCCAGAGCATTATTGGCTGCTTTTTTTATTGCTGAGCTGTTGAGTTGTTTTCATTTACTGTATATCAGTTTAGGTGCAAAGACTTTTTGGGTTATGAATTTTGTATAATGACAGTTTATTTTTATAGATTGTGTCAATGCTGTATATGAGTTGAATAAACAAACCCCTCTACTGCTTATTTTCAGCGTGTTTGAGAGGGTAGCCGGGTTCTGTGGGAATTCAATGATGTGCAGTACGCTGCTATAGGAAAGTGGTGATGAGTACAATGCCCATCATTCCACACTCTCCTGTACAACATGAACACATCGTCATTTTCAGACTTGCAAACCTGCTAAAATCCATTTGATAGTTTGCATTATCTAGTTTGAAAAGACTGTTGTTTATCTCTTGCAAGACTTTGAAATGGAGAGAAAAGGACATGAATCCCCTCGTTCATACGAGCCGAGTTAATATAAATAGTATTTTAAAAATCAGATATAAACCAGTGAATTTATGAACAAAAATAAAGCTTGGTATTTTTTGCTATACATGATTCATACATGTTTCCATTTTTGTATATTTAAAAAAAAAAAGTGACCTCTAGTTTATATAAGATCATGAACACTGCACACACATGAAAATTTGTTTTGTGTTGCTGGCAGAGACATGCAATGATCACGTGATGTCCTGATACGATTTGCATGACAATGTTGCACCCCATTGTGCAGAGTAATTGGAAATTATAATATATGCTGCGTGAAAAAACATTCATGAAACAGTGTAACTTAGAAACAGACATAAACTCTGCATACAAGCTTTTATTAAGTATATCACAATGAACTTTTTTATTGTTAATAAAGAATAACACACTGAATTGATGAACCTTTTCTAGTTTCATTTAACTACCTTAATAATCCAATCAAAAATAATAATAAAGATGGACAAGTGTCATGGTTCAAGAGAAGAAGGGAACCTACAAAGACTTGTATACATGAACCATAACTGTGTACTCTGACCCAAACTGAAGGAATTGTGTAGCTCTCAGCCTAAGTCTCCGACTGATGCATCAGCTATAATTGGCTCCGATGGAGTGCAATGGCCTATTGAGTCATGACTCTTCTTCATTGATCTCTTACGAAAATCCAGAGCTTGCAAAAGTGCTTCTCACAAGGGTTAGACCACTGTGAGAAAGCAGTTTGCCCTTGGTCAAGCTGGAGGCATTACTGAAAATGCCGTATTCCAGTATTTGTTGAGTATTGGGGAAGAAAAAGGACCAAGAAAAAAAAAACAAAAAAAAAAAACAAATCCATTAGGCTCAATTGTATAATGGGATGCACTCTTGAGGGGGAATATGAGCAGTAAGGCTTTCAGCTGATAGTGTTTGATGTGTCCAGTACCAGCCCAGAGCTGATTTGTCTGCATGAACTCATCATGACACTGGACAATTTATCTCACACTTGGTTTGGAACAAGCCTAATAACTCTGTTGCTGGGGACAGGACAGATAGGCTCCTCTCTATCAAGAACAACCTCTGGGTCAAGCTGCTGCTTCACCAATTTGAAAGGATTCAGGTTTAAGCACCTGACAAATATGCCCCATGTTTATCTGTTGCACAAGCAGAACTATTTCACCGCAGAGGGACCTCTGGGCAGATCAGGCATCCACTTGAGAGGTTATAAATCACAGTTGGCTTGAAACTGGACTACTAACCTAAAACCCCTGCTTCACCAATTTGAGAAAAGCCAGTTGAGGTGGTTTGGGCTCCTGACAAATATGTACCATGCTTATCTTTTGCTAAAGTGGTATCAGCAACATCCTGCTGGATGGAGACCCTGAAGGGCAGGCTCAGCACCCACCATGGAAATTATATCTCAGTTAGTTTTGTAACATCTGGAAACACCCAAGAGCAACTGCATTCTGGGTGGGATATAAGATGTTTAGAGTGACCGTTTCACCCTTTTCCCAGTGTTAACTCCACCAGAAAAAGCTGAAGGAAATCACATGTATTAGTAGAAGGATATAGTTGTTCACAGTGTTCCCACTGTAGACCCTGAACCAACTAACCCAAACCAGTATTTCATTAAAAAAATACTGTAGTCAACCACCCCTTATGTATCATTCCATCTTGTTTTCACATTACACAAATTTCACAAAATTGCTCTTTTGTAGATACAGTATGTGGAGTATTCTTTCAAGTAGCTACATAATTATGTAAACTAGCAATCAAAGTACCAACACAAAAGCAATAAACCATGATCTTGATTTTCCTGAGAGATTAGTGTATATATATATATATATATATATATATATATATACACACACACACACACACTCGCTTCTTTGCGCTTCTTTGCTTCCCTCGCTTCTTTGCGCCACAATGCATGCGGTTTCAGTGCACACAGTATATATATATATATATATATATATATATATATATATATATATATATATATATATATATATATATATATATATATATATATATATATATATATATACAAACACACACACACACACATATGTGTGTGTGAGAGTGTGTGTGTGTGTGTGTGTGTATATATATATATATATATATATATATATATATATATATATATATATATATATATATATATATATATATATATATATATATATATATATATATATATATATTATGTAAGAACACAAAGATTAACGTCTTTGCACAAGACAACCACATCACCAACCATCAGGATTGACCACTGCATCCTCAAAGTGGTACACAAGTTCACCTATCTTGCTCCACAATCTCCAACAGCCTCTTTCTCAATGCTGACATTGACTAGAGGATTACTAAGGCTGCATCAACACATGCAAAGCTGAAGACATGGGCATAATAAAATAAATCGCTGGTTGTTTCAACCAAGATGTCTGTCTACAACGCTTGCATCATCAATACCACTGTATGGCAGTGAGTCCTGGACAACATACTCCAGGCAGGAAGAATGGCTCAGCACCTTCCACCTTAGAAACCTCTGACATATCCTGGGCACAAAATGGCAGGAAAAGGTAACAAACATAGGACTTCAATCTCTTGTAAGCCTTCCCAGCTTGTACACCCTCCTGAGGCAATGCAGATTATGCTGGCTTGGCCACGTCCACTACATGGAGGCCGTCGCATCCACATTAATATCCTGTATGGGGAGCTTTCCTCACTGCAAAGATCTGTTGGCCGACCAACGTGCGGTACAAATATGTCTACAAGAAAGGCATGAAAGCTGTTGGCATCGAGACAGGGTCCTGGGAGCAGGTAGCAGCAGAACAAACAAGATGGCCGAACACAGTATACCAGGGACTGTCAAAAGGAGAAGTCGAGCTCATTGGCAGAGCTATTGCAAGGAGAGTCAATAAAAAATCAGACTCCCAGCTAGCAGCTGATCCATATGGATGTGACAGGTGTGGCAGGATCTGTGCATCTCGCATTGGCCTTCTGACTCATCAATGACGATGTGTCATAATGTGATGTTATCCGTGGTTTTTTAGTGACTGAAGGGGGCCAAAGATGTAACAACACAAAGTATACAGTAAGTACTTGAAATAATCAGAATATGCCTGAGAACCTATTTATTTCTGGGATTTATTGTTTTATTTGATCAATACACTCATTACAGTAGAAGAGTCACGCATTAAAATGGGCCACAAATGAAAGCACTTCTGTAAATTCGGTAGAAGTCTACTGAAAATGAGCAATACTCTTAACTCCACGCATACATTGTAAATCCCGTATTATATACTTTGGATCAGACCAGAAACGCGTATCTATCTTTTGCATATGGAAGACCTTCTAGAAGTCTCAGAAGGTCTGAATGTCTCAAAAAATATCAGAAAGTAATCAAGGAATGAGTCAAGGAATCACGGAATGCAATTCTACACGCTGATCTCATTGCTTATTACTTGTTACTGAAGCACATGCAGTTTACTACAGGTCCATGTAAACACTTTGTATTTGGCTTGTATTTATATCATCTATGAAATACAGTCAGCCCCCATTATTCGTGGTGGTTGCTTTCCCGGCTCTTCCCGCGGATCCTGAAAATCACATGCTAGTAACTTCCGGGTTTGCCGCTAATCCGCGAGTATACGGGGCCACCAGTGCTGAACCTTGAATGGGCGTGGGGGGGTTAAAGTATTGATTTTATTTCGAGTACAAATCAAGTTGAAGACATCAATAACCAGGAGTCTTATGATGTCTAACCTTGACTCATTGCAAAAATGTCACTTTTTTGTGAAAAGTCAAGGACTTTGGTGTTTTGGATGGAGCCCTGGTTAGGATCAAGGGCAGTGCTGTAGTGGTGGGTACACGCTGGTACACGCTACCACTTGTTTTAGTGGCTGAGTTGCGTGTACTGACTTAAGTTGGTCTACTTTATAGTTGATCAATAAATGTCCACGACTGTGTAAATAAAAAGTGTAGATGAAGTGATAAATAGTTTCAAAGCCAAAGCCGCACCCTCCCCGCGATACGCACACCTCCACCTCCACTCCGTGGACTGAGGTGCTGCTGCTCGCCTCGGTCGCTTCACTGCCATCGTGTACTCACTTATTTTTTGACCACTATAGCACTGATCAAGGGGATTTTTTTATTAACTTCAGCAGGTTGGTGGTTTTGGTTTTGAGAGGTAAATGGAGGACCCAGTAGAAACCCGAGAAGATAGGAAGCTAGCATATGAAACTTAAAGCAAACAATATCACGGGATAAAAACTGGGCAACTTTGTTATATAACTATCTACCGATCTGTTTTATGGTACTTCGTATCTGCAAATTAGAGCTGCATACGTGCCTTTTGGATCATTAATCACAATCCAGAAAGATATTTCAGGAAAAAGTGGGAGCCCCTAAGGCAGCATTCCAAAATATTTACAAGGAAGTGAAAACAGCCTGCCTCAGCACGGGATGCAAACGCTTGCTGCTTCCAAAAAGGAAGGCACCTAGCCCAAGAGCTAAAAGGTTCTGTTTACTCGAGTTATATAACCTTACAGCAACCGTGCTGAATTTTGCTATAAAACTTACTTTTCCAGCTCAGCCCCAAGCATTCCTTTGGTTTAAGGTCACATCGGCATCTCTATGAGTCTCATTATTGTAATCAAAATTATGTCTGTGATTTCTCGATAAATACTTTGAATACTGTGTGCGTTTGCGTGTGTAATCTTAATCTTTTAAGCCTTATATTAAAAGTGTGAAATAATTTCGTGTACAAATATACAGGTCAGCAATTACATTAAAACCACTGACAGATAAAGAGAATAACATTGATTACAGTGGCAGATAGGAAAAATAAGCGTTTTATACCTGAGACAGTGAGATAATCAGGTTGGAGATTATTCCAGTTTCTGTGTACTGAAGCAGCTCAGAGTTCAACGCCTCCTGGATGGGATACTGGTCCATTACAGGGTATCTTGTTGTACGTTTCTTTTTTTTTTTTTTAACTGGTGCTCATTAATATTGCCAAATGGACAGAGACACACTTGTGATTATGACTTTGTCCAGAGGTCTTCGCATGGCCGGGTTCTCACAGGGATTCGTAATATGGATCTCTCGATCATGACCCTGCCAAGATTGGGGATGAATTAGGCAGAAAGTAAAGAATCAGTTCTTGAGTGTGTTGCACGTGGGAAAAGTGGGCAAATGGGTTCAGCAGAACATCTTCGACAACGATCATGATTGGTAGATGACAAGGGCAGACTTTGCCCCAAATTTGGTTTTGATATATTTGTGGTATCATCAGTTAATTTTTTGTAATCCCTTAATTCTAATTAGGGTAGGGCAGTGGTGGTCTAGTGGTATAGGGCGCTGGATCACTGATCCAAAGGTTGGGGGTTCGAGTCCCACTCTCCACAAGGTTGTCACTGTCCCCCCCAGTGCGGCTAACTGGGTTATCAAAGGCCGGCCATGTCTCTCACTGTCTATGGTGTGAGGCATGTAAAACAACCATTGCTGACTTTCGACAAAAATAGGCTGCAAAGCCGTCAGCATGTTTCCGCCCTGCGATGGCCTGGCGAGCTGTCCAGGGTGTACTCTGCCCTCGCCCGAAGTTGGCTGGGATGGGCACCAGCCTCCCCGCGACCCTAATTAGGATTAAACGGGTACAGAAAATGAACTGAACTGAATCTAATCAGGGTCACGAGGAAGCTTTCGACCATCCCAGCTAACTTTGGGCGCGGGCAGAGTACACACTGGACAGCTCACCAGGCCATCGCAGGGCAAAAACACGCTGACAGCTTTGCAGCTACTGTTGTCGAAAGTCAGCAATGGTTCTTTTACACAAACCTCACATCACAGACAGTGAGAGACATGGCTGGCCTTTAATAACTCAGTTTGCTGCACTGGGGGTGGGGGTGGGGTGGGTGAGGGGCAGTGATAACCTTGTGGAGAGTGGGACTCATGTGCAGTGATCCAATGTCCTTTACCACCAGGCCGCCACTGCCCTTATTTGTGGTATGTAGTAGTTATTACCTACCAAAGCTGGTTCGAGAAAGCCTCACCGGTGAACCAGGGACAGGGTTATGGGTTCCTGAGTCATATTGACGCATGTGGCACAGGTCTGGATGCCTGCAGTGCAATGCTTTGTGAGGGTTTAAATAGAATACACGCACAGAGTAAAGGATAAATAAAAAATAAACTATATCATGCTGATTCATACCAGCTTCAGCACTGAGAAGTAATGTTCTCGTTTCATTTTAGAGGTGACGCCCTTCATATTCAGCTCTGAGACAAGTAGCCTCTGATGTCGGTGTGAAGTCATTTTTGAAGTGGGAGTTAATTCCGCTTCCATTTATTGATCTTTTTCATCTGTCTGATCATATATGCAATATAATAACCTGGGGGAGTTAAAACATCATCCAAGCACTGTTGCTGCAGGCTCACGTTCAGGGATTAAAAATCAATGCAATTGTAATATTCACATGTGCAGGCATCCACATGAGACAATAACGAATGGTTTAATAGAAATACATTTTGTAGGTGGAGACACAGATTGCAACAACATATTTACCCCACAAGGCCGAAGGGTTCCACGGAAAAATGCTAATCAAAGCAACATTTGAGAAACTGTCTTCATTTGCCAAAACTATCTCATTTTCGCTGGAACTGGCTTTCGCTCACCAGGCCACCAGCTTTTCCTTATTGAGTCTTAAGACTCTCAACACAACATGCATGGTGCTTACAGAACTCATTATGATTGTAACTGTAGATGACGTAACCTACAATTTTGTCAATACCAGCATTTATTTTACAGATTATAGTTCACAAATAAGTGGTGCTAACCCAGAGCCACCCGGATGGGCGCCAGCCTCCCCGCGACCCTAATGAGAATTAAGCAGTTACAGAAAATGAATGAATTGAAATAAGTTGTACCTCTTTATACCAGAAGATTCCCCCAAAAGTCCCAGATCCATTACCTATTATTTTCTACAAGATTTTACTGACATGGTATATGAATGAGGACAAAACGTTTAACATTCCATTCATTCATTTTCTGAACTGGTTAATCCTAATTAGGGTCGCAGGGAGGCATCTGTCCTGGGTGTACAGCTTGCCAGGCCATCACAGGGCAGAAACATGCTGACAGCTATTCAGCCCCTCTTCATGAAGGACAGCAATGGTTAAAATACCCACTGTTTTTTTTTTTTTTTTTTTGCTTCCACATTTTTCCAAGTATTTTTTAAACAAATAATGTAATCCTCAAGACATAATTTCTATTTCTATTTTAGATGCATTCATTATTTTAGTTTGCGCACAGAAACAAAATTATTACACACACACACACACACACACACACACACACACACACACACACACACACACACACACACACACAAATATCAACTATAAGCTTGGGAGTCTTTTTTGTTGTGCAATGAAGTGCTTTAACTTTCAATACTCAAAGTTTGCAAAAGCCGAGTTAAAACAGGGATTTCCACAAATGAATGTACACACAGTATAAAAGTGAATAAATAAATGCACTTGAATGAAAAAGTTGGGTTTTCCCTCTTTTTTTTCCCTGTTTGTGGTCTTGGATTATTTTGAGAGAAAAAAAGCAATTAATTAATTAGAGGGTGAAGAACACATCTTAACCAAGTGTGCCAATAATTATGAAAGACTGTGTGTGCTTGTGCATATATATATATATATATATACACACACACACACACACACACACAGGGATCCCTCACTTTCTGTGCTTAAATGGGACCGAGATCCCCACCACGACTGCTGAATTCCGCGAAGTAGGAACACGGACGTATGTGTATATAATATCAATAAATACATATGCAATGCTATAAATGTTTATAATAACAATTAACTTTTTTGTTTTTGTTTTTGTTTGGTTTTGTTTGTTTTTTTTTGTTTGGGGGTGTTTTGCATAATTGTCCTCTTTTTGTGACATATTTCTTTAATCTTTTCCCTCTTTTTCCTTAATTTCCTTATTTTTAAAATATTTCGATGAATATTAAAAAAAAAAAATGTGATGCACTGAAGCCACATGAATTAAAGTGCGAGGAATCACTGTATGCATGTATATATATATATATATATATATATATATATATATATATATATATATATATATATATATATATATATATATATATATATATACATACACACGTGTGTGTGTGTGTGTGTGTGTGTGTGTGTGTGCGTGTGTGCGTGTGTGTGTGTGTGTGTGTGTGTGTGTGTGTGTAAAATTCATTAAATATTCGCTTGCACAGTGTGGAGTCACAAAACACGTTGATGCAAATTTTATAATAAAATTAAAAAATGCTGGAAAAGATGAATTTGCAGCTGTCTCTTTTCTATCGTACTCTAAGTGTGATCACATCTTCAGGGTTTGCACTGTCACTTAAGAAGCACATATCCAAAACAAAAGAAATCAATTCAGACTTCAAGAAAATAATTTTTGATGCTCAGAAAACACACAAAAAAGGATTTTAAAAAGTTAAAATGTCAAGAACTGGAGTAAGAAGCATCATCAAGAAACTTCAAGAGCAACACAAAACCGGACGAAAACTGTTCCTGCGCCATTTCAATGATTCTGCAAAGACACTTGTCAGAGTCTTAAGACCCCAGAACAACTGCCAAGTCAATTATATAAAATGTATGCCAAGGAATTATAGTCTCACCGATGATGATCAAACCAAGAAAAACTCCACATCTGCACAAGAAACGTTCAAGCCTGGCTGAATTATACTAAGGACAACCTAAAGAAAGATTATACAGACTGGGACGGTGTCCGTCGGTCACTTGAGACAAAACTGGACCTCTTTATCCATAGAGACATTACTTTTTTGGAGATAAAGAGAGAGGCGTATAATCACAGAATCCGTCCCAGCAATGAGGCATTGGTGCTGGAGTATTATACAGTGGAGATGGATAAGTGTGTCCAGAACTGTGAGTTTTATCCGTGTCAATGGAATCATTAATAAAATAAGGATATGTGGATATTTTGAAAGAAAGCCTTAAGCAGTCATCAACAAATGTGGGTTTGGGTTGCCTCTTTGTCTTCAAACATGACAATGACCCAAAACCTACCTCGCTCTGATAATGAATTACCTCCAGAAGACTAAAGGGAACCGTATTGACTGACCTACACAAAGCTCGGACTTAAATCCCATTGGAAATCTGTGGGGTGAACTGAAGCCCAATGTCCACGATCAAAGACCATCTAATCTGGTAGAGCCCGAGTGATTCGCCAAAGAGGACTGGGCTGGGATTGCTCAGTAGACATGTCTGAGACCTGTTAAGACTACAACAAACTACTAATAATTTTAACCCTTGTATTTTATTTTATTTTATTTTATTTATTTATTTATATTTTTTTTGAGGGAGGGAGGGTGTTAAATAATTTTCTTAATCTGTGCAATATTAAATAGTGTAAACATTCAAAATAATGCAAGCGTGTTTGAAATTTGGGAAAGATTTTAAGGAAACTGTAAATTTCATATGAAGCTAATGATTTTCTCCTCATCTGTATTGCAGCTCCGAGGAATTTTAAAATGATTAGTTGCGTTTAAAATGATAGCGAGGCTGTGTTGTATGATTTCCTGTTTGCAATGAAAACATCAATGAGCCCTTAGTGGAGAAGATTGAGTCAACCACTGCCTGATCAAATTGATGCTTATCCCATGATATCCGTGGTTCACGGGGACTGAGAACCCACCGCGACCGGTGAATTCCGCGAAGTAGGATTGAAACCCCCCACCCCCGACTGACGTATACGTACATGTATATGTGTATATAATATCAATAAATACATATCCAATGCTATAAATGCTTATAATAATAATAATAATAATTAAACATAAAAAAAATAATGCATAAGATGTAAACAAAAAAATAATTCACATACACAGACACGCGCCTCACATAAAAATGTAAATAGTTTTGTTGGGGGTTTTGGGTTGTTTTTTTTTTTTTTTTTTTTTTTTTTTTTTGGAGGGTTTTTTGTTGTTTTTTTTGCATAAAGGTGATAAAGGTGTGATGAAGCTGAAACCTGTGGGTAATAGCAGTGCATTACTATGGTGTCCAGTCCAGTGTGCCTAATGCACCTCATACGTACACTGGAACAATGGATACCAGTCATAGTTCAAAGCAATACAGCGGTATTTACAATTATCACCTCCACCTCTGTCAATGGCACCAACTAGAAAGCCACTGTCTGGCACTTTGAGCATGTGCACTTAACCTGTGAAGCTGAATAAATAATTCCTGTGATGGAAAGTGCAATAGGAGCTAGTCGAAGCAATATTAGATTGCACCCAAAGTGCTTGTGCCGCTCTCTGGTTTTGTAGACTGTTGTTGCTGCGATAATTTGCAAGTTCATTGCTCTATTCTTTCTCTGTCTCCATCTATTTGTCTGCACGTCTCTCCTTTCTGAAACCTTTTAAGCCTGTCACTTGATATAAGGAAGACTGTGATGACCCAGAGGATGATGGTAGAATTCTGTGATTGTGAGCTGCGAGGTGTCCAAAGGCCCCGGTGTCTTTCCAGCTGAGTTTAGCTGTTACAGCACTCAAGAAATTTATGGGAGACTCTGAAGAAATCGTACAATTAGTTATGGGCTATTTATAAAAGTCTAGCTTGAAGGGGAAGCGGGTTTTAGACTGCTTTCACCAGTGTGAGTCAGTGAGAGTCCGTATGAGGTGTCTATCAACACGGCAGTCTGAGTGCAGTAAATCCAACCAATCATACTAGGCTTTGTAGAATCGAGACACATCTGAGAAAATTCAGAAAATTACCCCTCAATCTGAACAGCTTTAACTGATTAGATTCTTTCAGATCTGCCTTGTTTCCAGTGCTCCCAATAAAGAGTCAAGGTAAGGCATTAAGAAGGAGTTCCTGCTGAGCACCTGTCTTATCTGTGGAAGAATCTAAAGCCAAAGGTATTTTATTTCTTAGGAATTTTGAGTCACTTCCTGTTTGCTTTAAGGTAAGGTAATGTTGGCTTTTTACATCTGAGCCTAGTGGCTTATCCCCGGTTTCCATAGCGTGAAGCGACTAGGAGTTCACCTCCTCCCGGATGGGACATCCGCAGGTTACCTTCCCAGTATATTTTTACTGGTACCCATTTATACTGCTGGGAGAACAGAGGCACACTTGTGGTTAAGGCCTTGCCCAGGGGTCTTATCACAGTGGGGGTCTCACTGGGATTCAAACACACAACCCCACAATCATGAACCCAGCACTCTAAGCACGACACCACCAGCCACACACAAGCCTTAAGCTTTATATTTATTATGCTATTTTGCTTGCAGGTTCCTCGATAGGCTTGTGAACTTGGGTCGCTTATTTCCATTTGCTGTTTCGATAGGTTTCAAAGGCCGGCTATGTCTCTCACTGTCTGTGGTGGGAGGTTCAAGTAAAAGAACCATGGCGAACTTTTGACAAGAGTAGCTGAAAAGCCGAGAGCGTGTTTCTTCCATGCAATTGGCCTGGCGAGTGGTCCAGGGTGTACTCTGCTCTCACCTGGAGTCAGCTGGGATGGGCACCAGTCTCCCTGTGACCCTAATTAGGAATACAGTAAGTAGTTACAGGCATTGAATGAATGAATATATTTCTATCTGGGTGCTTAGTGGCAAATGGTGGCCTGGTGGTAAAGGTGCTGGATCGCTGATCCTAAGGTTGGGGGTTCGAGTCCCACTCTCCACAAGGTTTCCATTGTCTCCCCCAGTGCAGCTAACTGGGTTATCAAAGGCCTGCCATGTCTCTCACTGTCTATGGTGAGAGGCATATAAAAGAACCATTGCTGACTTTCGACAAGAGGAGGCTGCAAAGTGGTAAGTGTGTTTCCGCCCTGCGATGGAATGGCGAGCTGTCCAAGGTGTACTCTGCCCTCATCCGGAGACGACTGGATGGGCGCCAGATTCCCTGTGACCCTAATTAGGATTAAGCAGATGATGATGATGAACCTAGTATCCATGTTTGCCCCCACCCCCCCCTCCCTGTGGCAGCTATTCCAAGAAGACAAGTGAATGAAACGTTATGATATTGCTTTTAGATTTTCTGTCTGATTTTGTTATCGCAAAAAAAAAAAATAATAATAATAAAAAAAAACCTTAGATACTGACAAGACGAATTTGAAGTGACTAAAACACATGCACATTTAAGGACTTGGTTCTGTTTGCCTCCTTCTGAGACATTAACTCGAGTCCATATTATTATTCCATGGGGTGCGCTGCTCATTAGAGTGATCTTGTTTTGTTTATTGACGCGGGTTATTAGTTAAACCCGGTTTGTATGTTAAGCCGATCCATTCTGTTGACATACCTTTTGTTTGTTTGGCCACGTAGCTTTTTATGCATTGATATGTTTCAGAGCCACTCACTTAAGTAGTCCTGATGCTTTTTTTTTTTTTTTTTTTTTTTTTTTTTTTTTTTTTTTAATTTATATTCAACAACAATGAGACAGCAGTGTAGCATGTCATTCTTAACCTTTACCCTTGATTACAACACATAATCATTATGGCAGTGTTTCTCACATACTTAAGCAGCATCAGAACATTTATTTTCATTGGAAGTTCAGTTCATTTTTCACCAACATCGTGAATCAATCATGAGAAAATCCAACCAATCCGTAGTGTCTTTTCCAGTACATCCCACAGACTTTAAATAGGTCTGGACTTTGAGATGCCGAAATGATTCCCTATGCTTCCCAAACCACTGTCTTCAGTATTTGTGCACCATTTTTTTTTTTTATCCATGCCACCAGGGAAGAAAAAGTCCATTGATGTAATAATTTGTTCATTCAGTACTTTAAGAACATCAGCTGACTTCATTTTACTGTGATGTAATGTTGCTGAGCCTGGACCTGACCAACTGGAACAATAATGCCATGGCAATAACACATTGTAATCAAGGCCAGAGTCACTACTTCCAAATACTGGAGATTATTTTGCTAAGCAGTTTAAACACTACAATGCCTCAGTTGACGAGTGATTTGTAAAACATCTCCTCTTTGATATTAAGCCCACCTCCATGTTTTCAGATAGCATGAATACTTTTATTTAAATTCCGATCCTATCTAAGCATTTATTAATGTCATGGTGAGAATGAGACATGTCCCCCATTGTGATTTATCTGCAGCCAAGTACATGATGTATTTTTAAGGCAGTTTGATTATGTTGGCTAATTAGCATTTAGCTTATTTTCTTGGTCAGTGATATCATAGTAGCTAATATCGAAGAAACGAGTTCGCCTTCATAGTTACCCAAATTAATACCTTCTAACATTCTCAGGATTGTTTCTTCTTTCTTTTCGTCCTTCATTTCATTTCTATTTTATATTCTTTTCCTTTTTTTCTTGTCTTCATTCCTTCATTTTTCTTTAATACGTCCTTTAATTTTCTAGTGCTGTAACTAACAATTATTTTAATAATAGATGAATCGGTCCATTACTTTTTTTTTCAATGAGTTGATTAATTGGGAACAGCACGCACGCACACACACACACACACACACACACACACACACACACACACACACACACACACACACACACACACACACACACGATATACATACACGCACACACACATATACATACACACATATATATATTTACATTTATATATTAAAAAAATAGACAATTTGTTTTCAAATTGCCAGTTCATACGTGAATAACTGAGTGTATATCTAGTAATTTGATAATTCTGTGATAGGTAGTCAAACATAGTTCAACATATTCATATACATAAATATATACAGTCGAACCCCTACCTACGAAATTAAACTGTTCTGGAGCCTTTTTCGTAACGCTGGGATTTCGTAAGTAGGGGCCACATATTACATGTTAAATGCTTAATTCGTTCCAAGGCTCCAGTCTTTGGACTGGATAAACCCCATAAACCCTTTAAACATGATAAAAGTACACCAATTTCATATGAAATATGTGTTAAAAGTAAAAAAATTATATAATAATAATAAAAAAAAAAAAAATATATATATATATATATATATATATATATATATATATATATAAACAATTTAAACATTTTATAAACATATTAAACCATTTTATTAACATTTATTAATTAAACCATTATTAAACATTTTTATTAACACACACACACAGACAGACAGACAGACAGACACACACACACACACACACACACACACACACACACACACACACACACACACACGGATGTAGGCAGATGATTTGCTGTGGCGACCCCTGAAGGGAACAGCCGAAAGGAAAAGAAGAAGATAATTTTCATGCAAATTGTGTATTCTAAAGAATCAGTTGAGATGTATTCTTCTACACTCTATTACTATTGCAGACCATGAAAGAGCTCTATTTCTTCTATAAATAATACAGCAATTTCTCAGCACTCAATATGAATTCTAATGCTAACAAATAATTATTAAATGCTAATGAAGAGAGCACAACAAACAACCTTAACATTTCAAATAGTTCAATGAATTTTCGCAATCGTACAAAATTTTGGGCCGTGCATTCCGGTATAGGTTAAACAACCTTGCTAGACACATGACAGTTGTCATCTTCACTTGCCGGACCTAGTTTAGATCATGTGACAATCAAACACGCTTGTGTATTTCTACTCTTAGCGCATTAGCTGCCCAGGCCGGGTGCTGAGGTTATTTTTCAATGTACGCAAATGGCGGAATGAGCCAATTCATTTCATCGTGAGCTTTCAAAATAAACAATATATATATATATATATATATATATATATATATATATATATATATATATATATATATATATATATATATATATATATATATATATATATATATATGAAAGGCAAGGCGCACGTATGACACGTCCATTCAGCTCTGTACTGAGTGACACTCGTCTGTAGTGGCTGATTACGCAACAATTGCGAGACTTATCGATAATGAGATTTGCTAGCAACACTTTTAAGAATTGATTTTTATTGATTTTATAGATTCATTGTTGTAGCGCTACTTTTTCACTCTGACCCTCCTCTTTGTGTTCCTTTTCTCTTCGTATTTTTAACCCAAATCACCATTTGAAAAATATTACTTTAACTATCAAGATATTTTGCAGGCAAGTTCACTTCTATAGCTTAGTTGTCCACCTGAATGGGAATTTCGTTTTTTTTTTCTCTAATTTGCATATTTATAGTATGGTGATTTTCCTTCTGGCAAGCGTTCCAAGAAAACTGCTTAAGTAATCTTTATGATATTTTGCTTGCAAGTTCTCTGATAGGCTTGTGCTCTTGAGTAGTTTTTATCCAATTTGCATATTCAATATGGCTGCTCAGTGGCCATTTTTATGTTTCTTTTGGCAGCTATTTCAAGGAAACTGGTGAAAGAAACTTAGATTTTTTACATATTTCCCAATCATCTAGTAGTGTTCCTGTTTTATATATATATATATATATATATATATATATATATATATATATATATATATATATATATATATACATTTTTTCCCTTGTTGTTGTTGGTGGTGTTTTTTTTTTTGTTTGTTTGTTTGTTTGTTTTTTTTTGTTTGGTTTTTTTGTATCTCATTTGCATATCTGAAAAAAGGGACCATAACAGACATTTGAGTTCATTGCTATCCGGTTACCTGAAGCTGCATTCATCTGTATGGATCAAGACGTAAACACAGGTCTCAGAAAAATCACTCTCATGTTCTCTTCAGGTCAGTGGTGGCCTGGCGGTAAGGTGCTTTATCACTGATTCTAAGGTTGGGGGGGTTCAAGCACACTTGTACTCTGTCCTCGCCTGGAATCGGCTGGGATGGGCGCCAGCCTTCCCTTGACCCTAATTAGGATTAAGCGGTTATGGAAAATGAATGAATGAATGTTCTTTTCAATTTGTCATTTAGAGAGTTGTGATGTTTGCAAAACATGAGCTCATGTGTGGGCGCATTTATGGAAAGAAAAAGAAGATTCATTACCTTGGATCCATGGACTGAAAAGAAGAAGTTAGGCAGTAACCATGCTGTCCAAGAATGGATACTACTGCGTGTCTTAAATTAATAAGAAAAAGCCATTTAATTCACTTTTCTCCATTTACCAAGACATGTCTTTGATTATTACTCTGATAATTAACTGCCGCACACATATTGCCAGTAATAATATTGATTGATTATCTCATCGTAAAAATACAAGCTTTTTCCTTTCTTGTAATTTTGTTGAAAGACCTTGGTTCAGTGAATATGAATATGAATTCAGCGGCCAGTTTACTTAGATAAGATTACAACATACAATGGGGCTTGACTGGGAATGCCTCGGTGCCCCCCCGGAAGAGCTGGAGGAAGTGGCTGGGCTGAGGGACGTCTCGACCTCATTACTTAGGCTGCTGCTCCCGCGACCCGACCCCAGATTAAGCAGAAGAAGATAGAATGAGATAATGCAAAATCAAAATGCTTTAAATCAACAAGCTGATTATGGCTTAGTCCTGCAATGGCCTGGCGTACCCCACCATCACCCAGAGTAGGCTGAGATGGGCGCCA
This sequence comes from Plotosus lineatus, assembly GCA_024760905.1. Classification (NCBI taxonomy): domain Eukaryota; kingdom Metazoa; phylum Chordata; class Actinopteri; order Siluriformes; family Plotosidae; genus Plotosus; species Plotosus lineatus. Next base: position 25,878,135 of record CM045732.1, on the reverse strand, counting down.
GGCTGCTTGTGACCCTAACTAGGATGAAGTTGTTCAGAAAATGCATGAATATTTATGGCGTAGTCTGATCGTATTGAAATAGTGTCCAATTTGCGAACATGTTTTTTTATGTTTGACCCACAATGAAGTGAGAGCTGGATCCTTCTATCCAAGGCTAAGTGTTTTAATCAATACCAAAAGGAGGCTCTGACTCCATCAGGTGTTCACAGAGTCAGTGCCAGACAACAGCTGTCTCTCAGGTCAGCATCATATTTCAGTTTTATTTCTGCTCACAATGAACACCTTAATATTACAAACTAATCCTCACCTCATTCTGGTCTCCGAAAGAACAATGTAGAGCCCACTGGTGCATGCCGTCATGTTCTCCTCATAGAGGATACATAAGCATTGTGATGACGTGTGTGTGTGTGTGTGTGTGTGTGTGTGTGTGTGTGTGTGTGTGTGTGTGTGTGTGTGTGTATGAAACAGTGGTGTCCTGGTGGTAAAGGCACTGGGTCACTGATCTCAAGGTTGGGGGTTCCAGCCCCACTCTCAACTGGTTGTCAATGCCCCCCCAGTGCAGCTTACTGGGTTATCAAAGGCCGGCCATGTCTCTCACTGTCTATGGTGTGAGGTTCATGTCAAAGAACCATAGCTGACTTTCGACAAGAGGAGCTGCAAACCCGTCAGTATGTTTCCGCCCTGCGATGGCTTAGCGAGCTGTCCAGGGTGTGCTCTGCCCTCTCCCAGAGGCAGCTGAGATGGGTGCCAGCCTCCCAGCAACATTAATTAAAATGAAGTGGTTCAGAAAATGAATGAATAAATATATTATTTATATGTGCATTAAGGGGCGGTTCAACATTTTCCCAAGCGTACAGAGAGTACATTTTTTTTGACCCCCCTCCGAAAGTGTACAAATAAATGGTGATGATCTCTCGGCAAGATTTTTAAATAAGATATTAAACAAAACAATGGTCAAACCTCTTTTATAAAATAAATCAATGTATTTCCTTGATCAATACCTCTTTTATACACCAGTCAAATAATAATGAAATCAATAAAAAATATATACTTTTAAATAATTCTTTTTAATGACACCGACTTTCATATTAGTATGAAGACATTTGGTTTTAATAATAAAAATGAATTTTTTAATAATATTATTTTATATTAAAATACAATTCAAAATGTCAGCATTTTTTATTGGTCATTGACTTTTGGATGACCATGCTTGAGTTTGTGATCAGCAAGGGCATAGGCTGGTCTGATTGGGGGGGGGTCTCGGTTGACCAGAGCCTAAGCCTTAAAGGGGAAATGAACCGCTGACTAAATAAGTTGGCGGTTGCTTAAGTATAGTTTATTGAAGTGGTTGTGCAGCCATAAGGGTGGGCACAAACCAGTGTCTCTCCCTCACGCCGGTCCCAAGCCCGGATAAATGCAGAGGGTTGTGTCAGGAAGGGCATCCGGCGTAAAACAAATGCCAAATAAACTATGCGAATCAAAAGAAAGAATGACATACCGGATCGGTCGAGGCCCAGGTTAACAACGACCGCCATCGGTGCCGTCAACCAACAGGGTGCTGATGGAAATTGGACTACTGTTGGTCAAAGAAGGAGAGGCGGGAGGCGTGTCCGTTGCCCAGAGAGAGAAGAGGAAAGGCATGAGTCTAGGACTGAAAGTAGGGACTTTGAATGTTGGAACTATGGCAGGAAAAGGTAGAGAGCTGGCTGACATGATGCAGAGGAGGAAGGTGGACATACTGTGTGTTCAGGAGACCAGGTGGAAAGGTAGCAAGGCTAGAAAGATAGGAGCAGGGTTTAGGCTGTTTTATCATGGTGTGGATGGGAAGAGAAATGGAGTCGGAGTCATCTTGAAGGAGGAGTTTGTCAGGAATGTTCTAGAAGTGAAAAGAGTGGCAGACAGAGTGATGAGTCTCAAGTTAGAACTTGAAGGTGTGATGGCCAATGTTGTTAGTGCTTATGCCCCACAGACAGGATGTGAGCGAGAAGAGGAGAGATTCTGGAGGGAGTTAGATGAAGTGATGCAGAGTACCCCCAGAGGTGAAAGAGTGGTCATTGGGGCAGACTTCAATGGACATGTTGGTGCAGGAAACAGAGGGGACGAGGAAGTGATGGGTAGGTTTGGTATCCAGGACAGGAACGCAGAAGGACAGATGTTGGTAGATTTTGCAAAAAGGATGGAAATGGCTGTGGTGAATACTTTCTTCCAGAAGAGAGAGGAGCATAGGGTGACTTATAAAAGTGGAGGTAGGAGCACACAGGTAGACTACATCTTGTGCAGGCGATGTAATTTAAAGGAAGTCAGTGACTGCAAAGTAGTAACGGGTGAGAGTGTTGCCAAACAGCATAGGATGGTGGTGTGCAGGATGCTGCTGATGGTGAGGAAGGTGAAGAAGGCAAAGGCAGAGCAGAAGACAAAGTGGTGGAAGTTGAAAAAGGAAGAGTGTCGGGTTGTCTTCAAGGAGGAGTTGAAACAGGCTTTGGGTGGTCACGAAGTGCTTCCAGATGACTGGACAACTACAGCTAATGTGATCAGGGAGACAGGTAGGAGAATACTTGGTGTATCATCTGGAAGGAAAGTAGATAAGGAGACTTGGTGGTGGAATGAGGAAGTGCAGCAGTGTGTACAAAGGAAGAGGTTAGCTAAGAAGAAGTGGGATGTGGAGAAAAGAGTAAACAAGAGTACAGGGAGACACAGCGTAAGGCAAAGGTAGCAGTGTCAAAGGCCAAACAGAGCGCATTTGATGACTTGTATGCTCGGTTGGAAAGTAAACAGGGAGAAAATGATTTATACAGGTTGGCACAGCAGAGAAATAGAGATGGAAAGGACGTGCAGCAAGTTAGATTGATAAAGGACAGAGAGGGAAATGTATTGACTGATGACAGAAGTGTGCTGGGAAGATGGAAAGAGTACTTTGAAGAGCTGATGAATGAGGAAAATGAGAGAGAAAAAAGAGTAGAAGAGGTGACTGTTGAGGACCAGGAAGTAGCAAAGATTAGTAAGGGTGAAGTGAGGAGGGCATTGAAGAGGATGAAGAATGGAAAGGCAGTTGGTCCTGATGACATACCGGTGGAGGTATGGAAGCGTCTAGGAGAGGTAGCAGTAGATTTTCTGACAAGGACATTTAACAAGGTCTTAGAGAGTGAGAGAATGCCAGAGGAATGGAGGAGAAGTGCGCTGGTGCCCATTTTTAAGAACAAGGGAGACGTGCAGAGTTGTGGCAACTACAGAGGGATAAAGTTGATGAGCCATACGATGAAGTTATGGGAAAGAATAGTGGAAGCTAGACTAAGGGCAGAGGTCAGCATTTGTGAACAACAGTTTGGTTTCATGCCAAGAAAGAGCACCACAGATGCAGTGTTTGCCTTGAGGATGTTAATGGAGAAGTACAGAGAAGGTCAGAGGGAGCTGAATTGTGCCTTTGTGGATCTGGAGAAAGCATATGACAGGGTGCCGAGAGTGGCAGAGAAGTATGTTGGAGTGGTGCAGGACATGTATGAGAGATGTAAGACAGTGGTGAGGTGTGCTGTCGGTGTGACAGAAGAGTTCAAGGTGGAGGTGGGACTGCATCAAGGGTCAGCTCTCAGCCCCTTCTTGTTTGCTATGGTGATGGACAGGCTGACAGATGAGGTTAGACAAGATTCCCCATGGACTATGATGTTTGCAGATGACATTGTGATCTGTAGTGAGAGCAGAGAACAAGTGCAGGAAAATCTAGAGAGGTGGAGGTATGCCCTGGAACGGAGGGGAATGAAGATTAGCCTCAGTAAGACAGAATACATGTGCATGAATGACAAGGACCCAGGAGATTACAGGGAGCAGAGATAAGAAAGGTGGAGGATTTTAAGTACTTAGGCTCAACAATCCAAAGCAATGGAGAGTGTGGAAAAGAGGTGAAGAAGCGTGTGCAGGCAGGTTGGAATGGTTGGAGAAAAGTATCCGGTGTGATGTGTGATAGGAGGGTATCGCAAGAATGAAAGGAAAAGTATACAAGACGGTGTTGAGGCCAACGATGTTTTATGGTTTAGAAACAGTGGCCCTGGGGAAAAGACAGGGGGCAGAGCTGGAGGTAGCAGAGATGAAAATGTTGAGGTTCTCTTTGTGAGTAGCGAGGATGGATAGGATTAGGAATGAGCACATGTAAGACATTTTGGAGACAAAGTCAGAGAGGCTAGATTGAGATGGTTTGGACATGTACAGAGGAGGGATAGTGAGTATATTGGAAATAGGATGCTAAGGCTGGAACTACCAGGCAAAAGGCCTAGGGGAAGACCAAAGCGACGATTCATGGATGTGGTGAAGGAGGACATGAAGGTCGTTGGTGTAAGAGAAGAAGATGCAAAGGATAGGGTGAGATGGAGGCAGATGATTCGCTGTGGCGACCCCTGAAGGGAAAAGCCGAAAGGAAAAGAAGAAGAAGTTTATTGAAGTGATTGTGGCTTAAATTTTATATCACAAATAAACCATTGCACACACAGCGGTTTTGTTTTATGTGCTTGTCGTATAAGTTATCGATCTGAAAGCCGCCATTGCTAAGTGCCCACCTACACAAAGTTACCGTGACATCACTGAGTTGATACAAAGTACCACATAAAGTATAATGCATGCATGTCACAGCATAGGATATAAACAACATGGAATCTCACACCAACAACACGCACAGTTTTTCAGCAGCAGACGATTCATCTCTTACTCTCAGTAGATGAATCAAATCTTATAGTTCAACCAAAAACATTCTCAAATATATTTTATACAAACTATATCTGCAAGTACATGTGCTAAATACATTTACAAATTGAGCTAAAGTTATTTCTCCAAGGCACAAACAAATATTATTACATATTTACAGCACAAAAGCATACTATTAATTTTATAAAAGTACTGACCATGAGGCTGCAGATACAGGCTGGATGGCTTATGATTATTTTAGCCTTTCATTCTCTATGCGTCAATGTTTGTGTTCTAACACATGTGCGGGGCAGTGGTGGTCAGTGGTATAGGGCACCGGATTGCTGATCCAAAGGTTGGGGGTTCGAGTCCCACTCTCCACAAGGTTGTCACTGCCCCCCCCCCCCCCCCCAGTGCAGCTAACTGGGTTATCAAAGGCCGGCCATGTCTCTCACTGTCTATGGTGTGAGGAATGTAAAAGAACCATTGCTGACTTTCGACAAGAGTAGGCTGCAAAGCCGTCAGCGTGTTTCCGCCCTGTGATGGCCTGGCGAGCTGTCCAGGGTGTACTCTGCCCTCGCCCTGAGTTGGCTGGGATGGGAACCAGCCTCCCCGCGACCCTAATTAGGATGAAGCGGTTTCAGAAAATGAAATGAACTGATGAACACATGTTCAGGAGCCGGAGGCGGAACTAACAAACTGTGCTTTATTCTCACACTCGCACTTTGTTTGATTGACAGTGTTCAGCTATTATTGCTTACTCTTTGTTGATTGGTCAGGTCGGGCTTGCACATGCGCGCGTTACACGTTAACTTCCCGTTTACTTCCTGACTCGTCATGCGGAACTTATCTCCAACTTTCTCTTCAATAACAGTCATTAAGTTTATTTATAAGATTGTGACTACACATAATTTCTTGTTCAGTGGAAGTCAACTCCTGCTGTGTGTGTGTGTGTGTGTGGGGGGGGGGGTGCACGTACCCCCCCCAACCTATGCTCTTGATCAGCTGCCTTCTGATGTTTCAGCAGCTGATACCAGGTTGGGTAGTATTCATTGCAGACTTTGCAGATATGCAACACCGCAGGTGGTTGGCGAATCATGCATTGAGAGTTTCAAACGTACACGCACAAAAAAAAAAAAAATATATATATATATATATATATATATATTCTTCTATAATCACCTGAAGAGAGAGGATGGTTTCACCAGCCCTCGAAACAGATCTGTAGTGATAAATGGAGTTTCAATAGAAAGTCTTTGTCCTGTCCTTTTATTATATATATATATATATATATATATATATATATATATATATATATATATATATATATATATATATATATATATATATATATATATATATATATATATATATATATATATATATATATATATATATATATATATATATATATATATATATATATACGAGCACATGTATTATTGTTGATTGACATTTTTATATTAAAACGCGTACACAGACATCTTACCCCATCCCCCCTAGCGTACGCTTTGTACACTTATGTAAATGTTGAATGACCCCTAAAGAAGCATAATATTATCTATTATAAATAAGGCAATTCATGTATTGGTTATTTTTTATTTATTTTCTTCATCAACTGTAATGAATCCACAATAAAGTGGAATCTTTTCTTTTCATGATGCCCTTTGACATTTCTAAACCTGAGATAATGGAATAGGTTGCTATGAAGCCTGGAATGCACTGGTTCGATCACTGAGGGTCATTGTCAAGGTTAATCTTGTAATCTTGGACTGAAATGCTGGATCTGTATCAGGCTTCAATGGTTTGATCAGCACACAATGGATCCAGTCTTTTCTACCAGCATACCAGCATGCTCTGTATCATGATCACATTTACCTGTTATCACTGGGGTGGGCCGGATAGAACAGTCAAATATATATACTAGTGTATATATATATATATATATATATATATATATATATATATATATATATATATATATATACATAACCTACCGCCAAATTCCCACTGTTAGGACCTTGAGCAAGGCCCTTCACCCTCACATGCTCACGAATGGCATATAAATCCAAGTCCTCAAAGCCGACACACTTATCAACTCAAGACAGTTATACCGACAATCATGAATTCCAAATGTCCATGAGATTGGCATTCTTTCATTTTTTGTAGTCGCTTAACCATTATTAGGGTCACAGGGAGGCTGGTGCCCACCCCAGCTGACTCCGGGTGAGGGCAGAGTGCACCCTGAACAGCTCGTCAGGCCATCGCAGGGTGGAAACATACTGATGGCTATGTCCTCTTGTCGAAAGTCAATGCTTTTTTTTTTTTTTTTATTCAAATGAATCTTACACCATAAATAGTGAGAGACATGGCCGACCTTTGATAACCCAGTTAGCTGCATTGTGGGGCAGTGACAACCGGTTGAAAGTGGGACTTGATCGCCCAACCTTGGAATCAGTGATACTGCAACTTTACCACCAAGCCAGCACTGCCCATGAGATTAGAAATTATCTATTTGCTATTTTGCAATATATCTATTATATATTTGCAGCATTTTCCTTAACTTTTTCCCTATTTTTCCTTAATTTCCTTATTTTTTTATTTTTCAATTAATATTTTTTGAAAATTCTGCGATGCACTGAAGCCGCAGAAACTGAAGCATGAAGTAGCGAGGGATCTCTGTATTAATAATTATATACATTTTTTTTACGGTCAAACCAAATTTTTGATGTACAGGGTTGCAAAATATCTCATTGTATGCTTTGAATAATTAGCTGTCGAAGTCACAACCTCAATCTAAGGCACACTCCTTATTTCTGTTTTTTGCACCTGCACTCTCTTCAAGTCGATCTTTCTTCACGGTCTTAAAACACATGCCTCTTGCCATTTCCCCGATCCGACTCTTCTGATTGCGGTTGTGTCTAAAGGCTCCTTGCTATGCCGCCGCTTTGAAAGGTCAGAGGGAAGCTGCGGATCAATTCCCAGCTTATTGCTCAGTAACTGAGTCAGAGAAAGTGATTCATTTGGCTTCGGGGAGGGGTGCATGAGTGTGTGTGTGTGTGTGTGTGTGGGTGTGGGTGTGTGTGGGTGTGTGCGTGTGTGTGTGTGTGTGTGTGTGTGTAGGTGGGTGAGTGGGTGTGGGTTAATACATCTCCTGATGAGATTTTGCCTTGTGCACCTTATCTCCGAGCAGCACCAGTATATCATTGACATACAGGTTAGAGTCTAGACGAGCTGGGATTGGATTCGAGTTCATTTTCTGTTAGGTTGTTGATGTTTTTTTTTTTTTTAAGAAGGTAAATAGGATTGTGTTGGAAATTTGAAGCAATCTGAAGGGTTTTTTTTTGCACTTGTGAAGTTAAACAGGAGTCTTAGAGGGTGCATGTAAACATAATTAATGCTTCCTGCTGAGAAAGTTTTGGATTGCTGAAGGGTGGCAGGGGACAGCTGGCAGGGAGCAACTGTGGGGGGTAAAGTCGCACAAAGAGATGGAGAAGGATGCCAGGCAACATTAGTTACACTCAATTCTCAGTGACCCGCACGGCTTGGCACATAGGGATGCAACAGACATTTTCACACGATGGCGGCTCGTTTGCAAATACCGCTTGAAAAGATTGATGGAGGGCATCGGGACAAATCTGCTGGGAGTAAATTAGGCGTTTTACAGAAATCCACCAATGCAGTTCTGTTTAATCTTTATCTATTAATAAATGCACAGGAATTATAGGATTTTTTCACAATTATTTCACATTCTGATAATTCAATTTGACATATGTTCATATCATCAGCTAATAAAAAATTATGAGTATTACGAGTACCGACTTCAAAGAATTAATTAATAAAGCATAGTGCAGACATAGTGCTTTTTTAATTCTTATGAAGATAACTTCAGAAAGAATGGATGAACCCTGCTAGATTTTGTATAGATGGATATGGGAGTCCTTCTGGTATATGTACATAACAAAATTAAAAACAAACCAAGAAAAAAAGAACAAGTGCGAAAAAAAACAAGCATGTTATAATTTCCCAGAGCTCCTTATGATTTAAAATAATTCCTTATGTTTTGTAATTACAGCTTTATGCCAAGTTAACACCATTAAACCCGAGCAATACTTGAATAAATGCAGAAATAATCTGAGGGGAAGAAAAGACCATGAATATTAACTGTGAGAATAATTCTGTCCGGGACTTGAGGGTGGAGAATAAAATGCACCAAGGGTCTCCAACCGTGCTCCCGGAAAGTGATATTACCAACTGTAATCATGCTTACCTGATCGTTGTCTTAATAACCGTTCGATCAGTGAATAGAAATCTGTTCGATTTTGGTTTCAGCCAAAACTGCATGAAGGTACATCTCCAGGAACAGGTTAGCGATCCCTGATATACATGATACATATCATCAGTTCATTTTCCGTAACCACTTAATCCTAATTAGAGTCGCTGGGAGGCTGGCACCCATCCCAGCCGACCCCGGGCGAGGGCAGAGTACACCCTGGACAGCTTTCCAGGCCATCGCAGGGCAGAAACATGCTGACGACTATGCAGCTACTCTTGTTGAAAGTCAGCAATGGTTCTTTTACATGAACCTCTCACCATAGACAGTGAGAGACATGGCTGGCCTTTGATAACGCAGTTAGCTGCACTGGGGGATTGGGCAGTGATAACCTTGTGGAGCATGGGACTTGAACCCCCAATCAGCGATCCAGCATTCTATATCACTAGGCCACCACTGCCCTGTCACATACATATATTTTTGATTAAAAAAAAAAAAAAAAAAAAAAATATATATATATATATATATATATACACACCATTCCAAGTTGGTTCCATTTCTGCACGAAGCATCTCCACTCTCCATGGTGAGCTTTCCAGTTTATTCCAAAAGTGTTGAGGCCATGGCTCTATAGAGGTCACTCAGATTCTTATGTTCCAACCTTGACAAATCTTCATGAAGAGCAGAGCCACACTGCCATGCTGATGCATGTCTATGATAACTACTACTACTACTACTACTACTACTACTACTACTACTACTACTACTATTACTACTACTACTACTACTACTACTACTACTAATAATAATAATAATAATGACAAGAGCAAGGGCAGTGGTGGCCTAATGGTGAAGGTGCTGGATCACTGATCCTAAGGTTGGGGGTTCAAGCTCCACTCACCACAGATTGTCACCGTCCCCCCCAATGCAGCTAACTGGGTTCTCAAAGGCCGCCATGTCGCTCACTGTCTATGGTGTAAGGTTCATGTAAAAGAACCATTGCTGACCTTTGACAAGACTAGAGTATTGTTGGGAATTGAAAGCCTGAGTGGTGGAACTTTAGTGATGTAAACCTCAAACATATTTTCAATGTTTTAACTGGTGATGTTTTCATGACTTGTGAATCCAACTGACACATCTTTTTAAACTGATGCTCAAGCTCTGTCACATGGGCGTGAGTGTTTTCTGTTCAGAGCTGCTCACAGTTGTACCTTCTTGGATTTTTTTCATTGATAGTTGAGGTTTTGTCAGGATTTGAAATTATGACCAGTTGGTTGTTGATGGCTCTGTAGATGGATAGTGAGCAGGTTGCTATGGTCTGTGCTGGCTGGCAAAATTAATTCTTTATTTAAGGATCGGTCACACACCTTTACAGCTTAATCACGGCCAAAACCCGGCCAAAAATGGTTTCCCGTGAAGCAAACGGGTCGTGTTGATGTCGAGTTTAAGATGTGTTGATTTTTAGATGTGGCAGGACGTGGGGGAAAATTTGCATGGCGCTGGACGTAGAAAAAAGTTTTGATCTGCTCAAAATTTTAGACTGCGGACAACCACGTGGTAAAGACGTGCTAAAGACTTGCAACACACGTGAAACACACGTAATAATCTGTGTTCTGGCAGTGATAAAAACTTGGGGAGACATGCTAAGACACAAAAGTGGCTATCCACCCTTATGACAACGCCAAGCCACAGTTATTAGTGATTAAGCAGTGCTATGGCAGTGCTATGGCAGTGGAGTGCCCATTTTACGTCCACTCTCAAGATGTGATCGGCAGTGATACAGACGTGATGAGACAGTGATTAGCCGTGGTAACTTGTAGTTTTTTTTCCCACATTCGAACACGTATTTTGCCTAAGTTGCCTTACAGGTTGCTGGACGTGGTTAGCCGTGCTTAGGCAATGTTTTAGCAGTGGAACAGCCGCCGACGACCTTACCACGTAAAAAGCACGTACAAAGCACGGCCAAGCCAAAATTGACCAAAAGTTATCACTTATGACCATGTCCACCAGACGTTTCAGAACATTTTGTACGTGATTTAGACGTGGAATGCTATGTGACCGGGGCTTTAGTCATTGCAGGTGCTGGCGAGGGGCATGGCGGTTGCCGGAAGGCGAGTCCCAGAAGCGCACACCTGGTCCCACTCTGCAATCAGCAAGCAGCCAGCTATAAATGGGAGCGGTGTGCTTGCTGTCAGAAGATTGTTTTCCCCGTGATTCCGTTCCTCGGCTTTCTCTTTGACCCCTGGTATCTTGCTTCGTGCTCGACCAGTTCCATTGACTTAGTATTTCCGTGATTTACAGCTCCTAGTGTTTAATACATTGTTGAACCTTCTAATGGTCTCCTGCATCTCTGAATCCAACGCATACACTCCAGGCTTAACAGAATCTTCTGACCTGAAACATGGACCCAGCAGAGACCGCGCAGCTTTGACGGACACTATCTGACCAGGGCTACCTGCTGGGACGACACGACTCCACCTTGCGTCACTTCACTTCAGTTATCCCTAAACATCCGAGGATGTCGTTGGGGTGCCTTCATGGCGAGACCTGGGCTGATTTGGCCTGACAGAGCCCATCCCTCTCCAGGTCGTAGAAACATACTGACGGCGTTGCAGCCTACTCTTTACGACAGTCAGCAATGGTTCTTTAACATGCCTCTCACCATAGATAGTGAGAGACATGGCCTGCCTTTGATAACCCAATTAGCTGCAATGGGGGACCTTGCGTCAGATGATGGACAATCTCCAGCACATAACCACCAGCTTGGCGTAGCTCGGCAGAAGGATGGACGCCGTCGTCACTCACCTCGCTGCCACGACCCCGCCCCCTCACCCTTCATTTTCCACTGCAGTAGCAGTGCCAGCACTAGCTATACTTCCCACGCACTGAGAACCACTCATCCCCACGCTAGCCAGGTATTCGGGTGCGATCGGCTCCTGCGCACAATTCCTTCACCAGTGTCTGCTCATCTTCAGCCAGCAGCCGCTCACATACTCCACTGATCAAGCAAAAACCGCCTACATCATGAGCCTACTCACAGAGCAAGCCTCGTCCTGGGCGCTAGCGGTCGCCACCCATACCCCGGAATTATGCTCCCAGTTAGACCAGTTCATGCAAGAAATGAAGAAGATTTTCGGCGAAAGGGGAGGAGGCGAGCTCCCAGCTCCTACGAATTCGGAAAGGCTTATGGTCGGTGGCGGAGTACGACATCCAATTCTGGATTCTCGCCATCGAAAGCAGCTAGAACGACCCCGCGCTCCAGGGGGGCTTTCCTGCAGGGTCTTAATGAAAGGCTGAAAGACAAGCTCGTGGCCTGGGACAAGACGACTACTCTTGAGGAATTGATTGCCTTGTCTACCAGACTGGACACCCAGCTGAGAGAGAGGGATAGATCCCAGAAGGACGCCCCACCTCAAACTCACTCACCATTTTCCCCTCTAAGGGAGGATGACAGTCAAGAACCCATACAGGTGAACCGCACCAGACTGACAGCTGAAGAGCGGCACCGGCGGCTGGCCAACAGTCTCTGCATCTGCGCCGAGAAGGGCCATTACCTCGCCCAGTGTCCCATGTGGCAGGGTCCGACAGCTACAAGAGGATCCTCCACGACACCTGGGAAGCACCTGCAAGTTCAAGGTACGCTACACTCCGTGCAACACTCTCATCCTGTAGACGTATTCATTGACTCAGGCGCTGACGCTAACTTTATTGATCCGGTGATGGTTGAGCTCCACGACCTGCCCGTGGACGAACTCGAGACCCCCAAGGAGGTAGTGGCCATTGATGGCCGACTCATAGCTTGCATCACGCACAAGACCAAGCCAGTTAAGCTCAGTTTGTCCGGTAATCACCAGGAATATTTGGAACTATTTGTTCTCCCTGCCTCTCTCTTCCCGAGTGTTGGGGTGGCCATGGTTGCAGACCCACACTCTCCACATCGATTGGCACACCCTCACCATATGCAGCTGTAGTGACTTCTGTCTGCAATACTGCCTAATGGCGGCCGTACCCCCCCAAGCTTCACGAACCTCGGTCAACCTAGAGGATCTGGACTTAGCCGGCATGCCCAAAGAATATCACAACCTGCAAGAGGTCTTCAGCAAGGACCGGGCTTGCTCATTACCTCCTCATCGACCGTACAACTGCACCATTGACCTACTCCCAGGTTCCACGCTCCCTTCCTAGCGACTATACAACCTCTCGAAGTCGAAGAAAGACGCCATGGAGGCATACATTAACGAGTCGCTGGCTGAAGGTCTTATTTGGCCCTCATCTTCTCCAGTAGGCACTGGATTCTTTTTCGTTGAAAAGAAAGACAAGACCCTGAGACCTTGCATCGATTACACGGGCCTGAACCATATCACCACATAAAACGAGTACCCTCTCCCCCTAATCGATTAAGCCTTCACCCCTCTCCATGATGCTACCTTTTTTTTTCCAAGCTGAACCGGAGAAACACCTACCACTTAGTCCGAATTCGGGAGGGGGACAAGTGGAAGACGGCCTTCAACACGCCCCTGGGGCACTTCGAATACCCGGTCATGCCATTCGGACTAACCGATGCCCCGGCGGTTTTCCAAGCTCTGATCAACGATGTGCTTAGGGACATGCTGAACCACTTTGTATTCGTATACCTGAACGACATCCTGATCTTCTCTAGAGACCAAGACGAACATCTCCGCCACGTGAGAATGGTACTAAAGAGGCTCCTGGAGAACAGATTGCTCGTTAAGGCAGAAAATTTTGAGTTTCATGTCCCCTCAGTCTCCTTCCTGGGGTTCACCGTGGAGAAGGGGCAGATAAGACCCGACCCGTCAAAGCAGTGGCGGAGTGGCCGATTCCAGGGATGCGGACACAGCTGCAGAGGTTCCTGGGGTTTGCAAAATTCTATCGCTGGTTGTGCGGGACTACAGCCACCTAGCAGTCCCCACTCGCACAGTTGACATCACACAAGACACCGTTCCAGTGGTCCCCAAGTGCCCAGGTGACATTTGAGAGGCTGAAGGCCAAATTCGTCAATACACCCGTACTGATCCACCTAGACCCCTCGCTGCAGTTTGTGGTGGAAGTCGATGCCTCGGACTCGGGGCTGGGGGCAGTCCTCTCCCAACGGTCTCCCACAGACCAGAAGCTACACCCATGCACCTTCTTCTCCCGTTGCTTGTCCCCGGCGGAACAGATTTATGATGTTCAGGAATCGCGAGCTGCCGGCGGTAGTCTTGGCGCTCCAGGAATGGAGCTTATCCCTTTGTGGTCTGGACTGACCATAAAAACCTATCCTACCTCTGTACAGCCAAGAGGTTGAACTGTCGTCAGGCACGATGGTCAATCTACTTGGGAAGGTTCAACTTCACACTGACATACTGACCTGGCTCCCGGAATATGAAGCCAGACACTCTCTCCAGGCAGTTCTCCTCGGGTGAAGACACTACCATGGAGGCCATCCTGCCCCCCTCCTGTATACTTGAAGCAGCCCAATGGGAGGTAGAACCGCTAGTTCGGGACACCCATCAGGGGGAACCGGAGCCCGTCGGGTGCCCCCAATGTCGACTATATGTTCCCCCGCCGACCAGAGCCCCAGCACTCCAGTGGGCTCACTCCTCAAAATTAGCCTGCCACCCCGGAACCCACCAAACTTTCTTCCTGCTTCAACAATGCTTCTGGTGGCCAACGATGGTAGCGGACACCAGGGAGTTTGTGGGAGCTTGTGCCACCTGTGCCCGGAGCAAGTCCTCCCATCGTGCACCCACGGGTCTCCTCCAACCCTTACTCAAACCCCATCACTCCTGGTCGCACATTGCGGTGGACTTTGTCACAGGTTTACCCCCATCTGCGGTCAACACTGTTATCCTGACAATAGTGCACCGGTTCTCCAAGGTGGTTCACTTCGTCGCCCTACCCAAACTCCCCATTGGCAATGGAAACAGCTGGTCTCCTAGTCCAACACGTCTTTCGCCTCCATGGCATCCCCCAGGACGTCATTTCAGACCGGGCCCCCAGTTTGCATCCAGAGTTTGGAAGGCGTTCTGCGACACCTTGGGAGTTTCCTGCAGCTTAACCTCTGGCTACCATCCTCAGTCGAACGGGCAGGCAGAACGAGCGAATCAAAGCCTCGGATCCTCCCTGCACTGCGTCGCCTCCCACCTCCCAGCCTCCTGGGCCACACACCTCCCATGGGTTGAATACGCACACAATTCTCTGATTTGCACCGCCACTGGGATGTCCCCCTTCATGGTGATTAATGGGTTCCAGCCTCCCCTGTTTCACAGCCAGGAGGTCAAAGTGGCTGTCCCATCCATCCAGGCACAGTTTCACAGAGCACACCGGGTCTGGAAGGAAGCACATGCTGCCCTGGCACGAACAGTGGCCCGAAACCGGAAGATTGCCGATCGTTGCCAAACCCCGGCACCTCCCTACACGGTCGGGCAACAAGTGTGGCTCCCCTCCCGGGACCTACCCCTGCAAGTCAACTCTAAAAAACTGTCCTCCAGATACATTGGGCCCTATGTAATAGAGAAAATTATAAACCCCAGCGCCATCCGACTGAGACTCCCACCCTCACTGAAGGTACACCCAGTATTTCATGTTTCCCTGATTAAGCCCATGGTAGAAAGTCCCCTCCACCCCCTCCTCCCCAGGTGATTGATGGACATCCCGCATACACAGTCAACCGAATCCTTGATGTACGCATGCAGGGTCGAGGCTTTCAGTACCTAGTGGACTGGGAGGGCTGGGAGGGGTATGGACCCGAAGAACGTTCATGGATACCCGCTCCCTAATCCTGGACCCGGACTTATTAGACAAATTCTATCGTCAGTTCCCGAACAAGGGGGGGGGGGGGGTGTGTACTGTTATGGTCTGTGCTGGCTGGTGGAATTAATTCTTTCTGTAGTCATTGCAGGCACTGGCGAGGGGCGTGGCAGTTGCCGGTAGACGAGTCCCAGAAGAGCCCACCTGGTCTCACTCTACAATCAACAAGCAGCCAGCTATAAATGGGAGTGGCGTGCTTCCCTCGGATGTCAGAAGATTGTTTTCTCCATGATTCCGTTCCTTGGCTTTCTCTTTGACCCCTGGTATCTTGCTTCGTGCTCGACCAGTTCCATTGACCTAGTATTCCCGTGATTTACAGCTCCTAGTGTTTAATTAATTGGTGAACCTTCTTATGGTCTCTTGCATATCTGGATCCAACGCATACACTCCAGGCTTAACACTGATAGATAGATAGTGGATTGATAGATGGGTGGAT
The DNA here is from genome assembly GCA_024760905.1 of Plotosus lineatus. Taxonomy (NCBI): domain Eukaryota; kingdom Metazoa; phylum Chordata; class Actinopteri; order Siluriformes; family Plotosidae; genus Plotosus; species Plotosus lineatus. The sequence continues at coordinate 25,861,948 of CM045732.1, read as the reverse complement.
GGAAGGACGTTTACTCGGTTCCTGTCCATTCGACATGACAAATACATTGGTATCAAGACAATGTTTGTATCTGTATAGAGCCATAACAATTTCAAGTACTTTTTGAATGTTAATTTGATTTAGTTGAATGAGGTTCATTTAATTTAACAAATTTAATTGCTCTCTCACAGCTCTGAATATGTTTGGTGTTTTTTCTGAATAAATTATGCCACAGTTTCCTTCAGAAAATCAATCAAGTTGTTCTTTGCTCTCTTTCTCTCTTGCACCCCCATTTTAAAGAAAGTAACAAATAATCACACTTGATTTCAAGAAAACATATCAATTAACAAAAAAAAAATACTAATCAGCATTAAAATAATTTTTAGGAAAAGTGAAAGGTGCAGTTGTATTTTCGAGGGATACAGTGAGGCTCAACCGCAAAAGATTTTGTTTTTGTACATCTAATCGAGACTGGGAAATGGAGACGAGTAAATGCATCTGATATTCATTAAAATTTAACAAGAGGAGCATTTTGGAAGAATACAGTCATTAAAATTTCATCCAACAACAAAAAAATAAGTAGAGGAAGCTTTACTGTGCCACAGGTTTAATACAAATGATGGTGCGCCTTCACATCTGTTCGCCATGCCAACTGTATTTCGATGGCCATTAAAATTCAGTGATTCAGTTATTTTGGAAAACAAGAGCTGCAATAGCTTTGCAATCTCTCTCTCTCTCTCTCTCTCTCTCTCTCTCTCTCTCTCTCTCTCTCTCTCTCTGTCATACACACACACACACACACACACACACACACACACACACACACAGGCACACACTCCCTTTCTTTTGTGTCAGACCCCTTTATAAATTAAAACAATCTTATTATTAAGATTATTATGATTTATTTAGAACATCCTTGTTGTCTCTGATATGTAAATGTGAAGAACTGTGAAGATTCACGTGGCAAAAGCAAAGCTAACGACTTCACCGGATCTGCTGTTGTCTACAGCTTGTCTTATTATTGCCACTGCACAAAAACAACAAATTATATTTCTTTTGGTGATGTCCCATGTTTTTTAAGATAAAAAAATATTGGATTTAAAAAACGGATTGCCAACAAGAATTACTTTTGACAATTCTGCAGCAAGGATAGCACATAATTATCTGTAATCAAAATGTTTTATTCCTTGCAGAAATATATGTGGTATACCCGTTTATATAGGTGTGACAGCTACGTGTCCAGTTAAAGTTATTATAAATGATCATTTATTCATTCATTCACTTTCTTCTTCTTCTTCTTTTCCTTTCGGCTGTTCCCTTCAGGGGTCGCCACAGCAAATGATCTGCCTCCATCTCTCCCTGTCCTCTGCATCTTCTACTCTTACTCCAACGACCTTCATGTCCGCCTTCACCGCATCCATAAATCTTCTCTTTGGTCTTCCTCTGGGCCTTTTGCCTGGTAGTTCCAACCTCAGCATCCTACGACCAATATACTCACTATCCCTCCTCTGTACATGTCCAAACCATCTCAATCTAGCCTCTCTGACTTTGTCTCCAAAACATCTAACATGTGCTGTCCCTCTGATGTACTCATTTCTGATCCTATCCATCCTCGTTACTCCCAAAGAGAACCTCAACATTTTCATCTCTGCTACCTCCAACTCTGACTCCTGTCTTTTCTCCAGGGCCACTGTCTCTAAACCATACAACATTGCTGGCCTCACCACCGTCTTGTACACTTTTCCCTTCATTCTTGCCGATACTCTGCTATCACACATCACACCGGACACTTTTCTCCATCCATTCCAACCTGCCTGCACGCGCTTCTTCACCTCTTTTCCCCACTCTCCATTGCTCTGGATTGTTGAGCCTAAGTACTTAAAATCCTCCACCTTCTTTATCTCTGCCCCCTGTAACCTCAAAGTTCCTCTTGGGTCCTTGTCGTTCACACACATGTATTCTGTCTTACTAAGACTAACCTTCAATCCCCTCCTTTCCAGGGCATACCTCCACCTCTCTAGATTTTCCTCCACTTGGTCTCTGCTCTCACTACAGATCACGATGTCATCTGCAAACATCATAGTCCATGGAGATTCTTGTCTAACCTCGTCTGTTAGCCTGTCCATAACCATAGCAAACAAGAAGGGGCTGAGAGCTGACCCTTGATGCAGTCCCACCTCCACCTTGAACTCTTCTGTCACACCAACAGCACACCTCACCACTGTCTTACATCTCTCATACATGTCCTGCACCACTCTAACATACTTCTCTGTCACTCCAGACTTCCTCATACAATACCACAGTTCTTCTCTCGGCACCCTGTCATAGGCTTTCTCCAGATCCACAAAGGCACAATGCAGCTCCCTCTGACCTTCTCTGTACTTCTCTATTAACATCCTCAAAGCAAACACTGCATCTGTGGTGCTCTTTCTGGGCATGAAACCAAACTGTTGTTCACAAATGCTGACCTCTGCCCTTAGTCTTGCTTCCACTATTCTTTCCCATAGCTTCATTGTCTGGCTCATCAACTTTATCCCTCTGTAGTTGCCACAACTCTGTACATCCCTTGTTCTTAAAAATGGGCACAAGCACCTGGCATCTGCTCACTTTCTAAGACCTTGTTGAATATTCTTGTCAGAAAATCTACTGCTACCTCTCCTAGACACTTCCATACCTCAACTGGTATGTCATCAGGGCCAACTGCCTTTCCACTCTTCATCCTCTTCAATGCCCTCCTCACTTCTCCCTTACTAATCTTTGCTACTTCCTGCTCCTCAACGGTCACCCCTTCTACTCTTTTTCTCTCTCATTTTCTTCATTCATCAGCTCTTCAAAGTACTCTTTCCATCTTCCCAGCACACTTCTGTCATCAGTCAATACATTTCCCTCTCTGTCCTTTATCACTCTAACTTGCTGCATGTCTTTCCCATCTCTATTTCTCTGCTGTGCTAACCTGTATAGATCATTTTCTCCCTCCTTACTGTTCAACCTATCATACAAGTCATCATACGCCCTCTGTTTGGCCTTTGACACTGCTACCTTCGCCTTACGCTGTGTCTCCCTGTACTCCTGTTTACTCTCTTTGGTCCTGTCAATGTCCCACTTCTTCTTGGCTAACCTCTTCTTTTGTACACACTCCTGCACTTCCTCATTCCACCACCAAGTTTCCTTATCTACTTTCCTTCCAGAGGACACACCAAGTACTCTCCTACCGGTCTCCCTGATCACATTGGCTGTGGTTGTCCAGTCCTCTGGAAGCACTTCCTGACTACCCAAAGCCTGTTTCAACTCCTCCTTGAAGACAACACGACACTCTTCCTTTTTCAGCTTCCACCACTTTGTCTTCTGCTCTGCCTTTGCCTTTTTTCCTTTTCTCACCATCAGTGTCATCCTGCACACCACCATCCTATGCTGTTTGGCAACACTCTCACCAACTACTACTTTGCAGTCACTGACTTCCTTCAAATTACATCGCCTGCACAAGATGTAGTCTACCTGTGTGCTCTTACCTCCGCTTTCATAAGTCACCCTATGCTTCTGTTTCTTCTTGAAGAAAGTATTCACCACAGCCATTTCCATCCTTTTCGCAAAATCGATCAACATCTGTCCTTCTGTGTTCCTGTCCTGGATACCAAACCTGCCCATCACTTCCTCGTCCCCTCTGTTGCCTGCACCAACATGTCCATTGAAGTCTGCTCCAATGACCACTCTTTCACCTCTCGGGGTATTCTGCATCACTTCATCTAAATCACTCCAGAATCTCTCCTTCTCTTCTAGCTTACATCCTGCCTGTGGGGCATAAGCACTAACAACATTGACCATCACGCCTTCAATTTCTAACTTGAGACTCATCACTCTGTCTGACACTCTTTTCACGTCTAGAACATTCCTGACAAACCCCTCCTTCAAGATGACTCCTACTCCATTTCTCTTCCCATCCACACCATGATAAAACAGTTTAAACCCTGCTCCTAAGCTTCTAGCCTTTCTACCTTTCCACCTTGTCTCCTGAACACACAGTATGTCATTCACTTTCTGTAACCGCTTAATTCTAATTAGAGTCACAGGGAGGCTGGTGCCCATCCAAGCCGACTCCGGGCAAGGGCAAAGTACACCCTGGATGGCTCGCCAGGCCATCGCAGTGCAGAAACACACTGACAGCTATGCAGCTACTCTTGTTGAAAGTCAGCAATGGTTCTTTTATTACATGAGCTTCACACCATAGACAGTGAGAGACATGGCCGTTCTTTAATAACCCAGTTAGCTGCACTGGGGGGACAGTGACAACCCGTTGAGAGTGGGGCTTGAACCCCCAACCTTAGGATCAGTGATCCAGCACCTTTACCACCAGGCCACCACTGTCCCCACCAGGCCACCTCATCCCCCACCAGGCCACCACTGCCATCCCAGGCCATTGCTGCTCACACTAGGGATTACATTTGTTAAATTAATCCATTCCACGGTTGTATTGTATTGACTATAGCCATTTTATAGTGGAGCCTTTCTCAAAGTTTTTAATTGCATGGTAGATACAGCACAACTCAGTACTAAACAGTTTTAAAACATGTCATTGTTTATCAGAGATAAATGAAGATAAATGGCCTGGTGGTAAGGTGCTAGATTACTGACCCCAAAGTTGGGGGTTCAAGTACCAGATTGCTTCTGCTGTCCCCCAGGTGCAGCTAACTATATTATCAAAAGACAGCCACATGTCACTAATGTCTGTGGTGAGAAGCATGGAAAAGAACCATTGCTGACTCTTTTGCCAACTAGCATAATATATGTGTGTGTTTGGATTGTGAGAGGAAACCAGAGTATCCGGAGGGAGTCCACACAGGCAGGAGAACATGGGAACACCACATGGAAATGCCCTTGCTGAGCCCAAGATTTGAACCCTGGATCTTCTTGCTATGAGGCAGATGGGCTAACCACTGAGACACCATGCTGCCCTCAGTAAGAAATACTGTGTCCCAACATCTCAACCTGAAGCGCTTTCCCTACCTCAGGAATAAACCCAGTTACCGGTTTGGGAAGCTAAACAGGCTCATGGTGCAACTCCTACAGGACTTTTCTCCTCCAGCCATTCTCCAATTATAATCTACTTTTTAATCTGTACACAACCATTGTTTAAAGATCTTACCTCCTGAATCGGGTCTAGTTTAGAGGGCTCCACTTTTAATTTCTCCTATAAGTAGGCAGTTAATGAAATCACAAACAGGCTGGTGCACAGGGACAGTGGAATGAGTTGAGGAGATGGAAGAGGAAAGGAAGGGGAAACGAGAAAAAAAAAAACCTCCAAGCTTAATTGGCAGCAGAAGTTTCCAGTGTAATTGTGTATTATCTGGCGAGTCACCTTCCAGGGTCATTAAGATCAGAGGAGATTAATTGAGCAGAGCCTGCGAGTTGGAGAGGAAATGCTCCGGAGAGAGGTGTGGATATTTGTCCCATTACTCAAGTGGCAAATCTTTCCAGCTGCTCTGTCTTGTTGCGCTTATTTCTCTCTCTCTCTCTCTCTCTCTCTCTCTCTCTCTCTCTCTCTCTCTCTCTCTCTCTCACACACACACACACACACAGAGCACTTAAATTCTGGGACAGGATCAGGTGGTATGTACACAATGAGTAGTCAAGTTTTAAGCGGATGCTGTAAGTCTGACTGTCTGGCCCGTTTCTAAATCTGCTCCGTTCCCGACTGATCGAGGTGCTCTTTTTAATCCCCTCTGAGACATACCGCCATAGTTCAGCTATTACAACCACAAAGCAATTAGGAGCCTTGTCTCTAATGACTGAGCAAAAACACGTTTTTTCCCTCAGAAAAGTATCACACACTCCTATCATCCCCTGTATTAATAGACATTGTCAGCCCTCACACATGAATCCGCACTTTATGTGAAATGCTACAGTATCTGTATGATTGAAGTATTTTATTAGTTTTAAGTTTAACAGCATACTGTTAAGCCCCCAAATTGTTATGGGTAGCAGACTGCAATGTATAACAGACAAAAATTCTTTTAAATGGTAACAGATTTAATCAACGCACACTAATAAACTCATTAAACAATACAGACGCTCCCCGACTTACATTTTTAATTGGTTCCAGACGGCCGAACGTAATTTGAAAGTGAACTTAAGTTGTTCCAGTGACTTATGATGTATGACGTTTGACGTATGACGCTCATACTGTACTATACATCCATAAATACTATTACCGTATCTCATAAAACACCCCTAAATCAATTATTATAAACATAACATTGTATAATAAAATCAAATATATCAAATAATATCAACATTAATAAATTCAAGCAAAATAATTTCAAATAGATACATTTTAATCAAATTCACTCATCAAATATCAAATAGAGTATCAAGTATAACCTTTAACATTGTCTATGATGCAATGTCTCTGCTTGTAAATGGTTCCGATAGTCGACGGATGGTCACATGACATGAAGCTGAGCTGAATCACATGGCAAGAAGCTGAGCTGATTCACTTTACATGAAGCTTAAAATAGCCAATCAATGCTTACAATATGTGAGGCGCTCAATACCGAAAGTAGTGCACTTGATGAAAATAGTTAACTTGCTTGAAACATATATATATATATATATAATAAATGGCAGACTCGTCGTTTGTAAACAATGGACGCAGCATCATTACGTCATTGCGTCATTATGTCAGCGTACTACGTAGGTATGTCTAAACTCAAAATTTGACTTTTTTTTTTTTTTTTCTGGAAAAAAAAAGCGAAAAAACCTAAAATGGATGAACGTAAGTCGGGGAGCATCTTTACTAATCTACATCTGACCAAGATTGAAACAAAACAACAAATGATATACTGTATGTACAGTCCTTTTTCCAAGTGTGACAGGTCTAGTGAAATGTATCCTTCCTTCTGTTCTCCTTGATATTTTTCTTCTTTTCTCCTTCCCTCCACTTTCTCACTTTCCCCTTACATATATACTTCTCCAGCCCCTCGGAATTCCCCTGTTCTCTGGCATGCCCGGAACATGTCTTGACCTGGTTCAACAAAACAAAACCACCACTTATTCCCTGCATTACAATACCTATCAGAATTAATTATTTTAACTCTTGTATGTGGAGCTTATTCCAGTTTTCTTAGTGTGAGGCGACCTGGAGATGAACTCCTCCTGTGTGCAACGCTACTCCATCACACCGTACCTTCCCAACATTTTTACTGGTACCTGTTTATACCACTGGGTGACCCACAGAGGCACATTTGTGATTGAGAGCTTTCCCAGGGGTCTTAGTATTGGGAGGGGATGGGGTGATGGGGATTTGAATCCATGATCAAGAGGTTCGTGGTTCGAATCCCTATTAACACCGCACCATACAAAGGTCAACAGGCTAGGCACACGAACCCCAGATATATGTGCAGTGGGGGAAATAATGATGTGATGTCGGCTGAGTTTGTAAATTTTCCTACTTTCAAAGAATTCAATACTTTTCAATGAAAGGTCGATACGGTTTATGGTAGTTTCTGATTCTGAAAAAAAAAAAAAACACTATTCAGATCTATTAAAAAAAATGCATGAAATCAGGTTAAATAAGAATTCGATACTTTACCCTTTGTTTTGGGAACAGGTTCTGCTGTTCAAAGAATTATTATTATTATTATTATTATTATTATTATTATTATTATTATTATTATTATTATTATTTAAAAAAACTAACAAAAATAATTTTATTCCTATTATGTGGAGAAATAGGTTGATAGTTATCTTTTAATGATGTAAAATAAAAAGTGTGTCATACTTTAGGTGTGTAAAGTAAAATAACAACAACAAAGTAAAATGTACAGCAAGTCAGACAATTTTGAAAAATAATTTAATTTTTTGACAGGGGATCAAGACCCCGATGGGAAAAGGAGGAGTTTTGTTTACCGTGAAATACTTTTATTTCAGCGTACTGTACCTTATCCAGTTCTTTATGTGACTGCTTACAAAGGATTATATACAACACAAAATCTATTATATGTACAAACTGGATTCCAAAAAAGTTGGGACACTATACAAATTGTGAATAAAAACTAAATGTGGAAGTGAAAATTTCTATATTTTATTCCGAATGGAACATAGATGACAGAGTCAGAAGTTTAAACTGAAAAAATGCATAAGTTCAAGAGAAAAATATGTTGATTTTAAATTTCATGGTGTCAACAAATTTTAAAAATGTTGGGACAAGGCCATTTTCATCACTGTGAGGCATCCCCTCTTCTTCTTACAAAATTTTCCAATGTCTGGGGACCGAGGAGACAAGTTTCTCAAGTTTGGAAATCGGTATTTGGAAATCGGAACTGTTCAACTGTCTGAGGCCTTCTTTGTTGCACCTTCATCTTTATGATGCACCAAATGTTCTCTATCAGCGAAAGATCTGGACAACAGGCTGGCCATTCAGTTTTTATTCACAATTTGTATAGTGTCCCAACTTTTTTGGAATCCGGTTTGTAGATGACCTACATGTTAACATAAGCTGAACAGAAATAGCAAGAACTATAATATAGCATATAATACAAAACAAATGCTGTAGGGATGCAGCATCGTTTCATCAGTGTTTGTGGTACAGAGTGAGACACCAACACTCAGAATGACACATCCACTCTGCAGATTGTCAACATGATGAATCCAGTCTTTACAAGTGCAACATACTGGAAGCCAACCAGCGCCTCTGGATTAATAATCACTTCCTGCAAATTGTTTTTGAAAAAAAAAAAAAACAGAAATTAATGCCGACTTGGCTGTTGTGCATATCCTCAGACAGGAGTCTATAAATTCACCTCTTTAAAACGATTTGTCATGTATTGATGGGATGATGTTTCAAAAGGTCTGGCTCAGCATTTCAAGCTGCTGAAAATAATTTTATACCCTGATGATGTTCATGTCTTGAATCTGATTGGCCAAAAGTTATTTGTTATTTTTCTGGAGCAGCAGACCTGACATGTTTATATTAATGCACTCTTCTGATATATCATTTCTTTCATAACAACGTGCACAGAGATTTGTACATCAGACACTTCATATAAACAGAAATACATTTATATATATATATATATATATATATATATATATATATATATATATATATATATATATATATATATATATATATATATATATATATATATATATATATATAAGGTAAAGTCCGTTGGGTTTTTTACACCCGAGCCTACTGGCTCATCGGACCTGTGCTTATCTCCAACTCCTCTTGGATTGGATGCTAGTCCATTGCAGGTTACCTTCCCAGTATATTTTTACTGGTACCCATTTATACTGCTGGGTGAACAGAGGCACACTTGTGGTTAAGACCTTGTCCTAACCACTACACCACCGGCTCCACTAATCAGTTCAAACGGGTGTCATTCATACTGTTAACGAGTGGGGGCCGACATAATGTTTGTTTTCTAGCTGCCCAATACTTATTGGCCTCCCATTTTCACAAATAAATTTTTTAAAAATCATACATTGTGATTTCCTGGATTTTTTTTTTACATTCTGTCTCTCAAGCTTGATGTGTACCTATGATGAATATTACAAACCTCTCTTATCTTTTTAAATGGGTGAACTTGCACATTTTTCATTCCCCAATACTTATTTGCCCCACTGTATGTATGTATGTATGTATGTATGTATGTATGTATATATGTGTCTGTGTGTGTGTGTGTGTGTGTGTATATATATATATATATATATATATATATATATATATATATATATATATATATATATATATATATATATATATATATATATATATATATGTGTGTGTGTGTGTGTGTGTATGTATGTATATATATATGTATATGCGTGTGTGTCCGTATGTGTGTGTAACTGGACTGTGTGATCGGACTTTCTCGTAAGGAGGTGTTGTTTATTTAGAACTTTTGGAAAAGTCTTCAGTGTCAGCATTAGAAAGAATTTGGGATAAAGAGCTTTCAAGCTTCTTGATATTAAATGTTTGTTTATTATTATTATTCTATTAAATTCAAGAGACTGAGGAAAAAAATAACAAGTTTGTAGATTTAACACGACATTCATTTTCTGAACTGTTTAATCCTAATTAGGGTCACCAATCGCAGCCAACTCCGGGTAAGGGCAGAGAGTACACCCTGGACAGCTCGCCAGGCCATCGCAGTGCAGAAACACGCTGACAGCTATGCAGCTACTCTTGTCGGAAGTCAGTAATGGTTCTTTTACATGAACTTCACACCATAGACAGTGAGAGACATGGCCGGCCTTTAATAACCCATTTAGCTGCACTGGGGGGGACAGTGACAACCCGTTGAGAGTGGGGCTTGAACCCCCAACCTTGAGATCAGTGACCACTACCACATTTAACTTTGTTTTCCTTTCGTTTGTTCCCTTTTTCAGGGGTCTCCACAGCGAATCATGTGATTCGCATGTTTGATTTGGCATAGGTTTTTATGTTGGATACCCTTCCTGACACAATCCTTTAGCAGGGGGCAGAAACACGCTGACGGCTTTGCAGCGACTCTTTGCGAAAGTCAGCAATGTATTTTTTTTTACAGCCTCACACCATAGACAGTGAGAGACATGGCTGGCCTTTGATAACCCAGTGAGCTGCACTGGGGGGGGGGGGGGGGGGGGGGGAGTGACAACCTTGTGGAGACCGAGACTCGAACCCACAACCTTGGGATCAGCGATCCAGCATCCTTCACCACCAGGCCACCATTGCCCTATTTAACAATAACGATAATTAATTATGTGCCAAAGGTGAGGTTTTAAATAATTTATTTCTTATAAATTTATTTTAAAATCACAATGCATGCAAATGACTCCACACATGCAAGCAGGTTCAGACGAGCTGTGTTACAGAATCACTTTAACTTTAAATACAGTTGGCCCTCTACTTACAAAATGAATCCATTCCAGAGCCTTTATCGGAACCTGGAGTTTTCGTAAGTCGAGGCGCATTTTTCATGTAAAACGCGTGATTCGTTCCAAGGCTCCCAAGACTACCCCATAAACCCTTTAAAAATGATAAAATTACACTAATTTTTTATGAAATATGTGTTAAAAGTAAAATAAAATTATTTATTAAACCAATTAAACATTTTATTAACATGTTAAAAGATTTTATTAACATATTTATTAATTAAATCATTATTAAATATTTTTTATTAATGCACACACACACACACACACACACACACACACACAAAACACTCTCTATCTCTCTGATGTGCTTTGTGGAGTGGCATGTTTTACCGAATGTGGGCTCTGCCCACATGCAGCGCTCAGCCGACGGAGCTTTTGAGACGGTGTATTGTATTTAAAGCAGAATTACAGTACCTGTTTGAAAATCAGAGGTCCGGATTCAATATTAACTTGCTTTCGTGCAGTTCGGAGGTCTTGTCCCATGGAGCACTCTGCTTTTCTCTGTATCTCCGTTTTTAATTCCTCCTTTTGCTTCAATATCATTCCGAAATAATCGCCTCTGTATGTATTTCAGTAATGTATTTCTGCGTTTAAGGTCTTCTTCTGCTTCAATATCGTCCCGATTGTAGAGGGGTTTCGGCCATTCTCCTTTGCGATTTCACTCAACTGCATCCCACTTTCATATTTTTTATTACCTCCCGCTTCACTTCGATTGATACGGAGCCCGTTTCTTCTTTTCGGTGTCACCGGGAATCACTTTTTTGGGGTCCATGATGGATAACGAAATATAACGCTGCAACGATCAGTTCCAAAAAAAACCTCACGAGCCAACAGTCCTGTTCAACTCTCCTTCACGCGTGTGGCAAACATGAAGTACGGGTACAGTTCAGCTCCCTCCTGGCCAATGGGAGGCCAGCTGGGCGGCATGTTGGGAGACAGCCAATGAAAGAGCAACTCACGCATTGTTTGAATTTTTGAATGGCATGGTTGGTGCTTTTCGTAAAATGAAGTTGTTTTCGTAAAAAGATGACGGAAATTAAGGAAAAAAATTTTTCATAACCTGGATTTTTCGTATTCAGAGGTTTCCATAAGTAGAGGGCCGACTGTGTTTAAATATTACACAGAAACGTGAACTGAAAAAACTTGATAGTGTATAGTTACTTATTTAACCAGTTGAACTGAGAATTCTGTTGCTAAATGTAGCATTGGTGTTTTATTATATACTGCTCAGAAACACAAGAAAAAGAAACTAAAATGAGATTTTAATGGTTTATTTTTTTTATTCTAAGAGTGACAATGAAGACCCGTCCTAAAGTGACCAAGACAGTGTCTGTCGGTTCTTTTAACTCAGGCATGATCCACTCAGAATGTTTTTTTAATCTCAAGATAATATCTTGTCTTTATCACACATAATACTATCTCGATTTCCAATAGATATATACTAACGGCAATTGTTTTGTTTATCGATTAAATGTGTTCTCTCACTCATTTGCCGAACGACTTAACCCTATTAGGAGCCTATCTCGGGCAACACTGGGCAAACGTGGGGTACACCCTGAACAGCTTGCCAGACCACAGCAGCGCCGAAAAATACACACAACAATTTTACACTTAGATCCACATCTACAGGCAATTCGGAACAGTCATTAAGCTACGTCTTTGTAATGTGGGAGGAAACTGGAGAACCTGGGAGGAACCCACGCAAACATGGGAGGGGGAGAATGAACCTAGGACCTTCTAGAGGTGCTAGCTACTATGCCACCCGTTGCTACACAATAGTAAAAACAATAATTAATGAGTGAAACATGCAGCGCGATATTCTTGCTAAATATAAAAGTTTTAATTGCTGCGTGGGTATAAAATAGCTCACACATTCCATATCACCCTGCTGTTAGCAGCAGCTGCAGATAACACCTGTTGTTGTTTTTATCAGACATACAGCACCTCAGCCTAAACTATTGTGTATTTAAACCTATTTACTTTTTGTTCCTTGATGGCTTCTGTAGAGCTAATGTGAAATGCAGCATATATAAAGTGATGTTACGGAGATATAATTGGATCATTGGACTAGATCTGGATCTCCAAAGCTCAGCACAATCATATATTTTGACCCTTTTTTAACAGCTAATGCAAAATACCATGCAAATTCAGTAATTATCGTGCACCTGCCAGTGGTTGCTCGGTCCATTAACTCCTCACTGGCCGATCTTCTCAGAGGAAGATGTGGCGTATTAATATTACGCTGACTACATTTGCTTAATGGATGTGGTTTTCTGCTTTCTGTCTTCTCTCTGAGCTCTACAAACTCCAGCACATCTCCATGCATATTTGATAAGCTCTTTGCCGTACGCTTCGCTGTGAATACACAGCACGACTTCACACCGAACACCAGTGCTGAACTGTTGGTTGACAGTTTTCATTACCGCTGACTCCCCGTCTTGCATGCATCGGAAGACTGATGGCTCAAATGAATGTAATCATATTACACACTCATTAATAAAACATATACTTCATTAAGTGTTCTATTAACATTTCAATGAGGCTGTTATCTGCTACATAACTGTCTTCTCGGGTTGTTTAGTTATGCTGTTTGTGAATCATTGTGGAGTGTTTGGAGGCCGAACATCCCAGCTTACACATTATGAGGTAAGAGTAAGTGTAGTTACAAACATTTATTGGCATCATACAAAACCAGGGGGTATCATTGGTTATAGACTTGTGATGTGATACCAGTAGGACAGAAACTTGACTGAAAATTTTAAAATAATATATGATATCCTGACTTACTGCTAAATTTTCTCAACCGCGCTAACCCCGAGCTAACTGCTCATATTACGTGTCAAAACATACAAGAAGGTTTCTTCTGTGCTGATGCAATGTATATTTAACACAGCAGGGATTCTCCATTGAAAAGTGATGAAAGTCCTTAGCTGGAGGTTTGCAGTAAGGTGTGCTATGAAAGCTGAGTCTCATTAAAGAGGACACGCCATTTACTTATCAGACGCTTTTTTAAAGTTCACAGTTATTTCAATAAAAAAAAAAAAAAAAACCTCACTGGCTTTTTTTTTTTTCCTCATACCATATTAGTATGGTATTTTCAGAGACCACCGTATACTTTAAAGCAGGGGTGTCACATTCATTTTCACTGAGGGCCACTACACTAAATTTAAAAGTGACCGAGAGCTGAATAAATCACTGAACATCTGTTCTAAAAATCAACCATGAAATCCATCGCAAAATGATATGGTTAGAAATTTGACCTCTTTTCCTCTTTACTCGCATTTTCTGGCAAAACTTAATAGTGATAAGCAAGCATGCAATCTTTTTTGAGTCATGAATGACTAGCTTTTTAGTTGAAAAAGGCTGCTGGTGCCACCTAGTGGAATGGATGATGGATGGAAATGATGATGAATTAGGTTTCGTGGTAATGGTTGATGCAAAGGATGTACAATAATCATAATCTTTGAAAACTCATTCGGGGCCGCATAAAGTGAGTTGGTGGGCCGGATTTGGCTGCGGGCCTTCAGTTTGACACCTGTGCTGTGAAAAAAATTGCAGATTCAGGTTTTCTTTTGTGCATTCTGAAACAGCATATTTGCACTTCCTGACATCCCAATTTGTTCCTTACAGGTATTGTTTAAATATTTAGGTAGAGGACTCCATTTTTGTGGATTATTATTACTGTGTGTGGGAGGGTAACCAGAGAGAGAGAGAGAGAGAGAGAGAGAGAGAGAGAGAGAGAGAGAGAGAGAGAGTCAGTCAGTCTATGTAAGATGTATGCACTATAGTAATCGGCCTGTTTTCTCTGATTATTTTATCCCTCATTTGAAAGCCCCACTTCAATCCTGAATCACACATCGACCTTATTTAGAAAACTAAAACATGGCACATTATCTCAAAAATATATACAAGACCAAGGTTACCGAGGTCACATTCCCTGAGAGCTGGGCATCACCTACATTAATGTCACTTTAATTTATTATACGTATTTAGACAAACATTCCTGATAAATAAGTCTTCTTTTACGTTTATCTAGCGGAACTCATATTACATCATCAACTGGCAAGCGCTTGAACATTTCATTTACCACCTATAAACATAATATTTAAAATTTTACGTGAAATAAACTTATTCATTCATTCATTTTCTGAACTGCTTTATCCTAATTATGGTCGTGGGGAGGCTGACGCTCATCTTAGCCAAATCTGGGCAAGGGCAGAGCACACCCCGGACGGTTCGCCAGAACACTGCAGGGCAGAAACATGCTGACGGCGATACGGCTACTCTTTACGAAAGTCAGCTATGGTTCTTTTACATGAACCTCTCACCATGGACTGTGAGAGACATGGCCGACCTTTCATAACCCAGTTAGCTTACTCCTGAATGTGTGTCTTAATGACTCAGGCTCTGAGAAACATACTTTCGAGAATGTAAACATAGTGTGGTGCTTTCTTATGGCAAGAACACAGAACTGTCTTCAGTTACTATGGCGATCGACAACACAGACTCAAACAACATGCAGTGAAAAATCAGTACTTTTTTTTAATTCAAATATTGGTTTGTGGTTCATAGCAGGCAAATATATATATATATATATATATATATATATATATATATATATATATATATACAGTCTCTTCTTCTTCTTCTTTTCCTTTCGGCTTTTCCCTTCAGGGGTCGCCACAGCGAATCATCTGCCTCCATCTCACCCTATCCTTTGCATCTTCTTCTCTTACACCGACCTTCATGTCCTCCTTCACCACATCCATGAATCGTATATATATATATATATATATATATATATATATATATATATATATATATATATATATATACAGTATATACTGTATATCTCTGTCTGTCTTCCTTTCGGGTTTTTTTTCCCTTTAACTCGGGAGTCGCCACAGCGAATCATCTGATTCGCACATTTGATTTGGCAGAGGTTTTTACGTCGGATGCCCTTCCTGTCACAACCCTTTAGCAAGGGACAGAAACACGCTGACGACTTTGCAGCTACTCTTTACGAAAGTCAGCAATGGTTCTTTTACATGCCTCTCACCATAGACAGTGAGAGACATGGCCTGCCTTTGATAACCCAGTTAGCTGCACTGGGGCATACTGTATGTATATATATATATATATATATATATATATATATATATATATATATATATATATATATATATATATATATATATATATATATATATATATATCTACTTCTTCTTCTTCTTGTCCTTTCGGCTGTTCCCTTCAGGGGTCGCCACAGCAAATGATCTGCCTCCATCTCTCCCTGTCCTCTGCATCTTCTACTCTTACTCCAACGACCTTCATGTCCGCCTTCACCGCATCCATAAATCTTCTCTTTGGTCTTCCTCTGGGCCTTTTGCCTGGTAGTTCCAACCTCAGCATCCTACTACCAATATACTCACTATCCCTCATCTGTACATGTCCAAACCATCTCAATCTAGCCTCTCTGACTTTGTCTCCAAAACATCTAACATGTGCTGTCCCTCTGATGTACTCATTTCTGATCCTATCCATCCTCGTTACTCCCAAAGAGAACCTCAACATTTTCATCTCTGCTACCTCCAACTCTGACTCCTGTCTTTTCCCCAGGGCCACTGTCTCTAAACCATACAACATTGCTGGCCTCACCACCGTCTTGTACACTTTTCCCTTCATTCTTGCCGATACTCTCCTATCACACATCACACCGGACACTTTTCTCCATCCATTCCAACCTGCCTGCACACGCTTCTTCACCTCTTTTCCCCACTCTCCATTGCTCTGGATTGTTGAGCCTAAGTACTTAAAATCCTCCACCTTCTTTATCTCTGCCCCCTGTAACCTCAAAGTTCCTCTTGGGTCCTTGTCGTTCACACACATGTATTCTGTCTTACTAGGACTAACCTTCAATCCCCTCCTTTCCAGGGCATACCTCCACCTCTCTAGATTTTCCTCCACTTGGTCTCTGCTCTCACTACAGATCATGATGTCATCTGCAAACATCATAGTCCATGGAGATTCTTGTCTAACCTCGTCTGTTAGCCTGTCCATCACCATAGCAAACAAGAAGGGGCTGAGAGCTGACCCTTGATGCAGTCCCACCTCCACCTTGGACTCTTCTGTCACACCAACAGCACACCTCACCACTGTTTTACATCTCTCATACATGTCCTGCACCACTCTAACATACTTCTCTGTCACTCCAGACTTCCTCATACAATACCACAGTTCTTCTCTCGGCACCCTGTCATAGGCTTTCTCCAGATCCACAAAGGCACAATGCAGCTCCCTCTGACCTTCTCTGTACTTCTCTATTAACATCCTCAAAGCAAACACTGCATCTGTGGTGCTCTTTCTGGGCATGAAACCAAACTGTTGTTCACAAATGCTGACCTCTGCCCTTAGTCTTGCTTCCACTATTCTTTCCCATAGCTTCATTGTATGGCTCATCAACTTTATCCCTCTGTAGTTGCCACATCTCTGTACATCTCCCTTGTTCTTAAAAATGGGCACAAGCACACTTCTCCTCCATTCCTCTGGCATCTGCTCACTTTCTAAGACCTTGTTGAATATTCTTGTCAGAAAATCTACTGCTACCTCCCCTGGACACTTCCATACCTCAACTGGTATGTCATCAGGGCCAACTGCCTTTCCACTCTTCATCCTCTTCAATGCCCTCCTCACTTCTCCCTTACTAATCTTTGCTACTTCCTGCTCCTCAACGGTCACCCCTTCTACTCTTTTTTTCTCTCTCATTTTCTTCATTCATCAGCTCTTCAAAGTACTCTTTCCATCTTCCCAGCACACTTCTGTCATCAGTCAATACATTTCCCTCTCTGTCCTTTATCACTCTAACTTGCTGCATGTCTTTCCCATCTCTATTTCTCTGCTGTGCTAACCTGTATAGATCATTTTCTCCCTCCTTACTGTTCAACCTATCATACAAGTCATCATACGCCCTCTGTTTGGCCTTTGACACTGCTACCTTCGCCTTACGCTGTGTCTCCCTGTACTCCTGTTTACTCTCTTCGGTCCTGTCAATGTCCCACTTCTTCTTGGCTAACCTCTTCTTTTGTACACACTCCTGCACTTCCTCATTCCACCACCAAGTTTCCTTATCTACTTTCCTTCCAGAGGACACACCAAGTACTCTCCTACCGGTCTCCCTGATCACATTGGCTGTGGTTGTCCAGTCCTCTGGAAGCACTTCCTGACTACCCAAAGCCTGTTTCAACTCCTCCTTGAAGACAACACGACACTCTTCCTTTTTCAGCTTCCACCACTTTGTCTTCTGCTCTGCCTTTGCCTTTTCACTTTTCTCACCATCAGTGTCATCCTGCACACCACCATCCTATGCTGTTTGGCAACACTCTCACCAACTACTACTTTGCAGTCACTGACTTCCTTCAAATTACATCGCCTGCACAAGATGTAGTCTACCTGTGTGCTCTTACCTCCGCTTTCATAAGTCACCCTATGCTTCTGTTTCTTCTTGAAGAAAGTATTCACCACAGCCATTTCCATCCTTTTTGCAAAATCGATCAACATCTGTCCTTCTGTGTTCCTGTCCTGGATACCAAACCTGCCCATCACTTCCTCGTCCCCTCTGTTGCCTGCACCAACATGTCCATTGAAGTCTGCTCCAATGACCACTCTTTCACCTATGGGGGTATTCTGCATCACTTCATCTAAATCACTCCAGAATCTCTCCTTCTCTTCTAGCTTACATCCTGCCTGTGGGGCATAAGCACTAACAACATTGACCATCACGCCTTCAATTTCTAACTTGAGACTCATCACTCTGTCTGACACTCTTTTCACGTCTAGAACATTCCTGACAAACCCCTCCTTCAAGATGACTCCTACTCCATTTCTCTTCCCATCCACACCATGATAAAACAGTTTAAACCCTGCTCCTAAGCTTCTAGCCTTTCTACCTTTCCACCTTGTCTCCTGAACACACAGTATGTCCACCTTCCTCCTCTGCATCATGTCAGCCAGCTCCCTATCTTTTCCTTGCATAGTTCCAACATTCAAAGTCCCTACTCTCAGTCCTAGGCTCACACATTTCCTCTTCTCTCTCTGCCTACGGACACGCATCCCGCCTCTCCTTCTTCGACGTCTTCGACCAACAGTAGTCCAATTTCCATCAGCACCCTGTTGGTTGACAGCACTGATGGCGGTCGTTGTTAACCCGGGCCTCGACCGATCCGGTATGAATTTTGTTTTGATCATTTGCATTTTTAAATGTGGCAGAAGTTTTACGCCGGATGCCCTTCCTGTCGCAACCCTCTGCATTTATCCGGGCTTGGGACCGGCATAAGGGGAGAGACACTGGTTCGTGCCCCCGCCTCATGGCTGCATTATATATATATATATATATATATATATATATATATATATATATATATATATATATATATATATATATATATATATATATATATATAGAGAGAGAGAGAGAGAGAGAGAGAGAGAGAGATTGATTGATTGATTGATTATTTTTTGAGTTGAAGTAAACGTAATGTTTTTTGTTTGTTTGTTTGTTTGTTTGTTTGTTTTCCCGGTCACATGGCCATGTTACTGTAAACAGACCTGTGTGGGTTGCATTGACAAACACGTAGAACCAAAATAAAATGCAAAACCGGTGAGTAAGTGATGCTAAGCATGTGAGTTGGGTGGTTTTGGCAGGAAATGTTTGTGCTCAGCTAAAATTAACATAATGGGAAATAAAATACATATGGCTCGTGTTTGATTTGCTTAAAGATCCATCATAATGCAGGTTGATTTTTGTTCTGCATACGTTCCATGCAATCGGTGCATGTTTACTTTCTTTCTGCACCTTCACACCATTAATTAGAAGAGTTTCTTTCAAGTTATGTTATTTTGGGCTGCTTCAAGACTTCTTTTCACAGTTTGCTGTTTGGCTGAATTTACTGGTGCTGCCAGTCCTGGACAACTTTCCAAATGATTTTTATACTTTTTGAAATCCTTGCCAGAGTTCAAGGCATTTACAATATTTCTCAAAGACCTCACAGAAGTTTGTTAAATAATGAAATGGTGACATCACTCACAACATCAGTTTCATTGGGTAACACCTGCGGAGGTTCTGTTCAGCGGCACCCAATCTAGTCACCTGATTTTAATTTTATGGACTTTAAGGTGAAATAAATGTAAGGGTTTACTTACTTTTTCCATGTGACTGATGCTTTTTTAATTAAAAAAGACTAGATGTCAGATTTCCGTGCGTTTCTTGTGGGAGTATATCACCTTTATCTTTAGGCACTTTATCAAAGATGCTGAAATGTTTACTTGCTCATGTGCACTAATTAGCCATAGCTTATCATCATCTAGCTGATCTGTAGCGAGGGAGCCCAGTACATATCCAGATGTGTTTTGACACCTCTGTATCATAGAGCTGCAGTAGCTCATCTGTGACTTCAGACCAGACTTACCCCTCTTTACTCTACGAATGCATCAGTGGGTCTTGGGCACGGATAAGACTCTTTCCAGGCCACTGATGGCCCATTATTGCAGACCAGGAATACTCCACAAGACCTTTCATTTGGAAGATGAGTACAGACAGTTGTTTAATTATCACAATGTGGGCTTTATCCAGATCCGTACACTTGCTCATTTTTCCCGCTTGTAGCACATCAACTTCAAGATGTGGCTGTTCACTTTTTGCTGAAATAATCCTCTTTGGCAAACCGCTTAATCCTAATTAGGCTTGAGGTGAGGCTGGCACCAATCTCAGCAGACTCCAGGTGAGGGCAGAGTACACGCTGGGCAGCTCGCCAGGCCGGAAACATGCTGACCACTATGCGGCTAATCTTGTCGAAGGTCAGCAATGGTTCTTTTACATGAACCGCACACCATAGGCAGTGAGAGACATGGCCGGCCTCTGATAACCCAGTTAGCTGCACTAGGTGGGCAGTGCCAACCCGTTGACAGTGGGACTTGAACACCCAACCTTAGGATCAGTGATCCAGCACCTTTACCACAAGGCCACCACTGCCCTCTTTTATTGTTGTGAATGTTTATTTTTATTATTATTATTATTATTATTATTATTATTATTATTATTATTATTATTATTATTATTATTAGTTTGTAAAGTACAATTCACATGTCATACAAATCATGTAAATTCTGAGGTTCAAATAGGAAAATAACACACTTAATAATTAATTTAATGTAATATTCGTACTGATTTTAATATTCAAATGCGCTAGAATCTTTTTCTGAAGCTACATGTTTTTAGCTTCGCACTTTCGCTGTAACATTTTCCTGCATTTTGTCATCAGTCTGCATTTTTTTGTCTTGATTGACTTCAGGGGAGAAAAAAAATGAAAGGTTAATAAGGAGCTGTTTATAGTTGCTAAACATCTGCTTAGCAGATGTTTCCCAGCAGAACTTTTAAACTGATTAAAAAGAAATATGGAAGAAATCTAATGAAACATATCCAGAAAAGCTGCTATTGGAAAATAATCATCGTCAGAGTGGTACATGTAACTCGAACCTCATCACACCACCCATTGGTTAGTTTTCTGGGAGAAGATACTTTAGATTTGTTTTCTTTCTAGCAGTACAATAATGTCCTATTTGTGTTTATAGTTGAATTGCAGGAATATTTTACCAAACTTATAGTCTATGATTATAATCTTGGAAGCTTCAGTGTTTCAGTGTTGACCCTCATTCTTTGTTGACAAGAAATAGTTCCTATTAGTAAATGCTTAATTACTCTCTCGAAAATAATGTGCAGTGGTTTCCTCTGTCATTGTATTGATTTTTAAAGCTTATTTACAGGGGTAGGGGAAAACTGGGGGGGGTGGGGGGGGGGGTTAATATTTAGTTTATAGAGCCACGTAATCCATATTTTTGTGCTTTTGAATTTATTTGGTTTCACTCGTCTTTATTTTGTGGCA
This sequence comes from Plotosus lineatus, assembly GCA_024760905.1. NCBI lineage: Eukaryota > Metazoa > Chordata > Actinopteri > Siluriformes > Plotosidae > Plotosus > Plotosus lineatus. The sequence continues at coordinate 25,840,115 of CM045732.1, read as the reverse complement.
CAATGGGTTTACAATTGCGGGTCTGTTTGTCATAATTATCTGTGCTTGTGATTTTCATTTGGCGAACTATTCGTCTTCCTCGTCTTAATGACTGCTCCCTCTGGGTATGAGTCAGAGAGATCTCTTTGTTATGATGACAATAACTCATTTCAAATATGTGAGTATGTTCTAGATGCAGAACGTTCTGCCAATCTCGAGAATTTATCCAGCTGTGTAATATGTTCTGCATGACTCTTGTGTACAGTGTTCAAAGTCCCATTCCCGATTTTCTTTGTCTCAATCCACGAAGCCTTCTGTGCTCACGCTTAAGATTAATAGCTCACCGCATTCGTTTATCATTAGCGCACAGAGCTGTGAAATATAAAGAAATTAAAGATGGTTATCGCTTCGATTAAATTAGGTGCCAGGAAAGAAAAAATAAATGCCTCGCCCCTTCATCTGACATTAATATGTAAATGGACTTATTGTGAACTCATCTTTCACCTTAGAAAGGAAAGACTTTGTGATTCGAACAAATCATTACAAACAGGCTCATTCATCCCTTCATTCATTTGTTTTTATTCATTTTCCTTTCAGATTTTTTATACTGGAGTCACATTGTCAGCATTTTGGGGTCGCCAGAAATGTCTACTTCTTTTGGGGAGATTCCATGGGAATCCTAATCATTCATTCATTCATTCTCTGTAACCTCTTAATCCTAATTAGGATCGCTGGGAGGCTGGTGTTCATCCCAGCTGACGCCGGGTGAAGGCAGAGTACACCCTGGACAGCTTGCCGGGCCATCGCAGGGTGGACACATGCTGACGGCGATGTAGTTACTCTTGTCAAAGGTCAACAATGGTTCTTTTACATGAGCCTCACACAATAGATAGTGAGGGACATGGCCGGCCTTTGATAACCAAGTTGGCTGCACTGGGGGGTGGGTAGGCTGGGATCCTAATAAAAGAGTGATATACTGTCCTACGGTCTCCATTCAGCAGGGCCTGACCTTATTTTAAGCTCCAATCATCTCACCTTTCTCCTGTGTTTTGGAGAAATAGTTCTACTCAACCTCCTCAAGCAATCAACAGCCATATATTCCCTGTACAGATGCTATAGTATAACATACAGAGCTGGAGTGTGATGATAAAGTTTTCTCTGTGAAAGGGAGGCTTATTGTAATAAAAGGAAAAAAAAAGACCACATTTTTCATCAGATCCTGAGCAAGTCTCTAAGGTTGCGCTGCTCTGAAGAAGAGTACGAGGAAGGAGCGACACTACCATCTTCATAATAACGCATCAACCCTGAATGAGCTCTCGAGGTCATGTAGCCCTGGGATGGATCTACAGCTGCACTACGCTGATTACAGTTCTCCATTTTAGACACATTAACTTCACCAGGGTCAGGATAACCTGCTGCTAAACCACAAACGCTCTCACGTGACTTGGATTTTTTTTGTGTATACCAAAGAGTGCAATTGAAATAGATCAGGTGAACACAGAGTTTTGCTCAAAGTAAAATCAGTCAGACATCACTAACCTGATCTATCAGGGTTTTGGTAGAAATATTTCTACATTGCTAATAATTTACTATCCGGTGTGGTAGAGTAATAGAATCCAACAGAACCAACAGTCATGTCCCACATGAATGATTACTTGAAAGGAGCATGTTCAAAATAATAGCAGTGTGGGGGTTAATTAGTGACATCATTCATTCTTTAAAGAAAAACAGGAGCTGATTATTATCCTTATTTATGGAAGGAAGGCAGCAAATGTTGTACTTTAACTGCTGGTTATAGAACATTCCTTTCTGAAATCCTGAGGAAAATGGGTCGTTCCAGACATTACTCAGAACAGCAAACCTTGATTAAAAAGCTGATTGTGGAGAGGAAAACATATAAAGAAGTGCATAAAATGAGAGGCTGCTCAGATAAAATGATAGAAAATACTTTAAAAACGCAACAAAAACCCGAAAGACGTAGAATAAAGTGAAAATCTAGCATTCTAACGCATCGAAGAAGAACCAAGCTGTAAATGACTCAGCCATCAATCAACAGGAAGATCAAAGAAGGTCTAAAGTTACCTGTGAGTTCTGTTACAATTAGAAGACGCCTATGTGAAGCCGAGCTATCAGCAAGAAGCCCCGCAACGTCCCACTGTTGGAAAAACGACATGCTGAAGAGGTTACCGTTTTCAAAGAGCTTCCGTTTCTATTTAGGAGCAAAATTTATGCACTGATGAAAGTAAGATTGTTCTTTTTGGGTCGAGTTGCTTCCTAGCCGTCCCCCAAACACTGAGTTCAAGCCGCAGTCCACTAACGACAGTCATCATGGCATCATGATATGGGGATGTTTCTCATACTATGGTGTCGGGCCTATTTATCGCATCCCAGGGATCATGGATCAGTTTGAATCCATCAGAACACTTGAAGAGAATATGCCTTTGAAATGGGTTCCAACAAGACAACCTCCCAAAATGCACCAGTAAACGGGCAACATCTCAATTCCAGAACAACGAGATTGACGTTATGGAGTGGCGGCCCCATCCTCAGACCTTCATCCAATAGAAAACATTTGGGGTGACATCAAAATACAGTTTCCGAAGCAAAACTAAGAAATACAGAAGAACTGTGGAATGTGGTCCAATAATCCTGGGCTGGAAAAACCTGCTCACAGGGACCAGAAGTTGGTCGACTCCACAACACAGATGTGCAGCAGTTCTCAGAAACAGTGTTTAGACAAATAAATATTAGTTCAGAGATTCATCATCATCATCATTTTCTGTAACTGCTTAATCCTAATTAGGGTCACGGGGAGGCTGGCGCCCATCCCAGCCAACTCAGGGCGAGGGCAGAGTACACCCTGGACAGCTCGCCAGGCCATCGCAGGGCGGAAACACACTGATGGCTTTGCAGCTTACTCTTGTTGAAAGTCAGCAATGGTTCTTTTACATGCCTCACACCATGGACAGTGAGAGACATGGCTGGCCTTTGATAACCCAGTTAGCTGCACTGGGGAGGACAGTGACAACCTTGTGGAGAGTGGGAATCGAACCCCCAACCTTTGGATCAGCGATCCAGCACCCTATACCACTAGACCACCACTGCCCGTTCAGAGATTGAACTAAAAACAAAATATTAGATTTTTTCAGTTCATACAGTGAACGTTTGAGTTTGTAAAGAAGAAAGCAGACACTGATGTTTTTTGAGCAGTGTACCATTCACTTTTATTCAATTTCTTTAAAGGAATAACACAAATTTGAAATATTTTTTCTTCATGTTTTGATTTGGGAAAGAATGTGTCCTAATGGGACTCTTCCCCCAATACCACCACCACCACCACCAACTGGGTTATCAAAGCCAGCCATGTCTCTCACTGTCTATGGTGTGAGGTTCATGTAAAAAAACATTGCTGACTTTCAACAAGAGGATCTGCAGAGCCATCAGTGAGATTCTGCCCTGCGATGGCCCGGCAAGCTGTCCAGGGTATACTCTGCCCTTGCCCAGAGTTGCCTGGGATGGGCACCAGCCTCCTCATGATCTCAATTATAATTAAAGCCGTTACAGAAAATGAATGAATGGAAAAATAAAAGAGTATTTATTTATTTATTTATTTATTTATTTTTACAAGGAATACTCAATAATATAGACTTGAAACATGGAACTTGTTCCCCAGAGTTGGTTGAGATGGGCCCCAGCCTCCTCGCAACACTAATTAGGATTAAGCAGTTCAAAAAAATGAATGAAAGGATGATTTGTATTTCTCAAGCCATGGTATCATGTTATTTGATAAAACATGCTGCAAATCATCAAAAGTGATTCAAGTAATTTGACTGAGTTTTATATTTATGGCATTATCAACTTGAGGAACACACACACACACACACACACACACACACACACACACACACACACACACACACACACACATATGCAAAAAGAAAACACAGAAAAGAACTGTCCATCAAAATGGAACAAATTCAAATAATAGGCTCCACCTTTTCTTACACACTTACCCAGTGCAAATTCCAAGGTAGCAGAAATTTCGAAATTCCAGCTTATAGCTGTATTAGGCGGTGGTGGCCTGACGGTAAAGGGCACTGGATAGCTGATCTTAGGATTGGGGGTTCGAGTCCCACTCTCCACAAGGTTGTCACTGCCCCCCCCCCCCCCCCAGTGCAGCTAACTGGGTTATCAAAGGCGGGCCATGTCTCTCACTGTCTATGGTGAGAGGTTCATGTGAACAAAAAACATTGCTGACTTTTGTAAGGAGTATCTGCATAGCCATCAGCGTGTTTCTGTCCCTTGCTCACAGGTTGTGTCAAGAAGGGCATCCGATGTAAAAACCTATGCCAAATCAAATGTGTGAATCATTAGTATGACTTCCATGAAGATGGAGGCAGATATATATATACACACACACACACAGGGATCCCTCACATTCCGCGGTTAATTGGGACCAAGATCCCCACTGAACCATTGAAGTAGGATCACCCCCCCCCCACCGACTGACGTATACGAACATGTATATCATTTCTGTAACCGCTTCATCCTAATTAGGGTCGCGGGGAGGCTGGTGCCCATCCCAGCCAACTCAGGGTGAGGGCAGAGTACACCCTGGACAGCTCGCCAGGCCATCGCAGGGCGGAAACACGCTGACGGCTTTGCAGCCTACTCTTGTCGAAAGTCAACAATGGTTCTTTTACATGCTTCACACCATAGACAGTGAGAGACATGGCTGGCCTTTGATAATCCAGTTAGCTGCACTGGGGGGGACAGTGACAACCTTGTGGAGAGTGGGACTTGAACCCCCAACCTTTGGATCAGCGATCCGGCGCCTTATACCACTCGACCACCACTGCCCGAACATGTATATATGTATATAATATCAATAAATACATATGCAATGCTATACATGCTTATAATAACAATTAAACATTAAACAAATAACATGATAAGATGTAAATAAAGCATAAATACATACGCTCTCCAACTTACCAACGTTCGTTTTGCAAACATCCCGAGATAGCTGTCCAAGGTCGAAAGTGAAATGAAATTGAAGAACAAGTAGAAATAGAAATGGAATAAAATCTACAGAAAGATAGATCATAAATATAAGTATGAAATATGATTAAACATTATCCTGAGGTTCACTTAATACTAGGCTCCGGCAGAATAGGGCGTGGCTGCGCAGACATGCACACATAGATGCAACAATGTGTCCAGTTTTGATGTTAGATTTTTGGGTTGTTTTTTGTTTTGTGTTGGTTTAGTTTTTTTTTTTTTTTTTTTTTTTTTTTTTTACATAATTTGTGACATTTTCTTTAACTTTTCCCCTCTTCATCCTTCATTCCCTTAGTTTTTAATTCAATTAATATTTCTTCTTATTATTTTTTTTTAACCGTGATGCACTGAAGCTGCATTAATTGAAGCACGAAGTAGCGAGGGATCCCTGTATATATATAGTTTACTGTTTAGATCTTTGACATTTTGTTTTGTCTGTAGTCCAAACATACCCTCTATACTAGGATGAATCATCGCTGAAAGGCAGATGCTAGTCAAAGTGTGATTGATCTGTGATCTTTGATGAGAGACATGAATATTGTTCATTAAAAGACAAGCATTTTGCTTCCATTGTTTTTTTTTTGTTTTTCCTCTGTAATTAAAATTCAGTGAAATCGGACAGCACAGACACTGCCCCATCTGCCACCACATCCTTCATGAACTATAAAAGGTGATTTGCACTGTCAGCCATCTCCTACCCACACGCTTCCTCAGCATTAACTGTGTGATTAGGAATCTTTTGAACGCTAAATTCTGCACTTGAACAGATTCTCTTTCCCATATATATATATATATATATATATATATATATATCTTCTTCTTCTTTTCCTTTCGGCTGTTCCCTTCAGGGGTCGCCACAGCAAATGATCTGCCTCCATCTCTCCCTATCCTCTGCATCTTCTACTCCTACTCCAACGACTTTCATGTCCGCCTTCACTGCATCCATAAATCTTCTCTTTGGTCTTCCTCTGGGCCTTTTGCCTGGTAGTTCCAACCTCAGCATCCTACGACCAATATACTCACTATCCCTCCTCTGTACATGTCCAAACCATCTCAATCTAGCCTCTCTGACTTTGTCTCCAAAACATCTAACATGTGCTGTCCCTCTGATGTACTCATTTCTGATCCTATCCATCCTCGTTACTCCCAAAGAGAACCTCAACATTTTCATCTCTGCTACCTCCAACTCTGACTCCTGTCTTTTCCCCAGGGCCACTGTCTCTAAACCATACAACATTGCTGGCCTCATCACCGTCTTGTACACTTTTCCCTTCATTCTTGCCGATACTCTCCTATCACACATCACACCGGACACTTTTCTCCATCCATTCCAACCTGCCTGCACGCGCTTCTTCACCTCTTTTCCACACTCTCCATTGCTCTGGATTGTTGAGCCTAAGTACTTAAAATCCTCCACCTTCTTTATCTCTGCCCCCTGTAACCTCAAAGTTCCTCTTGGGTCCTTGTCGTTCACACACATGTATTCTGTCTTACTAAGACTAACCTTCAATCCCCTCCTTTCCAGGGCATACCTCCACCTCTCTAGATTTTCCTCCACTTGGTCTCTGCTCTCACTACAGATCACAATGTCATCTGCAAACATCATAGTCCATGGAGATTCTTGTCTAACCTCATCTGTTAGCCTGTCCATCACCATAGCAAACAAGAAGGGGCTGAGAGCTGACCCTTGATGTAGTCCCACCTCCACCTTGAACTCTTCTGTCACACCGACAGCACACCTCACCACTGTCTTACATCTATCATACATGTCCTGCACCACTCTAACATACTTCTCTGTCACTCCAGACTTCCTCATACAATACCACAGTTCTTCTTCGGCACCCTGTCATATGCTTTCTCCAGATCCACAAAGGCACAATGCAGCTCCTTCTGACCTTCTCTGTACTTCTCTATTAACATCCTCAAAGCAAACACTGCATCTGTGGTGCTCTTTCTTGGCATGAAACCAAACTGTTGTTCACAAATGCTGACCTCTGCCCTTAGTCTTGCTTCCACTATTCTTTCCCATAGCTTCATTGTATGGCTCATCAACTTTATCCCTCTGTAGTTGCCACAACTCTGTACATCGCCCTTGTTCTTAAAAATGGGCACAAGCACACTTCTCCTCCATTCCTCTGGCATCTGCTCACTTTCTAAGACCTTGTTGAATATTCTTGTCAGAAAATCTACTGCTACCTCCCCTAGACACTTCCATACCTCAACTGGTATGTCATCAGGGCCAACTGCCTTTCCACTCTTCATCCTCTTCAATGCCCTCCTCACTTCTCCCTTACTAATCTTTGCTACTTCCTGCTCCTCAACGGTCACCCCTTCTACTCTTCTTTCTCTCTCATTTTCCTCATTCATCAGCTCTTCAAAGTACTCTTTCCATCTTCCCAGCACACTTCTGTCATCAGTCAATACATTTCCCTCTCTGTCCTTTATCACTCTAACTTGCTGCACGTCTTTCCCATCTCTATTTCTCTGCTGTGCTAACCTGTATAGATCATTTTCTCCCTCCTTACTGTTCAACCTATCATACAAGTCATCATACGCCCTCTGTTTGGCCTTTGACACTGCTACCTTCGCCTTACGCTGTGTCTCCCTGTACTCCTGTTTACTCTCTTCGGTCCTCTCAATGTCCCACTTCTTCTTGGCTAACCTCTTCTTTTGTACACACTCCTGCACTTCCTCATTCCACCACCAAGTTTCCTTATCTACTTTCCTTCCAGAGGACACACCAAATACTCTCCTACCGGTCTCCTGATCACATTGGCTGTGGTTGTCCAGTCCTCTGGAAGCACTTCCTGACTACCCAAAGCCTGTTTCAACTCCTCCTTGAAGACAACACGACACTCTTCCTTTTTCAGCTTCCACCACTTTGTCTTCTGCTCTACCTTTGCCTTTTTCACCTTTCTCACCATCAGTGTCATCCTGCACACCACCATCCTATGCTGTTTGGCAACACTCTCACCCACTACTACTTTGCAGTCACTGACTTCCTTCAAATTACATCGCCTACACAAGATGTAGTCTACCTGTGTGCTCTTACCTCCGCTTTCATAAGTCACCCTATGCTTCTGTTTCTTCTGGAAGAAAGTATTCACCACAGCCATTTCCATCCTTTTGCAAAATCGATCAACATCTGTCCTTCTGTGTTCCTGTCCTGGATACCAAACCTGCCCATCACTTCCTCGTCCCCTCTGTTGCCTGCACCAACATGTCCATTGAAGTCTGCTCCAATGACCACTCTTTCACCTCTGGGGGTACTCTGCATCACTTCATCTAACTCACTCCAGAATCTCTCCTTCTCTTCTAGCTTACATCCTGCCTGTGGGGCATAAGCACTAACAACATTGACTATCACGCCTTCAATTTCTAACTTGAGACTCATCACTCTGTCTGACACTCTTTTCACTTCTAGAACATTCCTGACAAACCCCTCCTTCAAGATGACTCCTACTCCATTTCTCTTCCCATCCACACCATTATAAAACAGTTTAAACCCTGCTCCTAAGCTTTTAGCCTTTCTACCTTTCCACCTTGTCTCCTGAACACACAGTATGTCCACCTTCCTCCTCTGCATCATGTCAGCCAGCTCCTATCTTTTCCTTGCATAGTTCCAACATTCAAAGTCCCTACTCTCAGTCCGAGGCTCATGCATTTCCTCTTCTCTCTCTGCCTACGGACACGCCTCCCGCCTCTCCTTCTTCGACGTCTTCGACCAACAGTAGTCCAATTTCCATCAGCACCCTGTTGGTTGACAGCACTGATGGCGGTCGTTGTTTACCCGGCCTCGACCGATCCGGTATGAATTTTGTTTTGATCATTTGCATTTTTAAATGTGGCAGAAGTTTTACGCCGGATGCCCTTCCTGTCGCAACCCTCTGCATTTATCCGGGCTTGGGACCGGCATAAGGGGAGAGACACTGGTTAGTGCCCCCGCCTCATGGCTGCATTATATCTATATATATATATATATATATATATATATATATATATATATATATATATATATATATATATATATATATACATACACACACACACACACACACACACACACACACACACACACACATATATATATATATATATATATATATGGGACCGAGTTCCCCCCACGACCGTCGAATTCGAAGTAGGATTGACCCCACCCTGACTAATGTATATGTACATGTATATGTGTATATAATATCAATAAACACATATTCAACACTATAAATACTTATAATAACAATTAAACATTCAAAAATAATGCATACATGTAAATAAATTATAAATACACACACGCATACGCATACATTTTTTATGTGAGGTGTACATCTGACTGTGTGCATGTGTATCTGTGTGCATGCGCACACACAGGTGCGCGTGCACACATTCAGATGCGCACCTCACATAAAAATAGTAGTTTTGATGGGAGGTTTTGGGTTGGGGTTTTTTTTGTTTGTTTGTTTGTTTGTTTTGTTTTGTTTTTGTTTTTATTTTGCATCATGGTTTTTGTGGCATTGTCCTTTTTCCCTTATTCTCCCTTAATTTCCTTATTATTATTTTTTTTAATTCCATGAATATTTAAAAAAGAAACTGCGATGCACTGAATCCACACGAATTGTAGCGGGATGTAGTGTTTGATTCCTCTATGCATATATAAACTGCGATGGCCTGGCGATTTTTCCAGAGTGTACACTGCCCTCACCTGGCGTCAGCTAGGATGGGCTCCACCCTCCCCGCGACCCTCATTAGGATTAAGCGGTTCAGAAAATGAATGAATGAATATATATCGCTGGGATATTAATTAGACCAGATTAGTCATACATATCACTTTTATCCTGAAAATTTCATTAAGTGTTTTATCTTTTATTTTTATCTTAAAGGGATATTTCACTTTAAAACATCATTTTAATCAGTGATTATGACTCCAGACAAGAATGATGACGAATGAGAGTGATTTCCTCCAGACTCTGTCTATTTCAATGTAATCACTACAAACAGCCATAATTGCAGTTTGGCATTAATTCACGAAACCTGTTGAATTATAAATAGATCAGAAGGATACATGAACACCTTGATCCATATCTCCAGGACATGAAATATAATCTACCATTGTGTTTTCCCCATTCTAGCATTAGTGTAAATATCTGTTATAAAATTCCTCCTACGTGTATATATGAGCACAAATGGTTATGTATGTGCTTTAGGCATAGACAGCTTCACCCAGAGTCGGTTAAGATAGGCTCCAGCCTCTCTGCAACCCTAGTAAGATTAAGCACTTCAGGATATCATTGAATGAATGAGTAATGATTTGTAAACATCAAAAGAAATTCAAGTGGGACCAGTGGCAGGCTGTCGGGGCCAGCAAAGCCTTTCCAGCTACCCTGAACACTACCAGAAGAACTGACGTATATTTACAACTTAAATTCTTGTATTTGTCTCATTAAATTTAATAATTTATTCCCAGTGGTCTATTCTTTCATTTCTAGAAATTAACTTGATGTTGGACATTCTTAACATATCCATTCAAGGCGGATTTTTCCAGAAAAGCTAGACGGACTGAGATGTTGAGGAAGTGGAGATAAGGTTTTGCTTTTTTTTTTTTTTTTTTTTTTTTTTTTTTTTTTTTTTTTTTACTTTTGGCTCAGTATCAATTTTCCTGGGAACTTCTTCCAGTAAACAGTGATGAAAGTTATGTAATGCCCAGAGACACGAGCAAAAATTTGTAAAATTTGTAAAATGCCTTTCCATCTCTGCAGTGCCACGCCTTGTGTTTTGGGATGTTATTGATGGCTTGTACAGGTACGACATGATTGTGGTGGTATTAAGAGGTGGATTAAATCCATTAAGGTCCAGGTACCAAATGCACGGCCCTCCGCTTGGTAGTCGAGCTTGGTTCCTAGCGAGATTTCTAGTCTAGCTCTGATCCATTGCACTCGGCCAGTTAGGATGACAAATGAGGCATTAAACATGTCTGTAAATTTAATTTGCCAACAATTTGCTGTGTGAAGTTGAATCTTGTACATTCTTGACAGGTTTTTGGGAGAAATGACCAGCATATGATGCTGTTTATTAAAAGTAATGACATCGGTGGCACACTAAATTTGACTTGAACTTGGATGTGCTGGATGACCCAGATGGCTGTGGGTCCTGACGAGCCTCTCTTTTAATCATGGGTCTTATCTAGACTAATGAGCAACGAGAACTTTTTCATTTAATTTCCCCAATGAGGTTGATCTAAGCTCATAGAATAGGAGGAGGAAAGTCATTCCCTTTAGCAGGAGGGAGGAGGGATGTTGTTTGCACAGCCTAGGACACTCATTAATGAACCGTACCTCACCACTTGACGGCTCGGAAATCAAATATTAATGAAAATTGGTCTCCGTTGTTGTTGAAAATACTTTTCACTTTGGTTTAGCCTGGCACCCCATTTTCAGAACTGTTTTATAATGCATGGCCTCTGGGAATAGAGTAGTCATAAAAGAGAGAGAGAGAGAGAGAGAGAGAGAGAGAGAGAGAGAAGCAAAATTTACTCTGTGGATTATAAGATTTTATAATGTAAAAAAAAAAAAAAAAAACTACAAGGTCACATGAGCAAGGCTTTTAACCCTCAACCCTCAGTTGTATGAATGAAAATATACAGGGATCCCTCACTTTTCACGGTTAATTGGGAACCAGAGCGCCCCACGACCACCGATTGTCCATGAAGTAGGATTGACCCCCCTGACTGATGTAAACGTACCAATAATTTGATGAATCTTTTTGAAAAACCCACAATGCACTGAAGCACAAAGTAGCAAGGGATCACTATTTTCTTTTTTTTTTTTTTTTTTTTTTTTTTTTAGTCCTTTTCATTAATGTGAATTGTATGGTCAACTACATGGTATTAAAACATTTTAAATTAAAAATTAAAAAAAAAAAAAAAAACCTTGTGAATTGTTAAAGAAGTTAAAAAAAAACAAAAAAAAAAAACAAAAACACCTACCCATTGAGTTTTGACTGATGGTCTCCTTAGTCTATGTTCTAGTGCAGGGGTCACCAACCTTTTTGAAACTGAGAGCTACTTCATGGGTACCAATTAATGCGAAGGGCTACTAGGTCGATACACACCTCTGAAATTACAAATTTGCTCAATTTACATTTAATTAGATTTAATTAGATGTTATTATTAATAATTAATGATATTCATCTATGTGAAGATATTGACTTGATTTAAAAATATATTCAAAAAAATTATATGCAGCTCAATGGAGAGTGGCGCTGTCCTAAAAATGGGCCTGTCCTAAAAATAGCAGTGAACAGGTCCGCGGGCAACTTATATTGTCCTTGCGGGCTACCTGGTGCCCACGGGCACCACGTTGGTGATCCCTGTTCTAGTGAAACAGTATTAAGACCCTGAGAGCAACTGTAAAGAAGCACTTCTGTAAGTCACCCTGAATAAGGGCATCGGCTGAATGCCTTAAATCTAAATGTATGCTGTGCATATGAAGAGCACGAAGGGTCAAATGAAGTTTGGACTCCATTTTTCCACAACGGACTGGGTGATAGTGTCTGCAATTGCACACACACAGAGAGAGAGAGAGAGAGAGAGAGAGAGAGAGAGAGAGGGGTCATTATGTTTTATTTTCTATTCATTATTGTGCCACTGGACTGGGGGTTTGGTATCATCACTGGAACATGTGACCATGACAGCAGCCGTGAGACTCTTTTATGCGATATTCCTCCCACCCTATAACCGCCGTGCAGTAGAGATCAACATGCCGTGTGTAAGAAGGTGTGTAATCGTTTGTTTGGCTCATCCTTTTCAAAATACATCAGGAACAAAATGATCAAGGGATGTGGGCCGAACAGAATATTTGCTTCCAAATGACCAGGAGTGTCACCATACACAAGTGGGTTTGGCTCTGTATTGATCTGATCCAGGGACCAGCATTCACAACCAGACATCAGCTATTTTCAGCTTCAGTGAATCAGGGTGCTTAGTGGTGTGTGTGTGTGTGTGTGTGTGTGTGTGTGTGTGTGTGTGTGTGTGTGTGTGTGTGTGTGCGAAGGGGTGGACGTGTCACCTGTATCCTGTTGTCTGATGATCTTTTTGGTCTTCTCTGAATGCCTAGTATGGGGAATGAGGTAATAGACAGTGGGCTTGGAGGTTAATTGGAAAAGTAGAAAATCACAGTGGCACACACTTAAAATAAAAAGTGTGACAGGAATCAAATAGTGTCGGCTGGTATGTCAACATTTTGGCACAATTCTATCGGAAAATATCAGTTTACTTAATGAGAGTACATTTATTCCTTAATTTTCTCATCCGCTTAATCATAATTAGGGTTGTAGGGAGCAAGGCACCCATCTCAGCCAACTACAGCTAAATGTGTGTGTGTGTATGTGTGTGTGGCGTTGGGGGGTTACACCCTGTACAGATTCCCAGGCAAAGTCAAAATGAGAATATATTGTGACTGAATTGTAATTGCTACTCTCTAAAAAAAAAAAAAAAAAAAAAAAAAAAAAAAAAAAAAAAACCTTATTAACTTGTCAAACATTATAAAGCATACACCAGTTACCAGTTACTCAACCCAAGCACAGTTATTTAAATTCTCAAAATAACTACCAAAAGAAATAATTGACTGTGATCAGGGTCAGGTAATGGGTGAGATTAAAATTCTCCATCTAAATAAATAATGTTAATGATGCGGCCTCGGTCAGGGTAATGATTTCTTGTATTGATTCAGCTGGAAGATCAAACGCAGATGTAGTATATAGGGTGTTTCTCGGTCTCCTGGGAAGAACAATAGCACTATAACCAACAGCTGCTGCTGAATTATTCTCTATAGACTCATGGAGATAAAATGAGAAGTGGTGATAAATAAATGACTGGGTAAATAAATAAATAAATAAACAAACAAACAACAGATAAAGTTAATGAGCAAAGGAACAATAATTGAGATTCTTTGCCAACCTTTCCAGCTCTCAGATGAATAATTATTTATAAAAAAATAAGTAATTGTTTATATTTTTTAATTAAAATTATAGAAAATTTTCTTTCTTTTGTCATAAATATCAACATCTTTAAAATATGTCTGCACACAGCGCCGAGCTTCATCGTTTTGTGATTTCCATTCAAGTATCAAGTTTGGCTTTTAATGTAAGTTTGATGGTTGAGTTGGGCAGGCAGTGGTGTCTCCGTGATAAAGGTGCTGGATCACTGATCCGAAGGTTTGTGTTCAAGCCCCACTTGCAACAGGTTGTCACCGCCCCCCCAGTGCAGCTGACTGGGTTGTCAAAGGCCGGCCATGTCTCTCTCTGTCTATGGTGTGAGATTCATGGAAAAGAACCATTGCTGACTTCCGACAAGAACAACCGCATAGCCGTCAGTGTGCGATGGCCTGGCAAGCTGTCTATGGTATACTCTGCCCTAGCCCAGAGTTGGCTGAGATGGGTGCCAGCTTCCCCTCGATCCTAGTTAGGATTACTGGTTCAGAAAACGAATGAATGGTTAAGGTGGGAACAGAATATACTACATTCAGGGAAGAAGATTAAAATATCAAGATAAGGAAGTTTTATTTCTGTCGCACGGTAAATGCTGCCAAACTTTTTATTTTTTTATTTATATTTTGTAACTTTGAAGTAGAGGAGTCTTACAAAAAATGTTGATTAAAGGAAATAAGACTTTGGCTGAATTTCATACTTTGATGTCAGAGGATATATAGCCTGACAGAAACTTGTGCTTTTCTGGTGATAATGATCTGTATACCTACAGACAAGAAACAAAAAAAAAAAAAAAAAAAAAAAAAAAAAAAAATGTAAATCCCTTTGGCATTGTTGAGTTTTCAACATATTTTAATGAGGAAAGCATAACCACTGGAGAGCCGCCAATGTGTTTCTGCTCTGCGATGGCCTGATGAGCTGTCCAGGGTGTACTCTGCCCTTGCCCAGAGTTGTCTGAGATGGACACCAGCCTCCCTGTAACCCTAATTAGGGTTAAGCGGTTCAGAAAATGAATAAATTAGTGAACAAATATTTTGTAATCTTTAATAAAGCACCTAGACGGGAAGGTGATACACAGGATCCCTCGTTACTCCATGCTTCAGTTTTTACGGCTTCAGTGCATTGCGGGCTTTTCAAAAATATTCATCAAAAAATTTTAAAAATAAGGAAAAATAGGGGAATCGTTCAGGAAAATGCTGCAAAACATGGCCAATTATGGAAAAAAAAAAAAAAAAACAAACAAACAAAAGCAAAAAACAATCCAAAACCCCTCAACACAACTACTGTACTTATATTTTTATGTAAGGTGTGCATCTGTGTGTGTGTATTTATATTTTATTTACATCTTATGCATTATTTTTGAATGTTTAATTGTTATTAAAGGCACTTATAGCATTGAATATGTATTTATTGATATTATATATACATATACATGTACATATACGTCAGTCAGGGGGTCGATCCTACTTCATGGAAATTGGCCGTCGCGGGGGTCTCGGTCCACATTAGTTGTGGAGAGTAAGGGTTCCCTGTACTACAGTAATTGGCACATATAATTATTTTTTTATATTTATTATGATAATGCCTAATCAAAGCATAGAAATAAGTCAGAGCAGTCACAGGAAAAGTAAATATATCGCACACATCACCAAGGGCTTACACTGATGCATGAGGTCCGTGGGCTTCACAATTTAAGAGAATCATGACGAGCGTGTGCAGTTGTGGGATCTTTCATTGGAAGATCTGTGAATCGCTGCTGACTGAGGCAAAAAAAAAAAAAAAAAAAGCATATCAGCAATTTTGCCATTATTATTTGATTCCAGTTGTCATAGAACATGGGAATCATAGTCGACCATAGTAGGGCTTAACAGAGCCCATCAGACCTTGATACACCTTCATTAGCGATCTTGGAAACAATTCCTTCAAGTTTCATTTCCCTGCATGCACTCTGCCTCCTTTTAATATCCCAACTGTGCTCCAAGCATGTTCATAACTAGTGGCGCTCCAGACTTTTTTGCTTGCAGAAATCATGGGCATCATGCCCCAGTGTAAAGCATGGGTTTAAGTTAGAAAATAAAAATCAGGTGTTCCATATTAGGTGCCATTTATTAAAGCCTCCAGCAGGTGAAATCTTTCTTATTTAAGCCTTGGATCTGGGCTTCCCTTTGCTAATAAAGTCTATAGTGTCTTCATGCCAAGAGCTTTCTGAGGTCTTCAGAAAAAAAAAAATAGATTTTGGATGAATATAAATCTGGCAATGAGTTTGAAATCTCTATATTTTTTAAAACAAGTAATTCCTCTGAGGAAAATCATCCACATATGGCTGTCAATTTGTCCAGGACTGGCCACGCCAGAAAATTCAGCATGAGACCAGACAATTTGTTGTGGAAAAAAAGTGTGAAAGAACCCTAAAATTTTATTGGAGGATCTACAGGTAGCTGTTGTAATTGTTGTTGTGAAAGTGCATATGGCATCACTGAGATCGGATATGTTGGATATGTTGGATATGATGGATATGTTGGACATAGTAGCACAAGACTACCATTTGCCAGTGAACATACCGTATAGGTAAATACAAGCTCTTATGGAAGAATGGGCTCTGGAGAGATGAATCAAAGACAGAGCAGTCTGACCAAAGTTGCAGATTTTAATCAAGATAATTATAACAGGAATTTCATACTATCTCGAATGCATGGTAGAGCAAAATGTCATGGTTTGACATCACTTTGCTTCCTCAGGGACTTGGCATCTTGCATTGTTTTATTCAGCAATGACTTCAGCATCATTCATTCATTCATTCATTCGTTCATTCATTTTCTGTAACCGCTTCATCCTAATTAGGGTGACAGAGAGGTCGGTACCCATCCCAGCCGACTCTGGGAGAGGGCAGAGTACATCCTGGACGGCTCACCAGGCCATCGCAGGGCAGTAATTTGCTGACAGCTATGTCAGTAATGATTCTTTTATATGAACTTCACACCACAGACAGTGAGAGACATGGTCGGCCTTTGATAACCGAGTCAGCTGCACTGGGGACTTCAGCATCATATTAAAGTTTACTTGAAGATAATCTGATTTGAATAATTCAGATTTCAATCTGAAGGTTGAACTTTAACCACAGGTGGACTATTGAACAGGATAATAATCCTAAGCACACTAAACCTATCCACTCGGAAAGGAGAAACGGAGCGTTTCGGCGGTGTTGAGGCCAGCGATGTTGTATGGTTTAGAAACAGTGGCGCTGAGGAAAAGACAGGAGGCAGAGCTGGAGGTAGCAGAGATGAAAATGTTGAGGTTCTCTTTGGGAGTAACGAGGATGGACAGGATCAAGAACGAGTACATCAGAGGGACAGCACATGTAAGATGTTTTGGAGACAAAGTCACAGAGGCTAGATTGAGATGGTTTGGACATGTACAGAGGAGGGATAGTGAATATATTGGTAGTAGGATGCTGAGGTTGGAATTACCGGGCAGAAGGCCTCGAGGAAGACCAAAGAGAAGATTTATGGATGTGTTGAAGGAAGACATGAAGGTAATTGGTGGAAGAGAAGAAGATGCAGAGGACAGGGTGAAATGGAGACAGATGATTCACTGTGGTGACCCCTGAAGGGAAAAGCCAAAAGGAAAAGATGAAGGAGAGTAATACAATGGTTTCATCAAGGATAAGAATTTGAGCTTCACTGAAATGCTGTGGGGCAAGGGTGGCTGGATAACCGATCACAGGGTTGGGGGTTGAAGCCCCCCTGTCAACGGTTGTGACTGCTGTCTGCCCCCCAGACTTTTTTTTTTTTTTTTTTTGTAATCAAAGGCTGGCCCTGTCTTTCAGTCTTTGTGGTGAGAAGCATGTAAAAGTTGAGTTTTGTCAAGGCTGCATAGCCATCAATGTGTTTCTCCCCTGCTGGCCTAGCGAGCTGCCCTCGCCCAGAGTACATATGACCCTAATCAGGATTGCGTGCTTCAGAAAATGAATGAATAAAATGTGATTGGTCTGTACTTGCAAGAAAACTTACAAATCTAAAGGAAGTAAGGTGAAAATGTCTGAGAGTGGTGGACAGTTATACAAAAGATTGGCGATACTATACAAATACTTGCTTTTGAGGCCAGTGGTGCATTTACGTTCTCCGCAGCAGAATATTACATCTATTGATTTGTTAAAGAAATGATTGAAAAAGCTGGGTTTTTTTATTTCAAGTATACTAACATCAACTGTAGGCTCAGAATTAAATAAGATGAAATGCAAGCAGAAGAAAGTGCCAGTGAATACATTCACAGCAGAGCTTTTGCACTTACTGGGTCATGCCCACGCATTGTTGATATCAAACATTAAAAGCAACATAAAAAAGCATTACTTGCCTTCACTCACAATGACTTGAAACTCACTAGAGATGGCAGACACAGCAAGGGATAAAAATCTCCAGATGTCTTTTAGCAATACATTTTTACATACATTTCTCTCAGCAGGAAAGTTTACTGCCTTTAATTCACCAGGTCGCGTGCACACACACACACACACACACACACACACACACACACACACACACACACACACACACACACACATAAACATGTTAACAACATGTTAAGAACAAGTAGAAATAGAAAAATAAATATAAGTATGAAATATGATTAAACATTATCCTGAGGTACACTTAATATTCGACGAGGCTTCGGCAGTGGGGCATGGCAGACACACGTGGGCGGAAGGCAATGCACACACCTGACCCTACTCACCAATCTTCCGTGCTATATAACGACGACCAACGCACTCATCTTGCTAGAAGATTGTCCCTCTTCACATCCTTGTTTTCCTGTGATCTCTCTGGCACCTGGTTTCAGCTCCCCGCTCAACCAGTTCCCACTTCGTAATTCCCCGTATCTAAAGTTTTCGTATTTCTCCTCGTCATTAGCAGCGACTATGTTTCCCTCTTGCTCAGCTGCCTCCCATGTACCAATAAAGTTTCTTCGTGTTCATCCTACTCTGTCTCCTGTATTTTGGGTCCAGCTGAAAGTTCCTGACATCACAGTTAGCTTGATAATTTATGGTGCATTTAGGTTTGCACCTTGTACCAATACATGATAAATTCAATAGAATGAAATAAGATGATTATGCAGAGAGAGATTTTTTTTTTTTTTTTTTACAGTGATCTCTCTCTACTTCACGCTTCAGTTCCTGTGGCTTCAGTGCATCGCACATTTTTCAAAAATATCCATTGAAAAAAAAAAAAAATATATATATATATATATCACTGAGGAAATCTAGGGGAAAAGTTAAGGAAAATGCCACAAAACAAGGCCAATTATGCAAAAAGCCCCAAACAAACAAAAACAAAAAACAACTCCGAACAAAACTATTTACATTTTTATGTAAGGTAAGGTTTGTATCGGAGTGTGTGTAATTATATTTTAATTAAAACTTATGTATTATTTTTGAATGTCTAATTGTTATTATAAGCATTTATAGTGTTGAATATGTATTTATTGATATAATATACATATATACATGTACGTATAAGTCAGTCAGGGGCGGTTGATCCTACTTCACGGTATTCAGTGGTCGCGGGGGTCTCGGTCTACATTAACCGTGAGGAAAATCTTAAAGTCTTCTGATGTTAAGGAATGCTAGGTAGTAGAAAGAAATTAAGTTATATCATCTTCAGTAAAGAAGAGAAAATTACATGATACAAGTGAGGCTTTTAATAAAATGTTTAAGCTATGCGGCTCTGAATTTTATAAGAAAATTGAACCTTAAATGATATAAATTACTTGTAGTATATCATGTAGTGTTGTAAGACACTTAATCCTAATTAGGCTCATGGAGAGGCTGGCACCCATCGCAGCCCTTTCCGGGCGAAGTTGGAGTACACCCTGGATGGCTTACCGGGTCTTCATGGGGCCAACACTCTCACAACCATTCACACCTACACTCACACCAAGGAGTGATTCACGATCAGTCAGTGAACGTACTGTGCATGATTTTGGACTATGTGAGGAAAACTGGAGTACTTGGAGGAAACCCACACAAGCACGTGGAGAACATGCAAACTCCACACAGAAACGCCCGAGCTGGGAATCAAATCCAGGACCTTCTTGCTGTGAGGCGGACGTGCTAACCACTACGCCACTGTCCTGCCCGTGATTGTAATTGTAATCTTTATACTGCAATAAATTATCATTGTATCTCTGAAGTCTTGAGACTTGTTGAACCTTTTCCAAATTCTTTTGGAAGCTATTTGTTGAGAATGGGTGAGAAACATATTTGTGTAAAGATCGAAACATGTGTGTTGAAGCATAATGTACACATAAGGACTAAATGATGGCACATTTCTTGGATGCTTCTCAAGAGTAAGAATTTTAGTAAACCAGATACAAACCCAATGTCCCACAGTGGAGCCTGGCGTTGATACAAAGCATTTTGTTCAACCAATTTTCTAAATCAACAGAAGACTGAAATATAAAGTGACTACTGGGTAACGAATCATATCTCATGCTGTGAATGCAGAACAGCTATAGGGATTGGTATTATTTAATGATTCCACCTCACATCATTAACACAATAGTTCAAATGAAACCATCACAATGAATCGAACACAAAGTAAGGCAGTGCAGTAACCATTATAGGAATTATAGGCCTTTACATATGCACTTGTTCACACACTGAAATTGAATGTCATCCATAGCATGGACATTGTAAATGGCGCTGAATCACTGACCTGAAGGTTGGTGGTTCAAGTCCCACTCTTCATGGGTTATTACTGCCCCCCCCCCCCCAGTGCAGCTAACTGGGTTATCCAAGGCTGGCCATGTCTCTCACTGTCTATGGTGAGAGGTTCATGTAAAAGAACCATCGCTCACTTTTGTCAAGAGTAGCTGCAAAGCCGTCAGCGTGTTTCCCCCCTGCAATCGCCTGGTGAGCTGTCCAGGGTGTACTCTCCCCTCGCCCGGAGTCGGCTGGAATGGGCCTCAGCCTCCCCGTGACCCTAATTAGGATTAAGCGGTCACAAAAAATGAACTGAACTGATAATACTCTTCTAGACCTCTGCATCTTTATGAGTCTTTTTACCCTCAGATTTATCTTCAGAAAAGGAAACGCAGGCTCGGCTGGATTGGGTTCAGGAGATCAGCTTGGTCATATAAAAACACTTAATTTCTTTGTACAAGGGAATTTAAATGTAGAAAATCGTAGACATTCCACTTAAAATTTAAGGTTGCAAGATTATTTATTTAACTGCTAACAATTACACACATTTTTACAAAGTAATTGGGCAGTTGACCTTTCACGAGCAGTGATTTAGCCATGCTGACTGATCATACACTTTTATTGCTCGGTCATACATCCACAGTTCCAGAATTCACAAAAATGTTACCGGCAAGTTAGCGTACCCTAAAAATAGTCTTATAAAATATTCCAAAATTTTGTTTTATGGGCAGTGGTGGTCTCGTGGATAGGGCCCAGGATCGCTGATCCTAAGGTTGGGGGTTCGAGTCCCCACAAGGTTGTCACTGTCCCCCCCAGTGCAGCTAACTGGGTTATCAAAGGCGGGCCATGTCTCTCACCATCTCTGGTGTGAGGGATGTAAAAGAACCATTGCTGACTTTTGTAAAGAGTAGGCTGCAAAGCCGTCAGCGTGTTTTTGTCCCTTGCTAAAAGGGTTGTGACAAGAAGGGCATCCGACGTAAAAACCTCTGCCAAATCAAATGTGCGAATCAAATGATTCACTATGGCGACTCTCAAGAATGGGAAAAAGCCGAAAGAAAAGAGGACGGATAAGAATTTGGAAAATTAATGTCTGTCTGTCTTCCCTTTTACTCAGGAGTCACCACAGCAAATCATCTGATTTGCACGTTTGATTTGGCAGAGGTTTTTACGTCGGATGCCCTTCCTGTCACAACCCTTTTTAGCAAGGGACAGAAACACGCTGACGACTTTGCAGCTACTCTTTACGAAAGTCAACAATGGTTCTTTTACATGCCTCTCACCATAGACAGTGACAGACATGGCCCGCCCTTTGAAAGCCCAGTTAGCTGCACTGGGGGGGGACAGTGACAACCTTGTGGAGAGTGGGACTTGAACCCCCAACCTTTGGATCAGCAATCCAGCCCCTATACCACTAGACCACCACTGCCCCGTTATTCTGAAAATTAATAATGAAACATAAAAAGGCTTCAAGCCATGAACATCTATTTATTGGGGAAAAGAGCAGCTTAACAAACACCATGGTGTGCACTCAGCGTACACTTCCTGACTTGGCAGTTGTTACCACCATGAGAGAGATAAATAGGTTTGCTTTAAAAAAACAGACCCTGGATTTTTCAGGTCTAAGTAAGCATTACTGCAATCTAAAGAAGCGATCATTAGGCTGATAAACAAAACAAACCAAGCACTGGCAAGCTCAGCAGCAGTGAAGATCTGGAAGACTATGACAAAAAAGTATTTATTCATTATTTACATGGTGAAGGAAAATACATTTAACATATGAAAACAAGGGCAGTGGTGGCTTAATGGTAAAGGTGCTGGATCACAGATCCTAAGGTTGACGGTTCAAGTCCCATGAGCCACAGGTTGTCACTGCCCCCCCCGTGCTGCTAACTGGGTTATCGAAGGACAGCCATGTCTCTCACTGCCTATGGTGGGAGGTTCATGTAAAAGAACCGTTGCTGATTTTTGGCAAGAGTAGCTGCATAGCTGCCAGCGTGTTTCCACCCTGCGATGGCCTGGTGAGCTGTCCAGGGTGTACTCTGCCCTTGCTTGGAGTAGGCTGGAATGGGTTGCAGCCTCACCGCAACTCTAATCAGGATTAAGTGGTTACAGAAAATGAACTGAACATCAAAACATTTAAACATTTCAAGAACACTCTGAAGCAGGTGGACAGTCGGCTGAGTTGGGCGCCAGCTTTTACGTGACCCTAATTAGGATTAAGCAGTTCAGAAAATGAAATGTATTATTATTATTATTATTATTATTATTATTATTATTGGTAGTATAGTATTATACAGCTGGTTTTCCTTAAGATGCAAATCACTGTTTGGAAAGTTATACTTTTCTGGAATCTTAAAAGCCTGAAGATTTTTTGCACAAATGAAATGAGTTGAACTTGTACCAGAATTATGGGAAAAAGGAAAGGAATGATTCATCCTCTGAAGCAGACGTTATCATCTATGGCAGAGCCAGTGATATGGCAATGGGTATGTTTATCCAGTTGAAGTGGGTTATTGGTGTGTATTGAGAATGTGAGTGCTCTTTGAGGATGTACGGTGAATTCGGAAGTGTGTAATGCTGCAGCTTCTGCTTTGATTGAGGTTTAACCAATGAGATTGTGGTTAACAGTACAGATAGCTAATGAGCACACTAAGATATGATTTAGGTGAATAAACCACATGGTTTTAACTAGCCAAATAAGGCCTAACCTGCAATGGAAGCCTGGCTAAGCATCATAAGTGATGAACTGGGCATGTTTTGATCTCAATGGGTTTATGAGTTTAGCATTTATTAATTGTAAATAATGTACACCTAAATACAAATCAAGTTTATATATATATATATATATATATATATATATATATATATATATATATATATATATATATATATATATATATATATATATATATATATATGTTAGTATATATTTTATTCGTAGCTTGATTGCTTCTGTTCAAATGTGTTGTGGTGGTTTACATAGACAAAGTTACAAAAATTTTCACTGTCCAAATACTTATAGATCTGACTGTATGTGTACTGTATCCACTGAGGGCTCTCCAGAACCATGTTGAAGTGGCCACCATCACTGAGCAGCTCCTTCTGTTGGGAGCTTCTTAAAATGGGAAGAAGTGATTGCCCGAGCACGCTTGAACACAGAGTAAGCGTCACTTTCCTCCACCAAATGTCATGCAACACACTCTATGGCCACTTCTTGAGCAACATTGTACAATATTCTCTGTAAGGTTGAATATTGGTAGATTTAATCAGGGAGTCCCTAACAGAAGCCATATTAATGCTGAGGTGTCTCTCATTCTTAAATAAGATCACAGCAGCAGTAATGATTGGCGTCACAGTTAAGTGAGAGCAAGCGGGAGCACTGCTGACATTTTAAACAGTAATTTCCTGTTCAGAAGTAAAATAGGAAGCTATGTATATAACTATCGGTAATTGAGTTGAGTAGAGCACTAGGCCAGCTGGGTCATTTAATTTGATTAGAATGGCCTGGGGGCAAGTGTGACATGGCGGCAGTCTTTGCTAGAATACATGATTGTGGTCATGAGCAAAACAGGACTCACTTTGTTGGCAGTATTCCAATAAAATCTAGCATGGTAATATTAAGAGAGGGTAGAATCATGTGAGTGATCAATTCTGGGATGTGGGCACCAACCAAATAGTAAGTAAGTTTTATTCAGATTACTGAGTTCAGATTTACTGAATCTTTTAACTCGCTAAGAAAATAGCAGCATATTTTGAAAAGACTCGGGCCCAGCCAATAGTTTGAATTTTAAAGTGGTCCTTGTCCCATGCTAGACGGCTCTTTCTTTGTACTTTTTAGTGTATGAAACTACTCCTCCATGGGAAGTGGTGGGCTGGTGGTAAAGGTGCTGGATCACTGATACTAAGGTTGGGGGTTCAAGCCCCACTATCAATGAGTTGTCACGGCCAACCCAGTGCAGCTTCCTGCCTTATCAAAGGCCAGCCATGTCTGTCACTGTCTATGCTGTGAGGTTCATGTAAAAGAACCACTGCTGACTTTCGGCAAGAGTAGCTGCAAAGCCGTCAGCTTTGTCATGTCATGGCCAATCTGCATGATGTTATGCTTTGTGATGCTGCTACATGGTTTGTTGATTTTATATTTACATGAATGACAAGGTGTACAGGTGGATTTGTGTGCCAGGTCACTGAATATATGCCTTTTTTTAAATTAATGTATTTCAGTGAAAACCAGAATTTTCCAGAATTTGTTATTGTATATCTTCATAAGAAAATCTTGGATAATTAACGCATAATATTATTGACTGACACAAAAGAGAAGCCTTCAGGTTACCGCCACTTTGAATCCCTATACGAATAAATTTCCTATACAGTGTGTGTATATATATATATATATATAAATGGGTCAGTGGTGGCCTGGTGGTAAGGTGCTGGATCACTGGTCCCATGGTTGGGGATCAAGTCCTACTCTCAACAGCTGTCACTGCAGCTAACTGGGTTATCAAAGGCCAGCCATGTCTCTCAAAGGCTATGGTGTGAGGGTGTGAGGTTCATGTAAAAGAACCATTGCTAACTTTCGACAAGAGGAGCTGCATAGCCATCAACATGTTTCTGCCCTGCGATGGCCTGGCGAGCTGTCCAGGGTGTACTCTGCCCTCATCCGGAGTCGGCTGGGATGGGTGCCAGCCTCCCCACGACTCTAATTAGGAGTAAGCAGTTACAGAAAATGAATGAACGATTCCTCCAGACCTAGAATACCTTGACAAAATTGGTTCAAAGGAAAAATAAAATAATTTTAAAAAATGAAAATAAAACAAACAGACAAACAAAATATTTGAGTTCTGTAGTCCAAGTCATTGCCATACATGGTCACTTTGGATGGAGGCAGGTCCATGAAAGCTTCTGCTGAACGTTGAAATGTTTATTTGTAACAGAAAAAAAAAGAAAAAGTTATAGGTATATGTGAACTGAATAAATTATGCAAATTATGAATTTCTATTTTTTTAGGACTCTAACTTACAAATAAATGATTCCAGAATGAAAAAATAAATAAAACATATAAACTTATAACATTCCAATGAACTTCTACAGATGAAAATGGCCAGTTTATCATGTTTATCATCTTAAATTATTTGCTACAATAGGTTGCAGCTAAAGGTAGAAAGGTGACAGCTGTGAAACATGTCTCTTTCACACCAAGGCTTATTTATGACGGTTATAGAACCATCACATCTCAGAATATTAATATGTGAAATGATAATGATGAGATCACCTAGCAACAGTGATGTCATGTTTAAGAGGAAATTATCACTTCTGGACTATTTTTTCTTCACACACACACACACACACACACACACACACACACACACACACACACACGTGTATTGTTAGTGATGTGTATTTTACCAGAGGGTCATTAGAGAAGGCTGTCTATGTGCAAGGTAGCTGTGGACTTGCTGAGACACAGCAGTTCTCTCTGAAAATGATGCTCGACACCACAAAATTAAAGACCAGAGACTGCTTCACCGTTTCAGCTCAGGGCTGAATGTCTCGCCAGATGTGCTTATAATGAGTCTCATCATTTGCACATCTCCAGGAGAATCCTTTTAATGTGAACAGGAGCAGGAAATGCTGAGACCCTAAGGACACAGATATTTGTTTATCAAACAGACTGCCATTTTCAGATGAAACGCTGCATTGTGATAGCAGTCGGAAAGATGAGACTGTTGTTCTCGGCTGCATTGCATGAGAAGGAGTCGCAGTAATGTCGAGACAATGAAGATTGTCAAAATAGCATGTTGATGAAAATGGTAGGATCGGGGGTGGGTCCAACTAGTCTTGTGTGTCGACAGCGGGAGGGTGGTGTTTGAGAACAGGGAGTAAGTCTGCAGTCTAACACAATTAGTTATTTCACAAACAAAGCAAGTTAGATAAATCGCACCATCCTCGGGACTTTCAACACATGCCATCGAGCTGCGGCTTCTCGCCTCCATATCGACTCGCACCAGCTGTTGGCTTGCACAGATTTATCTTCAGTGGTCTACAAATGGACTCTAAATTATTTTAATCCTTGCTCCATCACATTTCTTAAAGTCTTGAGTACCATATAGGAGAACGTTCCATTGGAGTACTTGTAAATTAATGCTTACTGAAATAACAAATAGAAAAAAAAATGAATAAATGCCAGGCTCAACTTAGCTTACAGACTCATTAAACAGGTGAATATGGGTGAAAGGGCACAGAACACTTTTTTTTATTATTATTTATTTATTTATTTTATTGCTTACAGAAATAAATTGTGCCTGTTTGAGGTGGGTGGGATTGTAATAAACAGGTTTAATGTCAAAATTGCACAAAACATATGCAGTACTGATGCTCTTTATAATGACAGAGCTCATTAAAAAAGACAGGCTTTATGAATAGTAAACAATCTGTACTGTTTTTTTTTTTTCATTAATATTATGACAAATTGGTTGATTTTTACCATCTGAATTCTGAGCAATGTTCATTTCACTTACACTTTTGTTCAACGTAATATAAACGAGACATCACTGACCTAATCAAGCTGTGTTTTTGGTAGAAATGATATTTCTACACAGCAAATAATTTACTATCAGGTGTAGTAGAGTAAGAGAATCCAATAGAACCAACAGTCCTGACCTGCTGCTGCTGATTCTGTGTAATTGACTCACTAATTGAAAGTGGTGTGTTCAAAATAATAGCAGTGTGGAGTTCAATAAGTGATGTCATTCATTCTTTGAAAAACAGTAGCCAATTATTGTCCTTGTTCAAGGAAGGAATGCAGTGAATATAGTACCTGCTGGTCATAGAATATTTCTCTGTGAAATTCTGAGGAAAATGGGTCGTTCCAGACATTGTTCAGAAGAACAGCGTACTTGATTAAAAAGTTGATTGAAGAGGAGGAAACATATAAAGAAGTGCAGACAATTACAGGCTGCTCAGCCAAAATGATAGAAATGTACTTTAAAATGGCAACAAAAACCTGTAAGATGTAGAAGAAAGTGGAAAACTGCCATTCGGGTGGATTGAAGAAGAGTCAAAATAGAAAGGACTCAGCCAGAAATCAGCTCCAGAAAGATCAGAGAATGTCTAAAGCTACCTGTGAGTTCTGTTACAATTAGAAGATGCCTATGTGAAGCCGAGCTATCGACAAGAAGCCCCGCAAAGTCCCACTATTGAAAAAAGGACATCCTGAAGAGGTTACCGTTTGACTGGCCTATAGAGAGACGGAGCAACATTTTGTGGACTGATGAAAATGTTGGCCGGCCCAATCCCCAGACCTTCATCCAATAGAAAACTTGTGGGGTGACATAAAAAATGCAGTTTCTGAAGAAAAACCAAGAAATACAGAAGAACTGTGGAATGTGTTCCAATCATCCTCGGCTGGAAAACCTGCTCACAGGTACCAGAAGTTGGTTGACTCCACAACACAGATGTGCAGCAGTTCTCAGTAACCCGTTTATACAGATAAATATTAGTTCAGAGATTCAAAGGAAAACCAAACCTTACAACACTTTTCAGTTTATACAGTGAACGTTTGAGTTTGTAAAGAATAAAGCAGACACTGGTGGTTTTTGAACAGTCTAATATTCACTTTTATTCGATTTCTTTAAAGCAGTGCTTCTCAAATATTGAGGCCCAAGGGGGCATGGTATGCCCAAGGGGGCATGGTATGATGCCGAAGGGGGGGGGTGATGCCAGGGGAGTGCATGTGATCCTGGAGAACATGCTTTTCTGGAATAGTGTACAAGAATTAACTGCAATTGTCCCTCCACTCCAGTAAGTGGCACTGGTGGTGCCATTGCCGTGTTATGATGTAGCGTTTTTTTGCACGAGCAAACAATATGAAGTGCAGTCAACAACCCCTCAAGAAACAACACGGAAAAATGTCTAACAGGAACAAAGAGAAAGGTGGAGAGAGACGGAGATATTAAGACATAAGTTAAATGAGTTTAAATAAGGATGTATTTTTATTATTATTATTTCAGGCACATTGGTGCACTTTAAATCTTTTCTATTACAGATAAAAAAATGTTAATGAAGTTTTTCTTTATTGTAAGTTGAACATTTCTTTCTTTTTTTGTTTTTCATGTTAATAAAAATGCAATGTTATGCAGAAGTGCACTAATAGCAATTTTATAGACAAATAATACTATTTGTAGTCGCCCACGGGGGCGGGGGGTGAAGTGTTTTTCTTCATAGAGGGGGATTTTGAGCTTTACTCACTTTATTTAAACATGCTGCTATTAGTTTTATACATATAAACTTTGTTTAAGGTTTAGCATGTAATACTTAAGACTTTTTTTTATCAAATGTGTATTTAAAGAAGTTACAGATATTCATCTATATTAGAATGAATGCAATCATTCCCCACCATGATATGTTCATACATTTGGCAATGCGGTTTCCTAAATTTCTCATTGAAGCGGCCGCTGTGTTGCATCTCACAAGCATTTTTAATCTCACAAATTGTGCATTAATTCTTTGTATATGATGTACTCTTTACTAACCAATTGTGCGGTCAGTACAGGGAAATTCCTCACCGAAGCTTTTGAGGTCAATGCTTCAAGGCTGAGGTCTGGACTGTCCCTGTACTGACCAAACCAAGGAGCTCAATTAGTTATTTATCACATTGTATTTTTATAAACCCCTACACACAAGAAAGGGACAAAATAAATAAATAAATAAATAAGAACTGGAAGTTGATGCTTACATCTGGTACCCAGAAAGCTCCACTAGGGAGATTTCCAAACCAACTAAATGTGAAGTGTTTGTAAGAAAAACTGAGCTAGGCACACAAACTCAAAGGTTTTTAAAATGGCCACCAGCATCCTTTCTCCCAAAAAAGCATACTTCTGGAATTCCGATAGTTTGGAATAAAAACATAGTTGGCCTGAGGGCCCCCAGTTGTGTGCTATGGCAGCTTATTGTTCCACTGTACACTATAAATACAGAAAGTTCCTCAGTTGGCGAGTAAAGAATGTCCATGTTTTTCTTGGTTAGTTGTGACCGGTGTCAAAAAGCATTGTTCTCACCAAAGGTCTCTTTTCCTAGAGAAAATTTTTGAAACTCTTCTTGGCTGATGCCTATTTTGTCATTTGCAACTCCAACATCATCACATGTGTCTTCTTCAGGATAGTACAATTCACACCCTGAATGCTTGCTGTCACATGTTCAAAAACCACGTAACATCCAATTAGATCACACATGCTGAGGTGCCCTGAAGTAAATCAATTCACTTCTCATGGGAAGTCCAATAATGTTTTCTTACAATTCATCAGTGTTTAATGATTATGTTTCCTCAGTGATACATAAAATATGGTAATACATGTACCGTAATTGGACATTTTCAGTGCTGTTGGTGAATTGGTAAACTTGACTGCTGACGTGCATATGTACATTATAAAATTATTATAAATGGATAGCGTTGAAGCTCTGCAAACTGTGGGTGAGGGCCAGGTACACCCTGGACAGATCGCCAAACTATCACAATGCAGGTTATATCATACATATTTAAATATGAAGCCGGGTTGGGGGGCAAGTAAAATAGAATGGAAGCTCAGCAGTGTGTGGACTTCAACATCCAAAGGTTTTTCCGTAGCCTTTATTATGAAAATGTTTTATTGATAACCTTTTGTAAATAAAATAATATAATTAATTGTGTAATACTGTATTAATACGAGCAATTAGTTCATCAGTTCATTTTCTGTAACCACTTCATCCTAATTAAGGTCACGGGGAGGCTGGTGCCCATCCCAGCCAACTCAGGGCAAGGGCAGAGTACACCCTGGACAGCTCGCCAGGCCATCGCAGGGCAGAAACACGCTGACGGCTTTGCAGCCTACTCTTGTCGAAAGTCAGCAATGGTTCTTTTACATGCCTCACACCATAGACAGTGAGAGACATGGCCGGCCTTTGATTACCCAGTTAGCTGCACTGGGAGGACAGTGACAACCTTGTGGAGAGTGGGACTCGAACCCCCAACCTTTGGATCAGCAATCCAGCGCCTTATACCACTAGACCACCACTGCCCATTACTAGCAATTAATTATTACTATATTGATCATTGTTTAAATTTATAATAATAATAATAATAATAATAATAATAATAATAATAATAATAATAATAATGCCAACGTGCCAACAATGCAATGTCCATACAACTAAGATACCAGGGATAGTAATACATACAAAATTGATATGTCAATCCCAACAAAAATGGAAGAAATACTTTCAAAGTACGTATAAGTATCTTTAGATAGAAATCATG
Organism: Plotosus lineatus; assembly: GCA_024760905.1. Classification (NCBI taxonomy): domain Eukaryota; kingdom Metazoa; phylum Chordata; class Actinopteri; order Siluriformes; family Plotosidae; genus Plotosus; species Plotosus lineatus. The sequence goes on along the minus strand of CM045732.1, from coordinate 25,809,111 downwards.
CAGCTTGAGGAACTGGCCTCGTACAAGAAGTAGTCCTAAGTGGAGATACAACTACTGGGTGAGACTGCCTTTTAAAATTACCAATTAAAACCAACAAACAACATGAAAAACAAACTAAAAATGTATTTTTCCGTTTCAGAGATTATAATGGTGTTGTTGACTTCTAGCGACCATGACAGTGTGAGAACCTGTCAGGCATCTTCCACTCAAAATAAAGTTTTTAAAGATTGAGAGATGTTATATGCTCAGCACGGTTGAAAAAAATTCTGCTTTATTGAATTATGAAGGCCATTCTATCAGCTCAACTTCGCCCCCTTCTTATTTTTTACACTCTAGACATTGATGTGCATGAAAGTCTCCAGAGATCAGCAGTTTCTGAAATACCCCAACCAGCCCATCTGGCTCCAGTAACCATGTCATGGCCAATCTGCATGATGTTATGCTTTGTGATGCTGCTACATGGTTGGTTGATTTTATGTTTGCATGAATGAGAAGGTGTACAGGTGGATTTGCCTGCCAGGGCACTTAATATATATATGCTTGTTTTAAATCATGTCTTTTACAGAAAACCAGAATTTTCCAGAATTTGTTACTGTATATTCTTATAAGAAAATCTTGGATACGTAATGCATAATATTATTGAGTGACACAAAAGAGAAGCCTTCAGGTTACTGCCACTTTGAATCCCTATAGGAAAAAAATTCCCTATATACTAGTATATTGGTCAGTGGTGGCCTGGTGGTAAGGTGCTGGATCACTGGTCCCAAGGTTGGGGATCAAGTCCCACTGTCAACGGCTGTCACTGCAGCTAACTGTGTTATCAAAGGCCGGCCATGTCTACCAAAGTCTATGGTGAGAGGTTCAGTTAAAGAAACATTGCTGACTTGTGACAAGCAGAGCTGCATAGCCATCAGCGTGTTTCCCCATGCGATCGCCTGGCGAGATGTCCAGGGTGTACTCTGCCTTCAGCCAGAGTCGGCTGAGGTGGACACCAGCCTCCCTGTGACCCTCATTAGGATTAGGCAGATCAGAAGCAAGGTACTGTCATTGGAGACGAAGATGAAAGTGAGATCTCCATCTCTCCCACTCCACGGTGTCTACAATTTTGAAGGACAAGGACCATATTAAGGAAGCGGTGAAAGAAGCAGCCCCACTTAAGTCAACTATCATCACCATACAGCGTGAAGGACCGATTGCAGAGATGGAAAAGTTGCTATACCACGGTTGGAAGATAATAGGCAAAGAAAAGTGAAAGTGATGTTGCGAACAGTGCAAAATAAGGCCACAAGTTTATTTCGCATGTTGTATACATATGTAAGCATATATATATATATAGCCCTGATTTCTCATTGAGCCCATAACCGTGATGAATTGTGTAACTGTGCAGTAAATCCTTTTTAAGACAATAATTAAGTGAAAATATTCAGACACAGGCCAGTCGAGTTCAGTGCATTGTTATCGCGTATATGCTAACAAGGAATACAATTTTACACAGGAATTTGTTTGTATTCCTTCATAATCCAGCATCTGCAGCAAACTCCAGCTTGTGCTCCAACCCTGTTTTATTTTTGCAGCATGCAGTGCGAACCGCTTGACCCCATTTACTTCTCTTTCCTGCTGCAGTAACAGCAGGAACCATGGTTGGCCCGAGGGTTCCCGGGTGTGTGTTATGACAGTTTATTGTTCCGGCCCCTGTTCATTTGCCTTTCCTTCTCTGAATGGTCATCCATCTGTGCACATGCCCTGTGGAGATGGTCAGCTCGAATACGCTTGCCATCTCCGTATAGCATGTGGGTGGGTCGCTTCGTCTGCCAGAAGGGACACATGGCAAAAAGCAGCTGGCAGCTTCTTTCTTATTGTCTAACAAGGTTGTACTTTAAGACACCTAAAACGGTGATGTAATGCCATGCCTTTAGAAGTACTACTATTATTCATTCATTCATTCATTCATTCCATCATTCATTCAATGAACTGTTTAATCATAATTAGAGCCGTTTGGAGGCTGGCGCATTTCTGAGCCGACTCTGGGCAAGTGCAGAGTACATCCTGGACAGCTCATCAGGCCATTGCAGGGCAGAAACATACTGACAACTATGCAGCAACTCATGATGAAAGAATACATGAACCTCTCACTGCAGACAATGAAAGACAAGGCTGGCCTTTGATAACCCAGTTAACTGCCCTGGGATGGGGGGGGGGGGGCAGTAGTGACGTGCCATTGATAGTAACCCCAACCTTCAGACTCCAGATCAGTCATCCAACACCCTAGTACTGGACCACCACTGCCCCATTATTAGTCTTAAAACAGCCAAATATTTCAGATCTCAAAAAAGTTGCTGCACTGAAGAGGATTAATTTAATTATTTTTTTCTATGCATGGAGTGTTGGCCAGTGACTGTTGGGATGCACAGTTTAATAAACTACTGTCTCCACTAGCTGTCAAAACTGTGAGTATTAGGTCCAGCAGAAGCTTTCCCTAATTAGCTTTTAACGAAGTGGATTTTTATGAAATGTGTACACATATGAAACGAACTATTATTAATTCATGGACATGGTAATCATGATTCATTGACTGAATAGAGGACCATCAGGGCAATGTTCTTGAAAAGGCGTCCTGTCTCCTGTCACTTCATGACATTGACCTTGCGTGTATTACCTATGAAAGGTCTGTGTTACGTCACGCTTATCACCTGGCCATTGTCGTCAACCCAAGTGTCCTAAATGGCCTGCCAGCCCTTCACCCTCCGCAAGTACGTCTGTCACCTGTCATTCACTTTCCAAACTGTTATTGTCTTGCAATATATAAAGCATAAATGTTTTTGACCGTGGGTGTGAACCACTGTATTCAGTGTGTACCTGCTGTCAGAGCATTCACTCACTCATGTATTTGCCAGACTGCTTACTCCTATTGGAATCATTGGAAGGCTGGAGTCCATCTCACCTGACATTTGGCAAAAGCACACACACACACACACACACACACACACACACACACACACACACACACACACACACACACACACACACACACACACACACACCAGCAGGCAATTTGGTGCAGCCAATTCACCAAATGTGCATGCGTTGGGACCGATGGAAGAAACCGTAGAGCCCAGAGGAAACCCACACAAACATGGGATGAACATTCAAACTCCATACAGAAAGCTCACAGCTTTGGACTTAGATCCGGTATCTTTGTGCTGAAAGATGGACATGCTGATCACTATGCCACTGTGCCGTCCCCGTAGATATTCAGGTTTTAAGAAGCTTGACTTATTGCTCAACTATTAAAAAATAAGCATCACTCTTTTGAAAATTCATTAACTTCACTTGAAAGTTCAGGAATTTGGCATGGTGGCGTACTGGTTAGCATGTGCGCCTCACAGCAAGAAGCTCCCAGGTTCGATTCCCAGCTCGGGTGTTTCTGTGTGGAGTTTGCATGTTCTCCCTATGCTTGTGTGGGTTTCCTCATGGTACTCTGGTTTCCTCCCACAGTCCAAAAACCACACACACAATCGGTTCACTGGCTGTTCCATCTCTGTCTCATTTGCTTAATCCTAAATACCAGGGTCATGAAAGGCAACCATTCAGATTCACAGCTCGGAGCAATTTGGAACCGTCAATTAGCATAACGCGCATGTGTTTGGACTGTTGAAGGAAAAGCTCAATACCTGGGAAACCCACACAAACACCAACAGGAGAAGATATAAACTCCACACAGAAATGCCAACACCCAGGAATCAAACCCAGAACCTTCTTGCTGTGAGGCGGATGTGCTAACTACTAGGCCACCGTCCTGCCCGTGATCGTAATTGTAATCTTTATAATAAATTATCATTGTATCTCTGAAGTCTTGAGACTTGTTGAACCTTTTCCAAATTGTTTTGGAAGCTATTTGTTGAGAATTGGTGAGAAGGATATTTGTCTGAAGATCGAAACATGTGTGTTGAAGCATAATGTACAAATAAGGACTAAACAATGGCACATTTCTTGGATGCTTCTCAAGAGTAAGAATTTTAGTAAACCGGACACAAACCCATTGTCCCACAGCGGAGCCTGGGGTTGATACAAGGCATTTTGTTCAACCACTTTTCTAAATCAACAGAAGACTGAAATATAAATATAAACCCAGAACCTTCTTGCTGTGAGACTGATGTCACTAATTCGTACTCCATCATGCCACCTTAAAACATCATCGTTCATTTTCTGTAACCGCTTACTCCTAATTAGGGTCACGGGAAGGCTGGTGCCCGTCCCAGCTGACCCCGGGCAGAAGGCAAAGTACACCCTGGACAGCTCACAAGGCCATCGTAGGGCAGAAACACGCTGACGGCTATGCAGCTCCTCTTGTTGAAAGTCAGCAATGGTTCTTCTACATGAACCTCACACCATAGACAGTGAGAGACATGGCCGGCCTTTGATAACCCAGTTAGCTGCACTGTGGGAACAGTGACAACCTGTGGGGAGTGGCACTTGAACCCCCAACCTTGGAATCAGTGATCCAGCACCTTTACCACCAGGCCCCCGCTGCCCCACCTTAAAACAGTTCCTCCAAAATGTAGAATAGTTTAGTTTTCAAGAACGTCTTCCAATAAAAAAGTACTAATAATATTTGTTCTCTAATTAAGCTGTGAACATTATTTCTGCTTCATACAATCCTGTGCTCATTAAGCACTAAGAAAAGGAATAAATGACATGATGCTGTGATCTTCACAACCAGAACAAAACATGAATCAGTGTTCTTAATGTCTGCTGAAAGGAAAATATGCTGAGCTTCATCTTCATAAACACCACCCAGATCAGTCATAAAAAATATCTTGTACTTAACAGTGATGGATAAGAATATCAAAGCGATGAGCCCTCTTGGCAAAATGAGACAGATTTTCAAAGAGATGCATGTAACAGTGCTTTTATATCTGTTGACCAGGCCAGACATTACCTTTCATCTCAAGAGTTTCTCTTGGGAAGAGCAAATAAAAAAATGCTTCGTATCTAATCGCTTCAAAGCACCATTCAAGATCACGACAGGGATAATAATAATAATAACAATAATAATAATAATAATAATAATAATAATAATAATACACTTGTTTACTGTATAGTCCATGGATGCAGATCTTTGTACTTTAAATCTTCCTTGAGCCATTTGGCTTTCAGAATATTTTCTCTTGTGCGTTTACAAGGGAAGCAAATCCTGTCTGTTGTAATTCCTTACAGATGCAGAAATGCATTGTTGACAATATATGGGCTCTGATAGTCAGGTACATGAACTACAAGTCGTCATCTCAGTGGATGTTAAATTATGGTGACACTTGTATATTTGGAAGAGAGTCTCATCCCGTCAATGATTCAGTTAAGCAGAAGAACGTTATGAGTCTCAGAACGGCGGACCTGGAGTTTATAATAAGGATTTTTGAACCACTGAGTCATGCATTCATTTTCTGAACTGAATAATCCTAATTAGGGTCACATGGAGGCTGATGCCCATCTCAGCCGACTCTGGGCGAGGGCAGACTACACCCTGGACACCTCACCAGGCCATCGCAGGGCAGAAACATGCTGACGGGTATGCAGCGCCTCTTGTTGTAAGTCAGCAATGGTTCTTCTACATGAACCTCTCACCATCGACAGTGAGCGACATGACCTGCCTTTGATAACCCAGTTATCTGCACGGGGTGGGGGTTTGGGGGGGGGGTGCAGTGATAACCCGTTGAGAGTGGGATTCGAACCCCCAATCTCTGAGTTACTCCATCCTTGGTTTATTACTGACGCTATTTATTAGTTATTAGCAGCCATGTGCTCTGATTGGCTAATCTACTCTTTGGATGGATATCAGCATATATCCTCAGACCTGAAATGTCCACACTGGAGGAAAAAGAAATGAAAGCAGTCATGAATTGTTCTAAGAAAAAAAAATCTGGCACTAGCCAGCCTTTTTAATGTCTATTTATGAATATGTGAAAGGAACAATATTTGGAATCAAAGTATTTCATGCCTTAAAAATATTTATTTTTGTTTTCAGGAATTTGACATTTTTTTTCCGCCAAACATGATTTTATCAGCTTGCTGTGAGGAATGAGTCACCGGTCATCGGTATAATCTGATCCCGAAGAGCGCGTCTTATGGTATAACCAAGCCAAAAGTTCCCCGGCTACTTACAATACTCTCCCTTAAACAGGCATGTTTTAATTTGGGACAAATTTTATTTAAAAAATGTATTTACTATCTATTTATTTATTGATTGATTGATTGATTTATTTGCCAGTTACACCGGTTTCTTCCTGCAGTCCAAATACATTTCCATTAGGCTAACTTTTCAAAATGTGCTTAGGTGTGAGTGCAACTGTGTGTCTTTTGGCCCTGCAATAGACTGACAAGATGACCAGGGTGTACCTGCTTTCACCCAGAGTCAGCTGACATAGGCTTCAACCTTATGCTGACCCAAACAAGATTATGCAGTTTCGTGAATGAATATAATTTTCAAAAATTTAAATTCAGTCTTTTTCTTTCCTATTTTTTTTTCACAATCGTCCTGCTTTTTATTACTTTTGATTGTATATGATGCAGCCTGGCGAAAGCTTTGTGGGCAACGAGTTCATACATGAATAAACATCGTATTGTGATAATGTTATTGTAAAATATCCAATTAATAAGATCAATGATTTTCTCTTATGGCACTTGGGCATTTTGTATCAAATATAGCCGATGTATTCCATGACAAGGTGGCACGGTGGCGTAGTGGTTGGTGCATCTGCCTCCCAGCAAGAAGCTTCTGGGTTCAAGTCCCAGCTTGGGTGTTTCTGTGAGGAGTTTGCATGTTCTCCTCGTGCTCATGTAGGTTTTCTTCCCACAGTCCAAAAATATGCGCAGTGGGTTAATTGGCTGTTCCAAATTGCCCGTAGGTGTGACTACGAATGGCTGTGTTAATGTTGGTCATGTGAAGGCCTGGCAAGCTATCCAGGGTGTTCCCTTGCCCAGAGTGGGCTGAGATAGGTGCCAGTCTCCTTGCCACCCTAAGTCGGATTAAGCGGTTCAGAAAATGAAGGAATTCAATGACAGTTTAATGATTTTCTTATTAAAAAGTTTTAGAAGTTATAATTTAACTTATACCCCCATTTCAGTGGATGTAAGGATCATGTAGCAGAAAGGCATGAAACGCAATCAACGAAAGAGCTTCGGCATTTTTACACAGAAAACAGGTGTAAATCCTATGGAAAAGTGGAAATTCTTACACTCTCGGAACGTCCATAGCATGGGTGGAACAGGTACGGCAAAATACGTCAAAGTGACCCCACGGAGCACGCACGGAATTTTTTTTTCCATGAACTTGCTTTTGGAAAATGTTCAAAAGCACGTTCACGGAATATTTTGGCCTGCCGGAAGCATATGGAAGTGGTGGATGACTTGAGGAATAATTACGGAATCACACGGAATGACACACAAGATGAGGGAATAATTACAGAACGATTGTGGATGACAACATTTTTGCTTCCGTAAGTCTGCCATGCTCCAGTGAAATGGGGGTATCACTGATCACAAATTTGGAAAAAAAAAAAAAAAAAAAAAAAAAAAAAAAAACTTTGTAATTGAAGTAACCATGTCAAAGTTGTCAAATTGACGTGTCCAGGGATGACAATTCATTTACTTGGAAAAAATAAATAAATAAAAAACTTTGTTTGACTTTTCATGACCATCTTTATTTTGTATTATACTTCACTAACATTACATTGCTTTGAATGGTTTGTTTTGACTTTTTTTTTTTTTTTTTTTGGGGGGAGGTGGTGGAATGGGATGTGTTGTAGCCCATTATGTTCTCTTTGTGTTTCGCTGTGTATTGTATTCAGTCGTCTCCGTCATGTCTGGCAAGTCATATTGAACAAGGTATTTGCCAACAATCGAATTGTAAAAGTGAGATAAGTGGTGTTATTTTCCAACCTGCCTCCAGCATTCCTTGCATCATTTATCTTCTGAGATGTTTGGACCACAGCATTGTTCTGACACGTAGCCTGGATATAAACAACAATAAAGATAGAAAAGGTGGGGCGGGGGTCCTTTTATAAAGAATAATTTCAAAATGCTTAGTCGTAGCTCACATACATTGGATACCGTTCCAAATCTCAAAGCTTGAATCATTAAATAACCAAAAAGAGTGTTATAACAGCTGATGTCAGAAGGAAAAGACAAGTATTCATTCAAAAAAAAAAAAAAAAGAAAGAAATAATATTGATTCAAATGTTCCTTAGAAACTACTTCCTTCCCTTTGTTTTGTTATGCTGAAGAGTTGGCTGAATTGAATGATTTTGTTGTATTCATTATAAAAGCATCCTCTTCATGCTTCCGACTTTCGAAACAGTCTGAAATTCAGAGATTACTTGAAAACGCAATGTTTCTTGTTCTCAAAATTCTATAGTAGCTCTGCAACAAATGGGGGTTTTAATGGAGGAATCACACCAAGCTGCTAACTAGCCATCATTAGCATTCATTCATTCATCCATTTTCTGAACCGTTTAATCCTAATCAGGGTCACAGGGTGGCTGGCGGCCAATATTAACGCTGTCAAGTTTACTGATCCTGGATCCTGGACTCATCTACCTAATGTAGTTCCAGCGTTTGGCTCCAAATTACTACACTGAAAATGTGTTGGTGATATGTTAATCAGTTCTTAAGATATAGGCATTCACATACACACACACACACACACACACACACACACACACACACACACACACACACACACACACACAAAAAAAAAAAAAAAAAAAAAAAAAAAAATCACTCATTTATTCTATAAGCAGCTTAATCCTAACCAGGGTTGTGGGTAGGCTGGCCCCATCTCAGCCAACTCTGAGTGAGGGCAAGATACACTCTGAACAACTCGTCAGCTCATCATAGGGCAAACACTCACATAATCATTCACTCAAGGGATAATTCGGAACAGAAAATTATCCTACTGTGTGGTTTTTCAGTGAAGCCAGTGCCATAGTGGTTAGGGTGCTTGGCTCATGATCGGGAGGTTGTGTGTTCGAATCCCAGTTATCCCCTGCGCAAGGTCTTAACCACAAGTGTGCCTCTGTTCACACAGTATAAATGGGTACCAGTAAAAATATACTGGGAAACTAACTTGTTATGGACTAGTGTCCCATCCAGGAGGAGTTGAACTCCTGGGATCTTTGCGCTACGGAAACCGGGGAAAAGCACCGGCCTGATGAGCCACTATGGCTTGTGTGTAAAAAAAAGAAGGAAAAAAAAAAACTGTTTTTCAACTGTTGGTGGAAACCGAAGTACTCTAAGTAAACCCACACAAGCCTGGGAATAGAACTCAGACCTTCTTGCTGTGAGGCGGACGTGCTATCCACTGCTCCACCATGCAACCTACACACACTAGAAGCAGTGTGTAAAGTTGTGTGAGTGGGATGTCCCAGGGTGGTAACGTCCATGTTTGTGACATCATCACAGTGTCTTTAAGTTAGTCAGCTGGTGCTGATATGTATGTTAGGTGATGCGGTACATTGGCAGGGCATCATGACACAGGGGGCAGAAAGGGACTGAGGAATAAAGTGCGATCACAGGGTCTGGCCCTCTGGTAGAGCATTGCATTGCTAAGCGATCTGCCCATTACATGGAACATCCAACAACAAGCTATATGTTTCTATCAGGTTTCTTTTGGTTTCGAAACACTCTAGAATCATTACATCTAATGTTTTTTTAATGCTTATAGTGTACAATATTTCTTTTAAAGCTGTGTTTTAAGCTAGCATACATGGCAGGAAGTGTGTACAAGCAGTGCCTGCTAGCAGTTGGATCTATAAAGTGCCAGCAATAATCTTCTGTTCTATCCATCAGCTGGCTCTGTATCCCAGGCCTGTTTCATGACCGCTTGATAGATGCATATAGCTGATAGGAAATAATTCAAAGTGGTCAAGCACTTCCTGCTGTAAATGGAATTTCCTGTGCCTATAAGTAAGGGGATCCTGGTTTCCTGTTGGCTGGGTTGGAAGGAAGTGAATATCGCTTTATTGATTGAACCCAATTAGGAAAAAAAATGGAATATTGGCACCATTAGTGAGATTAAACGATGTGATGGGGCATGGAAAGGGTTTCCTTGTCAAAAAGGATTTATTTTTGCTTTCACTGAAAACAAGCCATACTTCTGGGTCGTGATCCAGGATTCTGGTTGTTTACTGAAGTCTTAAATCAATACTGACTCTGCTGCACTGCTTCATTGGGGAAAAGAGATGACCCGTGATTCTGATGTGCATTAAATAGAAGTCTCGAATGTTAGAATTAGGTCTCCTTCTCCTTCTGCATGATTTCATTTAAACAGCCGAGGAGTTCACATTAATATCACTTCACCCGTATTGATTTCTCTCCCTCAGACCTCCACACTGGCCTTGGATATCTCAGGGAAGCGCACTGAGCTTTGATTATAGCGTTGATCTAATCTGTGTTCTTTTTCTTTGGCTCGGAATCACAGGCTGATTTTTGCCAGTTCAGGATCAATTCCACCTCCACGTCTGAGCGTCTTCTCTACGATTTCTTTCCCCCCGACGGCATATTTTCTGCTTTTCAGTCAACACATCCATGAACTTTTCCACTCTAACCCACCTACCTGAATTCAGCACAGTTATGGAACTCTTTTGGGTATCAAGGGGTGTTAGCACAGGGTTAAAAGTGCACTGTAGAGGTTGCTAGGATTGGAATTATTTTTGTTTTCCTGAAAGATGTTCTCAAGCCTCAGAGTGGTTCAGAGCGCCGGTGACTGGTTCTCTTTAAAATAGTGTTGCGGTTCAACGAACTTCAGTGCAATCTGTCCTGGGTCTCGTGTGGGTCTGGCATTTGGTGTCATTTTCTGTAACCGCTTAATCCTCATTAGGGCTGGCGCCCATCCCAGCCGACTCCGGGCGAGGGTAGGGTGCACCCTGGATGGCTAGCCAGGCCATCGCAGGGTGGAAACACGCTGACGGCTTTGCAGCTACTCTTTACGAAAGTCAGCAATGGTTGTTCTACATGAACCTCTCACCATAGTGTTTTGGTGTTGTATGAATTGCAAAACCCATCACGTGACTCAATATTACAAACCCAGAGTAATTTTATTCATGAATTTGCATTGCTCAAATATACATTTTCATAAATATTTAATAGATTTTTGCACTTATAAGTGGATTTACACTTTATCTGTAATGTCAGGGTTTCATGGTGGCGTATTGATTAGCAGGTCTGCCTTGCAGCAAGAAGGTTATGGATTCGAGTTTCCGATTGTCGAGGACATTTCCATGTAGTGTGTGCATGCTCTCTTCATGCTTACATGGGCTAACTGTGGATATTACAGTTTCCTCCCACAGTCCAAAGACACACACCTTAAGCTTACTGGCTTTTCAAATTGCACCTAGGCCAGTGCTTTTCAAATAGTGGGGCATGTCCCCCTTGGGGAGCTTGCTATGATGCCAAGGGGGGCGTGGTGTGATGCCGGGGGGGGGGGCTTGTATGACCCTAAGGAACATGCTTTTCTGTAATAGTGTACTAGAATTAAGTGCAATTGCACCTCCACTCCTGTAGATGGAAGTGGCGCTCTCATTGTCATGCCATGGTGTAGCAGTTTTTTGTACAAGCAAACAATGTGAAGCGCAGTAAACAACCTCTCAAGAAACAACACGGAAAAATTTCTCAACAGGAACACAGAGAAAGATGGAGAGAAACGAAGATATTAAGACATAAATAAGTTGAATGAATTTAAATAAGGATTTTTTTTTTTTTTTAAATTTCAGGCACATTGGTGCACTTTAAATATTTTCTGTTGCAGATTAAAAAAACAATGTTAATGAAGTTTTCTTTATTGTAAGTTGAACTATATTTCTTTCTTGTTTTTTTGTTTTTAATGTTAATAAAGATACAATGTTATGCAGAGGTGTAGTATTAACAATTTTATAGACAAACAATACTATTTATAGTCACTCGCGGGGTGGCGTGAAATGTTTTTTTCTTCCTAGAGGGGGCACCACAGAAAACAATTGAGAAGCACTGACCCAGGCGTGAGTGAGTGTGAATGGTTGAGTGTGTGTGTGTATGTGTTGGCCCATATGATGGACCTGCGAGGTGTTCACGGTGTACCCGTCTTTGCCCAGTGTCAGTTGAGATTGGTTTCAGCCTCGCCATGACTCCAGTAAGATTAAGTGGTACGGCAAAGAATGAATGATTGCAATGTTGTTGACTGTCTGAAATCGTGGTGTTTATCGACTCTTTTCTTCTTTTGAACCCAAACTAGACTGCCTACGAATCAACAGTGGTACTTATAGAGCACTGTAATGATGGATGAGGTTCTACGGCACATTGTATGCATCCCTTTGTTGTCCTTTGATAGCATTCATCAGTTCAGTTCATTTTCTCTAACCGCATAATCCTAATTAGGGTCGTGGGGAGGCTGGCACCCATCCCAGCCAACTTTGGGCGAGGGCAGAGTACACCCTGGACAGCTCACCAGGCCATCGCAGGGCGGAAACACGCTGACGGCTTTGCAGCCTACTCTTGTCGAAAGTCAGCAATGGTTCTTTTACATGCCTCTCACCATCCATAGACAGTGATTGACATGGCCGGCCTTTGATAACCCAGTTAGCTGCACTGGGGAGGACAGTGACAACCTTGTGGAGAGTGGGACTCAAACCCCCAACCTTTGGATCAGTGATCCAGTGCCCTATACCACTAGACCACCACTGCCCCTCTTTAGCATTCATTTTTTGTGAAAATACCTATCTACACACACACACACACACACACACACACACACACACACACACACACACACACACACACACACACACACACACACACACACACACACACACACATACATACACACAAAGTGGTTGCTCTGTTTTTTTCACACTATCATCTTGCTCTTCCAGGGTAGCTCCAGAGCTGCATACCCCCACATTCATTAATTACTGAGTCCAATTAATATTTTTTAGCAGTGGCTGTACAGTGTATGCACAAGTTGAATTAAGGATAATAAAACCATCTTGTATATCATGAGGAGGCACGGCGGCGTGGTGTTAAGCACGTCTGCCTAACAGTAGGAAGGTCCTGGAATCGAGTCTGGCTCAGTGTCAATATTCCTATGTGAAGTTTGCATGTTGTGCTTGCATGAGTTTTCTCCAGTTACTCCGGTTTTATCCCACAATCCAAAGACTTGAGGTTTATTGGCTATTTATTTCAAGTTGCCTCTGGGTCAGGGGTCAGGAAACTATGGCTCGCGAGCCAGACGTGGCCTTTTTGATGACTGCATCAAGCTCTCAGATAAATCAGATTGCATTTCTTAACAGGATAACCGATACATAATTACACTTCCATTTAAATAAAGCAATCAAATTAAACAAAAACAGATAAATAAATCTCGCACATTTTAATCTATATGTCTCTTTTCAACGCCACTTATAGCTGTGGCACGCAGCGGAGAGCCAATCCTTTCTGTATTCCAGTGTGCGGGAGGGTACGATACCTTGAAAATCTCATTTTATTGGATTATATGCAACAGCCTGCATGAATTGTTTTTGGGTCAAGAGGCAAATTTCCCTCGCTTTTGATCATCTCATTTGCACGAAGCCAAGCAGAGCTGGCAAGCAAAACACAAATGGACAGACATGAAAAACCTCAAACCGAAGACCGGCTAATTGTCAAACCTTGGAACACGCTTCCTGTCACATACCAAACCCTGCAGCGTGTGAGTCTTCTCGTATTGACTATGACTCCACATATGCATGCGAGCCTGTCCTTCTTACACCTGAGAAACATCAAGACCAACCTGGGGTCACATTAACAGATGGAGGCCAAAACGCCTGCATGAAGCTGAACCTCACCAGGTATCAACCAGACTACAAAGCCACCAGTAACACCATATATATATATATATATATATATATATATATATATATATATATATATATATATATATATATATATATATATATATATATATATATATATATATATATATATATATATATATATATATATATATATATATATATATATATATATATATATATATATATTATCAAACCGGTTCCCGGCCACTGCTTTAGGTGTTGATATGAGTGTGAATGATTGTGTGCGTTGACCCTGCGATAGTCTGGTGAGCTGTTCAGGGTGTTCTCTGACTTCGTCAGCTGAGATAGGTGCAGCTTCCTTGAAAGCACACACACACACACACACACTCACACACACACACACACACACACACACACACACACATGGGGGGTCAGTGACAACATGTGGTGAGATGGGCTTGAACCCCCAACCAACCATAGGATCAGTCATCCAGCACCTTTACCACTAGGCCACCACTGCCCATATATATACATATATGTGCACACACACACACATACACACACACACACACACACACACACACACACACATACACACACACACACACACACACACACACACACACACACACACACACACACACACACACACACACACACACACACATAGACTATAGCAATCAAGCAGTTCAGCAAATGGGTGAATTGAGTTAGCGGGTGTGTTCTCATGCCAGGTGTGAACATTTCACTTTAAGGATTATGCTTTGGCCGCATGGTGGTGCAGCGGTTAGCACGCTCTCCTCACAAAAAGAAGGTCCCGGGTTTGACTCCAAGACTCGTGGTATTTCTGGGTGGAGTTTGCATGTTCTCCCCATGTCTGAGTGGGTTTCCTCCTCCAGATCAAAAAAAAAAAAAAAAAAAAAAAATACACAGTTGGCTTATTGGTTGTACCAAATTACCTCAGTTGTGAGAGTAAGTGTGTAATGGTTGTTGGCCCTGTAATGGTCTGGTGAGATGTTCATGGTGTACCACGCATTCACTCAAAGTCGGCTGAGATGGGTGCCAGCCTGGATTTGGCTCCCCTGAACTATAGATATACCATCGACAAAGGACTTCCCAAAAACTTACCAACCCAAAGTAGGGTTGTTGAAATGAGAAGTAAGATTGATTACGAAGCACACGTTCTGCTGATATCTCACAGACTTAAGTCTGGATTAGAGGCATCTATGTTTCTTGGAATGGTATGGACCATGTTTTCCCATGAAACTGGAATATTGCTGAACAGTCGGCCGGTTTATTACCTCAGTCCAAAACAAAGTTGTAGCAGAGGTAGCCAGTATTTTTGAATCGATTTATCTGAGAACAAAATCCCGACCGCACCCTTCATAAATTATCACCCTTCTTGGTCAGGACACTACCCTAACTGAGTCCTAGAGATGGTTTGAAATTGGAATGCTTGGGTCAATGATCAAGATCAGAGCAAGGTTATGGGGTTTTTGTAGCTGGAGTATTTGTTTGCATTAACGTTTACAGAATTTGGAAGATGCCTTTATCCCGGGCAACATACAGAAGTGCGTTAAATTCATTCTCATGCTGGTTCACTAGGACTCGGGCTGAGTATACCATCAGTCAATACTCAGTGGGTCGAGGTCAGTCTTTTTGTTTCTGTGGATTTGCTTTGTGTATACCATGGTGAGAATTCAAGTACTTTTGAAGAGATGTGTTTTCAGCCGTCCTTTGAAGACACTCAGTGTCTCAGCAATCCGGACATTTCAAGCAAGTTCACCTTGGTGCTAGAACAAAGAAGAGTTTAGATCTATGTTCTCCTTGTCCGCTGACAGACAATCAATGACAAATCTAGTAGTGCTAGAGGATCGGAACGAACGTGGACCAGTGCGGGGTGTGCCTAGTGCTTTGAGGCCGGAGGGTGCGGGTCCATTTTTGTCTTTGTAGGCAAGCATTAGTATTTTGACTATAACTCCTAAATCAGTGCTGATATACATGACGTTTCTGGTAACATTAGCAGAACCATTTGTGGACAATTGGTAAATGAGGCAACTTTTTTACTTTTGATCTTGATTGACCTTGAAAGGTCAAATCGCAGACATCTTGTGGAGAAAATATGGACAGTTTTGCAAAATACAATACAGAGCAACCCATTGTATACACAGTTGGACAGAAATTATTCAGATTAACCAGATAAAACAAAGACGAGTTATGACTGGATACGTTTCCTGGTGACTTCCTGGCCATTTAGGCCGGTCCCAAACCCAATGGGAACCCCACACACTATTTGGAGATGATAGGAACCCCGGCTACCTAGTCATCATGCAAATTCATACAGTACAGGGATCCCTCGCTACTTCGTGCTTCAATTCATGCGGTTTCAGTGACACCCCCCCCCCCCCCAATATTCATCGAATTAAAAAATAAGGAAATTAAGGAAGAATAGGGGGAAAAGTTAAGTCAATTTTAAATGCCGCAAAACAAGGCCAATTATGGAAAAAAAAAAACCCTAAACAAACACAAAGTACCCCATCAAAACTACTGATATTTTTATGTGAGGTGCGCATCTGCGTGAGTGTGCACACGTGTCTGTATGTGTGTCTATTTATATTTCATTTACATCTTATGCATTGTTTTTTTAATGTTTAATTGTTATTATAAGCATTTATAGCATTGAATATGTATTTATTGATATTATATACACATATACATGTATGTATACGTCAGTCGGGGGGGGGGGGGTTTATCCTACTTCGCAGAATTCAGTGGTCACGGGGGGGATCTTGGTCCCAATCAACCGCGGAAAGTGAGGGATCCCTGTATACTCATTTATAGTATAATAAATCTTCATTAGGGAACTTCATTAGTTAACTAGGTGACCATAGTTTGTTACCTACTACT
This sequence comes from Plotosus lineatus, assembly GCA_024760905.1. Lineage (NCBI taxonomy): Eukaryota > Metazoa > Chordata > Actinopteri > Siluriformes > Plotosidae > Plotosus > Plotosus lineatus. The sequence continues at coordinate 25,792,384 of CM045732.1, read as the reverse complement.
ATTGAACTTGGTCTGTTTTTCTTCCGGGTAGGAAGCTAATAAATTTCAAAGCTTTTTTTTTTTTTCACTGAGGCATAGTGATAAGCATTTCATTCACACAGCAAGAACATCCTGGGTTCGAGCCCTGTGCACAGCGAGGGGTTGTGGAGTTGACACACTGCTTGGAACGATTTCCTCCCAAAGTTTAAAGACATGCGCGTTAGGCTAACTGATATTCACAGCTGCCGCTATGTGTGAATGTGAGTCTGAATGGTTGTATGTCTGTGTTGGCCCTGTGGATATTTGGTGGGCTGTTCGGGGTGTTCCCTGCCTTTGCTTAGTTAGGTGGGATGGGCTCCAACCTCCCCGGGAGCCTAATATAGGACAAAGTGGTTCGCAAAATGATAACGACATGACGTTAATCCATTCCTAAATGTAATGAATATGCTGTATGTAAAACATCTGACTGTGCTCATGGGTCAGGAGGAAAACACAGACCTGCCTTTCATGTGATTCTGCCCTTTGTGTTAATCCTCAACGATTAAACACAATAAAAATACACAAAGGTGCTTCAAGTCTAGAAAACAAAACTGACAGAAATCCTCTACTACATCCTGTTGGGAACTAGAATGCAGCGCTTGTCTGAGACAATCGGGCGAAAGATTGAATAGATTACCTACTTATGAAGAGCCATGTTATTATTCTCATAACTCACTGCATATTAAAGGTCCGCTGTGCAACAGGCAGATCATAAGCAATATTTATGGGCAACATGGACATGGTTTTAGTCGTAATCGTCCCTGAGTATGATTGCGTCTCTTTTTACTTTATCTTCACCTTCTCCAGTGTGGCTTTCAGGCTGTTTTGAGTGTTTCTTTGGCCTAATTCCAGAATATTATGGCTGGGTGTGTTGGTGCCCTCTTACTGAGTCTTGGGCCTTAGAGATTCTTCTGGACCCCTGCCTGACTTTCTCTGGCTTTGTCTCTTGCTCTGTCTCTCTCCGTCTGTCTGGGAAATTGGGTTTGGAATAAATGGATATTTGTGTAAAGATCAGCAAGTACTGAAAGGACATGAGAAAGGGAGAAAATGGACTTTTTGTACATCAACAGAGAGAGAGAGAGAGAGAGAGAGAGAGAGAGAGAGAGAGAGAGAGAGAGAGAGAGAGAGAGACATTAAGTTTGACTTGTTGGCAGGGAGACGTTTATTGAGCGGTTGGGATAACAGTGCAAGCAGGAGACAAAAATCTGTCGCCCTACCACTGACTCCAAGCAGCCTCATCTGTCCCATTGTAATCTAAACTCTGAAATTACTCGACTATCAGATTTAATTTGACTTTGTCCAGAGCTTTCCTGTTGTACCTGCCTCAAATTATTATTCTTTACAGAATGGCTTATTCTCTTGATTGACCCTTACAATTCTTTGAATGAGAAATATTATCCATAATAATGTGTTTTTTTTGGGGGGGTGGCCTGGTGGTAAAGGTGCTGGATCATTGATCCCAAGGTTGGGAGTTCAAGCCCCACTCTCTACGGGTAGTCACTGTGAATAGTCATCAGCATGTTTCTGCCCTGCGATAGCTTGGCAAGCTGTCCAGGGTGTACTCTGCCCTCACCCAGATTCGGCTGAACTAGGTGCTAGCCTTCTTGTGACCCTAATTATGATTAAGCAGTTCAGAAAATTTATGAATGGGAAAAAACTGAAGAGCGTTGGTTAATTTAAGAAAAACTTTATGGACATGGTTTTAATAATAAAAGAAAGTAATTGCAAAGTTTTGCATCCCTTGATGGAATAAATTGGATTGCAGAGACTGGGTTCATATAACAGAAATAATGCCCGCTTTGCCTGTTTTGTCTGCTGTATGGCTCGGTGAGGCACGGAGCACTTTGTTAGGATCTATCGCCATGTTTCTAAGTGATCATTACATACCCCGGGTAAACTGAGACGCTTCTGGTTGCTCTCTTGAACCTCCCTTCTAAAGTGTCATTCTTCTTCATTATCCCAGCGAAACAAAGCTGAACCATTATGCTATTATTCCATAAACTGATTTGTTGGATCATTTCGACCAACTTCTGTACATTCCTTCAGCGGGATTAGCATTATCATGAGAGAATATTTCTCTACAGTGCATATACACCTTTTCTTCCCCCTTTCCTTATATACCTCTGACCTATGCTCATCATGCACTATGAAGTGAGATGTGTGGGTCACATCCGTCGGCACAAAATCTCCTACTGACGTAACACACATAGCTTACTTCTTTAGTACAACGCATAATATTATCATTCCTATCATGATAATAATTAGTATTATTTTACAAAAGTAGTATGTTTTCTGGTTTTAATAGCTTTGCTAAATCAAGACTCCAGGGATGCGGCAGGGCCATGCTAATAAACCTGCACATCAGTAGAGGTAAAGTAATTAGCGTTATTAAAGGAAGATCATGGACAACCGCTGACCTTTGAGTCTGTGGGAACTTATAGAAAGGTTTTGCTCTTCCTTACTGTCTAATTGGATCATTAATACTTTTTTGGCTGAATTTATCATTTTCACAGCAGGTGAGTGTATTATTGCATTTATTACATTATCACATTGTTACATTATCAAGTCCATGAAATTAAAATTGCCACTTTCCAGATTAGATGTCATTGATTAGAACCTTTTTGCAGATCATTTCCCCTTTGGGTTCATCAATCCAGGACTTCCAGCTCTCATTGGAATGATTCGCAGCTGAGTGCGAGGCAGCCGCGATAGAAATCAGCACCTCCAAGTCCGAGGCCATGGTTCTCAGCTGGAAAAGGGTGAAATCAGACCCTCTGGGTCTGGAATGAGGTCCTGCTCCAAGTGTAGGTGTTTACGTATCCCGGGGTCTTGTTCACGAGTGAGGGAAGGATGGAGCAGGAGATGGACAGGCGGCTTGCTGCAGCCTCTGCTGTAAAGTGGAGCTTGTAGTGGTCCGTCATGGTGAAGAGGGAGCTGAGTCACAAGGCAAGGCTTGCAATTTACTATTTGATCTACTTTCCAACGCTGACTTATGGTCATTAGATTTGAGTAATGACCAAAAGAACAAGCTCGCGGATACAAGCGGCTGAAATCAGCTTCCTTTGCTGGGTGGCAGGGCCCTCCCTTAGAGATAAGGTGATAAGGCTCAGCCATCATTGATGAACTCGGAGTAGAATCGCTGCTCCTCTGCATTCATAGAAACCAGTTAACCAGTTGAGGTGGCTTGGGCATCTGGTTAGAATGTCTCCAGAACTTCTCCCTGGTGTGGTGTTTCAGGCATGTTCCACTAGGAAGAGACCCTGGGGTTGAGCCAGAACATGCTGGAGGGACTATGTCTCTCGGCTGATCTGGAAACGCCTCAGTGTCCCCAAGTGCTGTAGGAAGTGATTGGGAAGAGGGACGTCTGGATCTCAATGCTTAGGCTGCTGCAAGTGTGAAAACGACCCCAAATTAAACGGAAGTAGACCATGATGATGATGATGATGATGATGACTTGAACCTCCTTCAGGTGGAATCGGTCCTCATCTAAAGCTATTTAAACAGCTCTCTAAGGCCTTAAAAAAGGTTGCCGATGCCCATGGTGGCAGTGGTGGTCAGGAGTTCAAACTTCAGCACCATGAAGGTGTCACTGTTGGGTCCTTGAGTGAGGCCCTTAACCTTAATTGCTCAATGTATAGAAATGATACATGTAAGTAACTCTGGAAAACAGTGTCTGCGAAATGCTATAAAAATTTAAATCTGTCGATCTTGTAATATATTTAAAGCGATTTCATTTTTTTTCAGCTAAAAGACCATCTCAGTTGCATTGAGTACAAATGACTGAAAACCATTTGTGTTATACGACTACCAGCTCATACAAAGAAGGTTCTGAGTCCAATGCTGCGAGCCAATGAAGGTGTGTTTGTGTGGTATTTGTATGTTCTCTCCATGTGTGGAATTTCTCTTCCACAGTACACAAACGTGCAGATAATGTCAACTGGCTGGTCAATTGTCTATTGATGAAAATGTTATTCAAAGACTTGTGCATTTCAGTATTCATCTGCAATAGTGTGCACCTTGCATTTTGCCAGATGTTGGTTGGGATTGGCCCACCTACGACTGGCTGGATGGATTGTTGGATGAATAACAATATTATCGTTGTTTGCTACACCGCTGATTCATACCAGGGCCGCAAGGTGGCTGTGCCTGTCAGCAAACTCTGAGTGAAGGAACAGACCACTGTGGGGCCAAAACTTACACAACCATTCACATTCACACCAAGGGGTAATTTGGAACAGCCAGCTATCCTAATGTGCATGTCTTTGGACTGAGGGAGTTCTCTGAGGAAACCGACGCAAACATGGGAAGAACATACAGAAATGCCTGAGCCTGGGACTCAAACCCAGGACATTTCTGTGAGGTGGACATGCTAACCGCTACAGCACCGTGTCGGCATTGAATTAAAAAAAATATTCAGGTTTGAAATGGATACTATACATATGAGACGATAAATTAGAATTTCATTGCTTATTTTCTAATTTTTCCATCTAAATGTTGAAGTGTTCAATTTTTAGCGAAGCAAAAGTACACCACGCTGTTGCACTCGTCTTGTTTTGCGTTTTGGCAGATTTATGCCATTGCTTATTTTATTGTAACTATTGTTGTTTTGAGAGGAGGGTTTAGTTTATTTTGCTGCTAACATCATCAGTTACATCATCAATGAAGCTTAGTGAGCCTGTTCAAGAAGCATTCACCAGGGCAGGCTACTACTTTCACCATGCCTAGCCTGACCTATGCCCCTGCATGTATTGGATAACGATAGCGATACGTTCTTTATTAAGTATTTCATATTTATATTCATTTCTAGAATCCAAACTCCCCAAAGCTCAAGTGAAGCCCATGTACATCGACCTCATTTCTAATCTGTGCCCACGAACCAGATAACGATCCTAATCTTTAAACAGTGAAGCAGGATTCTGATGCTATTCCTAACAAATGTGATTTTGAACAGCTGGTCCTGCAGGACTGTCACTGGATAGCCAATGTTCTCATTCTCACCTGCCTTCCACCTCCACCAACATGCAGTCACAAGGGACCCGATTAAGCTAGACCAGGCATGGAACTGTAAGCACATACACATGCTGAAGCACAAATAAATAGCTATGCAGAGCTATATGTTGCTTGTAAAACATGGTGTCTGTAAATAATTGGATAGTGACACATTTGCCCAATACTCTAGCACTTTAGTCCAGTACATTTGAAAAAGAAATAAGTGTAAGACTAAAATGGAAAGTTTCACATGTTAATTGGTGTGACCTATAAAAGAAAGAAACTCTTCAAAAACACACTTAGCACTTTTTCTGGGGATTATGAATGAGGTGGATAATTAGTCAGGAGTGTGTTGTATTATTAGGTCTACACGCTCCAGAGATTACATTTATCATTTGCATAAGTATACTGTCGTTGTTGTTTCTTTACAAAGAAACTAAGAAATTATATGACGGGCTGGTGGATGGATAGTGTCTTGGTTGTCCAGGGGTTCAATGGCACCCATCGCATAAGGACTGAGAAGGTGCAGAGCCCTAGTCTCTTATATACTCTTTTCTGCATCACGGTGAGCATGTAATTCATAGCAGAAGGTCATCACAGTCGACGCAAGTATCACAATGACTTAATCTCAGCCAAGGGCGCATGTCACAGTGGCCTAACCTCAGATCCACTGTGGCGTCTGCCCGCTGAGGAGCAAAGATCAGCAAAAGACCTCCAGTTTGTCAGCATATGTCTCAGAAAATTATTGAAATCTTTAAAAATAATATTTCTCAAACAAAAGCAGAAAATGGTTTGGATATTGTACTCTATACAATAGATACTGTAATTGAAGATTTCAAGGAATAAGGAGGAAATTTAGTGCATAGAGGGCAAGAGCACAAGCCTACGCTGACTTCCTGTGAATTACAGTCACACCAAAGCATCAAACACAATCTTAGATGGATGTCAGAAAGTCAATGGTGTTGTTGTGGGTTTTTTGTTTTTTGTTTTGTTTTTTAGGGTGACTTGAGTTATGTTCTTGGACGTTATTGTTGAGCCTGAGAAATTTTTCATTCATTTGCAAGGTTATCATTTTTATAACAAGTTAAATGTAAACATTGTACCCTTATGATATTGCCAAGAAAGAGCTTACATAAAATGTATAACAGTGGGCCAAGAACTGAGCCTTGAGGAACACTGTTCAACATGTATAAATGTATCTAAACTTACATATTAAAAAGCTCATGTTGGTCTGAAGGAAAATACTGGAGCCAGGGGAGGACAGGACAAACATAACTAACAATTTATTTATTCAAAGTCAGCACAAGTGTATGTTGTAGGACAGCAGCCAGGTCTAAGAGAGGAAATACACCCACGATCAGTGAACTACTCAAACAGGTCATTGAGGGCCAAATGTTGTTTGAGCTGAACTCTATGTTATATGCCAAGAAAAGGCAGATTATAAATAGTTCTAAAATTACTCAGCTTCTTTGGGTCAAGTCCTGACTTTTAAAGAGTTGGAGTAATTACTGCATGTTTCAAGTTGGGGGAATCAGGCAGAATATGATAAGTAATGACTGAGAATTGTGTAGGAAGACATGCTTTGCACAAAGCAGTAGCCACTCTATGCAGGTCACAAATGGCTGAGCTAAAAGTAGAGAATGGCCCATTAACAGCAGGGGCAAGTGAAGTGCTGAATTGCTGAAACTACATTTTTCCCCTCTCTTAAAAACCGTTTCTTTTATCGCAGGGTTCTGGCAATTAAGAATCAAAATAAAAAATAAAAAAAATAAAAAAAGATACCCTAGTAATGATTGAGGAAACCCTACCACTAGGGCTTTCTTTGTAATTACTGTTGATCGTGGTGTGATAGTCAGTGTTGGCTTTTTTTAAGTGCCTCTTTGTATGTAGGCTATCAACTTTGTATTCAAATGTGCAATGTCAGGCTGGGTCTTTGTCTGAGTCGTCTAATTGGTAACCAATATGTTTCACATGGTGGACTGTAGGAGGCAGAGTAGTTAGCTTATTAGTAGAGGGTGTATTATAGTAGAGAGAACTTTGTCATAGTGGATGACCTGGGCCTCTGGGGATAGAGCTCTAGTCTTATGAATTGGAAAGTATGTACGAGCATTCAAGCATGTACAAAGGCGCTTGAAGACTAATGGTTTTTACATTTCTGAAAGTGATACTAGTGTCGGCGGTACAGTGGTGTAGTGGTTTAGTGGTTAGCACATCCAACTCACAGCAAGAAGGTCCTGGGTTCGATTCCCAGCTCAGGCATTTCTGTGTGGAGTTTGCATGTTCTCTGAGATGTGCTTGTGTGGACTTCCTACAGGTACGCCGGTTTCCTCCCACAGTCCAAAAACATGCACAGTAGGCTAATTGGCTGGTCCAAATTGCCCCTAGGTGTGAGTGGGAGTGTGAATCTTTGTGTGAGTGTTGGCTGTGCAATGGCCTGGCAAGCTGTCTAGGGTGTACCCTGCCCTAGCATAGAGTCCACTGAGATGTGTGCCAGCCTCCCCACAACTCTAATTAAGATTATGCTGTTCAGAAAATGAACAAATGAATGACATGTGTCTGTGCAAATGTCGTTACTGTAACTGTGTGGATTTCCTTTAAAATGTGCCAGAAGGTGGACTGACAGCTTGGCTTTGTTGATAGGTGTAAAGGTGAGTAAGTGAGAGAGAGAGAGAGAGAGAGAGAGTGTGTGTGTGTGTGTGTGTGTGTGTGTGTGTGTGTGTATGTGTGTGTGATGCCAGGCCATGCAATGGATTGATGCCAGATTAAGTGTTGAAGTGTGTATTCCCTATTCGTTACAAATTAACACACAGTTGTCTAGTACAGGGGTCGGTAACCTTAAACGTTCAAAGAGCCATTTGGACCCGTTTCCCACAGAAAAAATACAGGGAGCCACAAAACCCTTTTGACATCTAAACTGAAAATAGCACTGCATGTATTGTTTTATTGCCTTTATTTAAAGTACAGTCGGCCCCCAATTTACGAAGACCCGTGTGTACAAAATCCCCGGGTTACGAAAAACATTTTCCTGCGTTTCCGTCCTCGAGATACGAAACAACCCCCTCTTATGAAAAGAAATTCAAAATTGAAACTCACCAATCAAAATTTCACAGAACGCACGAGTTGCTCTCTCATTGGCTGTCTCTCAACATCCCGCCCTGTTGGCCTCCCAGATAGCGACAGAAGGAAGCTTCAGTCTTTAGTTTTTAGTTTAGTTTTTTAAATTGTTTAATTCAGTAAATGTTTAATAACTGTGGGCGCGTTTGAGTGTATCTGGAATTCCAATCCCTCAAGGAATCAAATTAAAGTTGAGTTTGTCAAGTAGGGAATGCCATTTGAATTCACGCCTTGTGGGCATGATAGAGAGTGATAGAGAGATCGAGTGAAAGTGATAGAGAGATAGATAGCGAGACAGAGAGAGAGAGAGAGAGAGAGAGAGAGAGAGAGAGAGAGAGAAAGAGAGAGGTTTGTGTGTGTGTGTGTGTGTGTGTGTGTGTGTGTGTGTTTGTGTGTGTGTGTGTGTGTTAATAAAGATGTTTAATCATGGTTTAATTAATAAATATGTTATAAAATAGTTTAATATGTTAATAAAATGTTTAAATGGTTTAATAAATAATTTTATTTTACTTTTAACACATATTTCATACAAAATTGGTGTACGTTTATAATTTTTAAAGAGTTTATGGGGTTTATCCAGTCCAAGGACTGGAGCCTTGGAACGAATTAGGTGTTTAACATGTAAGATGCGACCCCTACTTACGAAATACCCGCAATACAAAAAAGGGCTCTGGAACGGATTAATTTCGTAAATTGGGGGCCGACTGTACAGGGAGCCCTCACTTTCCGTGGTTAATAGGGACCGACCCCCTCCCCCCATAACCGCCGATTTTCACAAAGTAGAATCAATCCCCCTGACTGACGTGTACGTACATGTATATGTGTATATAATATCAATACATAAATAATTATTCAAAGCTATAAATGCTTATAATAACAATTAAACATTCAAAAATAATGCATGAGATGAAAATAAAATATAAATTCACACACATACAGTGAACAATTGCGCACCTCACGTAAAAAAAAATGTTTGTTAAAAAGTAGTTTTGGGGTTTTGGGTTTTTTTTTTGTTTGTTGTTGTTTGTTTGTTTGTTTGTTTGTTTGTTTGTTTGTTTTGTTTTGTTGTTTTGTGTGTGTTTTTTTTTTTTTTTTTTTGCATAATGGGCATTGTTTTGTGAATTTTTCTTAATTTCCTTTTTTTTTTTAAATTTTCGATGAATATTTTAGAAAAACACACAATACACTGAAGCCACAGAACTGAAGCACAAAGTAACGAGGGATCACTGTATAGAAAAAATTAACTATAATGTGTTGCATGAATCAAATCAATGAACTGCAATGAAATCAAAATTTTATTTTTGCAGGCAAACAGAAATATTTTGAACAGTTTGAACTGGCCTTAACAAAAAGACGTTGGGTTGAAGGTTATTTTCAAAATAAATGTGTAATTGAGTTTCTTTGTATTCATGACATCAACATTTTAACTTGCTGGCTACAGCAGACCAGACATTCCGTCTGCTTATGTGTCTTTCAGCAGATTGTGTCCATTTCTTTTTTTTTTTTTCTCAGATTAACCTTCTGTAACACTTCTTAAACATATTTTCAGCAAAGTCCGTGTGTTTATTGTGGAAACATCTGTCAACATTTCACTTTTTGTCGTTCACAAATGTCTCACTACATATGAGGCATACACTGGGAATCCGCTCTCGTCAGCAGTAAAAGCAAACAAATCTGTCCACATCTCATTAAATGTTCTGCTTTTTTTCAGAAACCTTTTTTTTTCTTCTTGGATTTCTCCATGTTGGCCAACCAGAATTGAATGGAATTTTGAATTTTGCACAGGCGGGTTTTCTAAGTCGGCAGTTGTGACACATTTTAAGTGACAAAAAAATAAATAAATAAATAAAATAAACACAGTTTCCTTATTGTTACAAGAGCATCATAATTTTCGATTTTGGAATGATATAAAGAACTAAGTAACTAAAATAAAATACATTTTAACTAAATATCTATCTTTATTACTTTTCCAAATCTACAGGGACGAATGAGTCACTTTTGGCTCCGGAGCCACGGGTTACAGACCCCTGGTCTTGGCTGTCAATGTATGCAGTATTACAATATCAACGCTTTTCCAGAATGACAATGCACGTGCGCACAAAAAAGGTCCGTGAAGAAATGAATTACGAAGGTTGGAGTGGAGTAAGTGAAATGGTCTGCACAAGGCCTTGACCTCAACCACACTGAACACATTTGAAATCAATTGAAAACCTGACTGTGCCCCAATGCTTCTCACCCAACATCAGTGTCTCAACTCATTATTGTTCCTGTGGCTGAAAAGACAATAATTCATACAGAAATAATCCAAAATCTATGAGTCATTGATTCATTTTCTGAACCGCTTAATCCTAATCAGGGTCACAGGGAGGTTGGAGCCCATCTCAGCCCACTCTGGGCGAGGGCTGACTCAAAATCTATTCTGTATTTTTCAAACACATGTGGGCAGTGGTGGCCTGGTGCTAAAGGGCGCTGGATCGCTGATCCTAAGGTCGGGGTTTCGAGTCCCACTCTCCGCAAGGTTGTCACTGTCCCCCCAGTGCAGCTAACTGGGTTATGCTCACTGGGTTATCAAAGGCTGGCCATGTGTCTCACTGTCTATGGTGTGAGGCATGTAAAAGAGCTATTGCTGACGTTCGAAAAGAGTAGCTGCAAAGCCGTCAGCGTGTTTCCCCCCTGCAATCGCCTGGTGAGCTGTCCAGGGTGTACTCTCCCCTCGCCCGGAGTCGGCTGGAATGGGCTAATATATATTTTAGTCCTTCTTAAAAAATTAGCATATTGTGATAAAGTTCATTATTTTCTGTAACGTACTGATAAACATTAGACTTTCATATATTTTAGATTCATTACACACAACTGAAGTAGTTCAAGCCTTTTATTGTTTTAATATTGATAATTCTGGCAAAAAAGTAAAGAAAAACCAAAAATCCCCATCTCAAAAAATTAGCATATTTCATCCGACCAATAAAAAAGTGTTTTTAATAAAAAAAACTCAACCTTCAAATAATTATGTTCAGTTATGCACTCAATACTTGGTCGGAAATCCTTTTGCCCAAATGACTGCTTCAGTGCGGCGTGGCATGGAGGCAATCAGCCTGTGGCGCTGCTGAGGTGTTACGGAGGCCCAGGATGCTTCGATAGCGGCCTTAAGCTCATCCACAGTGTTGGGTCTGGTGTCTCTCAACTTTCTCTTCACAATATCCCACAGATTCTCTAATAGCTCGTTTAGACTACCTGAACGTGATATGCTAATTTTTTTGAGATAAGAATTTTGGGTTTTCATGAGATGTATGCCACAATCATCAGTATTAAAACAATCAAAGACCTGAAATATTTCAGTTGGTGTGCAATGAATCTAAAATATATGAAAGCTTAATTTTTATCAGTACATTACAGATTAATAAAACTGTATCGTATAATAAAGCTGTATCTTCATGAGCTGTCTGCCAAATCATCAAATATATGAAAGTTATATGAAAGTTTTATCTTTATCAGTACATTAAGCCCCGGTCACACAGCATTCCACGTCTAAATCACGTACAAAAAGTTCTGAAAATCTGGTGGACGTGGTCGTAAGTGATAACTTTTGGTCAATTTTGGCTTGTCCGTGCTTTGGACATGCTTTTTACATGGTAAGGCCGTCGGCGGCTGTTCTACTGCTAAAACGCTACCTAAGCATGGCTAACCACGTCCAGCAACGTGTAAGGCAACTTAGGCAAAACATGTGTTCGAACGTGGGAAAAAAACTGCAAGTTACCACGGCGACTCACGGTCTCATCACGTCCGTATCACTGCCGATCACGTCTTGAGAGCGGACGTAAAATGGGCACTCCACTGCCATAGCACTGCCATAGCACTGCCTAATCGTAGGAGGCATCCTCATAAAGTTCTGAAAGGCTCTTGGATCTTTGTTACGCAGCTCATCTGGAATTCCAATCTCTCAAGGATTCAAATTAAAGTTGAGTTTGTCAAGCAGGGAATGCACTTTGAATTCACGTCTTGTGGGTGTGGCCCACAGCGCTCGCGCGACAGAGAGAGAGAGAGAGAGAGAGAGAGAGAGGGAGAGAGAGAAGGAATAACATTTAGTTTTTAGTTTAGTCTTTTAAGTTGTTTTAATTCATGAGACAGTCATAAAGCCCCAGCTTAGGTCTCCTCCCAATCCAGTCACGCACCCAGATGTTCCGTACCACCCTTCTCCTTCTTCTTCTTCTATTATATGTTGGGCCTGTATCAGTTGGTTCTGTTGGTGTTGGAGCATGAAGATGAAGACATCATGGCATTGAGGGATCATGTTCACCCCTTGACATCAAGACTGCAAGTGCCGAGGTCTCAGAAAATTACGGTATTTTATATGCCGTGAATCAGAAGTGATACAGAAGTGATGAGGCAGTGATCAGTCGTGTTTAGAATGTGATCAAGACGTTGTTGAACGGGTTTAGGTTGTGCGATGTACATGCTGTGTACATGGAAAAATCCATTTGTCAATGATAAGCCGCTATTTCTCATGATACCAATGTGTAACACCTGCCCAACGGCCATGCTCTGGCCATGACAGACCCCTAAACTTTTGCGTCTTATCACGTCGCCCCAAGTTTCACTGCCAGAACACAGATTATTACGTGTGTTTCACGTGTGCCGCACGTCTTTACCACGTAGTTGTCCGCGGTCTCGCACTGGGGGAAGGGGGGGGGGGGGGGGTTAGTGCCAACCCATTCATAGTGGGGCTTGAACCCACAACCTTGGGATCGGTAATCCAACTCCTTACCACCAGGCCACTACTTGTCTTCCAAATATAATTCAAGACTTTATATTCTTTTTTGTGGCACCACTATAATCATAAGATAAGATAAGATAAGATAAGATACATCTTTATTAATCTCACAATGGAGAAATTCACTGTTACAGGCTCTTGAGGTACCATCAGTAGGGGGTGCAAAAATAGATACATATACAAACATACACACATACATATATATTATATAAGTAAATAAATAAATAAATAGATACATAAATAGTATAAATTAATAAACAATAAAAGAAAAGAAGGGAACGGCTTTGTAGACTGGCCTATATTCAAGTGTAATGTATCTGAGTGCAGAGTAGATGGGTTGATATGGTTCACAGTCAGTGGGGTAGATGTGGCTGATTAAAGTGCACGGGGTTTTTATTGCACATAACCGGTATTTTCACAGACAGTTACAAAGTGGCGTTGTACAGTCTGACAGCGGTGGGAATGAACGACCTGCGGTAGCGCTCCTTCCTGCACTGAGGATGCCTCAGTCGTCCACTGAAGGAGCTACTCAGCTTCTCTACAGTCTGGTGCAGTGGGTGAGAGCTGTTGACCAGGATGGATGTGAGCTTTGCTACCATCCTCCTCTCACTCACCTCCTCCACAGGGTCCAGTGGGCAGCCGAGGACAGAGCTGGCCCTCCTGACCAGCTTGTTCAGTCTCTTTCTGTCCCGCTCTGTGCTGCCCGGGGCCCAGCAGATGGCAGCGTAGAGGATTGCAGAGGCTACCACAAAGTCATAAAATGTCCTGAGCAGAGGTCTGCATACTCCGAAGGACCTAAGTCTCCTCAGAAGGTGGCGGCGACTCTGGCCCTTCTTGAACAGGGCGTTGGTGTTGTGGGACCAGTCCAGTTTATTGTTAAGGTGAACGCCCAGGTATTTGAAACTGTTCACTATCTCAATGTCCTGTCCCTGGACGTTCACTAGTGAGTGTGTGTGTGTGTGTGTGTGTGTGTGTGTGTGTGTGTGTGTGTGTGTGTGTGTGTGTGTGTGTGTGTGTGTCTGTGTGTGTGTGTTAGAGTGCTTCTTCTGAAGTCGACCACCATCACCTTCGTCTTCCTGGTGTTCAAGCACAGGTGGTTGCACTCACACCAGTCCACTAAGTCAACGATTACCGACCGGTCCTTCAGCTTGTTCCCCTCTGACACACGGCCCACGATGGCACAGTCGTCTGAGAACTTCTGGAGGTGGCAGCTGTCTGTGCTATAGATGAAGTCCGAGGTATAGATGTTGAAAAGGAAGGGTGAGAGGACGGTGCCCTGCGGTGCCCCCGTGCTGCAGACTGCCACCTTTGACTTACAGCCGCGCAGCCGCACGTACTGTGGACGGTTAGTAAGGTAGTCGATAATCCAGGCAGCAAGATGCCCGTCCACTCCCACGTCCTCCACTTCCCCCGCAGAAGCGCTGGCCTGATGGTGTTGAATGCGCTAGAGAAGTCAAAGAACATGACCCTCACAGCACTGCCAGCGATCTCCAGGTGGGTGAGCGCCCACTGCAGAAGGTAGATGACGGCGTCTTCTACCCCGATGTTGGGCCTGTAGGCAAACTGCAGCGGGTCTAGGGTGGGGCTCACCATAGAGCGGAGGTGTTCGAGGAGGAGCCTTTCCATGGTCTTCATGAGGTGGGAGGTCAGGGCGACAGGTCTGTAGTGGGCCGGTTCCTTCGCTTGAGCTGTTTTGGGAACCGGAACCACACAGGAGGTCTTCCACAGGACGGGAACCTTCTCCAGGCTGAGGCTCAGGTTGTACAGGTAGCATAGTACCACACAGAGCTGGTCTGCGCAGGTCCTCAGCAGCCTGGGACTGATGCCATCAGGTCCTTCAGATTTCCTCTGATTTAGTCGCCTCAGCTGTCTCCTCACCTGGTCTGATGTGAGGGAGAGGGGGGGCTGGGGTGGGCTGCAGAGGGAGGGGGATGTGTCTGTCCGGCTGTAGCAGTCAAGTGAAGTTAGCCTGGGGAGGGGGGAGGTGTCTGCTGGTCTGGAGACATGTGAAGGGGGGGGGGGGCAGAGGGGGAGGGGGGTAATCAAACATGTTGAAGTAACAGTTTAATTCATCCGCCCAGCGCTGGTCACCATCAGCTGTCCCTCTGACACTCTGCCCAAATCCAGACATGGCCTTTAGTCCTCTCCAGATGTCCCGCACGTTGTTCTGAGCCAGCTTCGCCTCCATCTTCTTCCCATAGTCCTTCTTGGCCCTTCTGATCCTCCACTGGAGCTCACGCTGGACCTTCTTCTGCTCCTCTCTATCCCCCGAGATGAAAGCCCTCTTTTTCTGGTTGAGGAGGACTTTAAGCTCAGGGGTGACCCACGGGTGGTTGTTGGAGAAGCACCGTACCCTGTTGGCAAAGTGCTGTCCACGCAAAAGTTCATGTAGTCGGTGATGCAGTGTTTGAGGCCGTCGAGGTCATTACTAAAGGAGTCACAGAGCATGCTCCAGTCTGTGGTCTGAAAAGAGTCCCTAAGCCTCTCATTGGTCTCCTAGGTCCACACTTTCACAAACCTCTTCTGCGCAGGTTCCTTTCGCACTCTGGGTGTGTATTGGGGGAGCAGGTAG
This sequence comes from Plotosus lineatus, assembly GCA_024760905.1. NCBI lineage: Eukaryota > Metazoa > Chordata > Actinopteri > Siluriformes > Plotosidae > Plotosus > Plotosus lineatus. The sequence continues at coordinate 25,776,923 of CM045732.1, read as the reverse complement.
ACCATGTTGTGGTCTGAGCGTCCCAGTGGGGGGAGGGGGGTGGAGCTGTAAGCGTCCTTCACATTAGCTATGCATATAAAGGTTTGCCATTCACAGATATTAGTAGACACCTAATGAAGTGGTCTGATCCTACGTGATGTTCCATTTAAATGAATAATGAAGTTGACTCTCTGGATTGACACTTCTTTGTTTGTTTTTTTTTGAAGAGAATGAGTCACAGTTGAACTGAAGTGCTCTTATCCACGACGGTTCACGTTGCACTTAATACTGTATATTCGCCAACAGAGTGGCTTTATTTCTATCGCAGGCTTATATCGCTTGAAGACGGACGCACGTTTAATCTTCATTTCAAACTTTTGGTTTGAATTATGAAGTGTGGCTCTCTTTCAGTGTCGATGAGACCTGCATCATTTCTTCGTTTGTTAGACCTGCACTGGAACAAAACCGATATTTTGACCACAATGCATTTGCCTGAATGGCTAAATAAAAGAATGAATAATGAACAAGTAAGTGAATGCATGCACAAGCAAGCGGACAACTCCCTGGACAAGATAATACATAATGGATGAGTCTATGGAAATAAATGGTGCCAGGTAATGAAAAGCCTACAAATGATGAATATATAAATGACCAAATACATATTACTGTAACTTAATGTGAGCGTAATGAATGGTGCATCTTTGTCTTCCTCTGTCAATCTCCGATGGCTGTGAAGTGCATCATGGATATTTTTAATGAGTGCACAGTCATGACATGCCTCGTTTTCACGAGAGCAGATCTAATAGCAACATATTTTCTGAGTCTCGTGTCGTTGCGGAGTCGGCCATAGGGAAGGCCGGTGCTTCCTACTTCCTTCAGTTTTACCACAAAGCGTTTGGCTTTCACACACACACACACACACACACACACACAAAATTCCTCTCTATTTACAGGCTTCATTAAATCACTGCAGAACCTCTCGCATTTGTCTGCTACCCTTGTGACTGTAAGTAATTTTTTTCAGTCTCTCCCTCTTTTCTTCAAGCTTCCTCTCCAATTCCATTTCGGGCTGTGTCTCACTTTCCTCCTCTCTTTTCTCTCAAACTTGCACTTTTGCTCTTTGCAGCTTGGCTCGGTTCCCTTCCCTCCTTCCCGCCCTCCATCTGCTGTGTTAGCACTTTGCAAGTGCCATAGCTGTGGCTTTCAGGTGCTCTGCATCTCAGCATTTCATAATTATCCCTCTACAGAGGCACAAGAAGCAGACCCAATTCCAACAATCCGTAGTATATGATGCAGCTATACACACGTGGGACTTATCGAACGAGTCTCAGAATTTTAAGGTGGTGCATGCACCTGTTTTCACTTACTAAATAATGGGGGTATTAGGCTGGGGTCCTGACCTACATGTTATTGACTGAAATCAAGAAAATGTTGCAGGAAATTCACAAAATACTAAAATATTTTAATATAGTAATTGTCAGAATTATTTCAATTCAATTTGTTTTTATTCCATTTCAATGACGGCGATCTTTAAAAACCACAACAGTGTGCCATATGGTCATGTTGTGAAATTGGCCTTTATACCAGGCACTACCGCCACACGCAGTAGCAAAGGTGGGGCTGCTAAATTTTTATCTGTAAACCCAAACTTTTATATTGGTTGAAATGTTTTTGTTTGTTTGTTTGTTTGTTTGTTTGTTTTATTTTGCACTCCAATAGATATCAATAAAATATGTCATCTGTGGCCACTGTAACCCTGTGAAAAAAAAGCTAAGTATTCACTGCCTTGTAGTGCTCAATGCTCTCTTGTCTTCCTGCTCCTGTGTGACCCCACTGTGCACAAACCTGCATTCAGAGGGCCTGTGGGGGTTTGGGGGTCCTGGGAGATGCTCTGTTCAAATATTTCTAGCTATCCCTATTACCAACCCCAACTCTAAAAAATAAAAATAAAAATAAGTGTACAGGGAGCCCTCGCTACTTCGCACTTCATTTCATGGCTTCAGTGCATCACGTTTTTTTTTTTTTTTTTTTTTTAAATGTTCATCAAATTTAAAAAAATGGAAATTAAGGAAGAACCGGGGAAAAAGTTAAAGAAAATGCTGCAAAACAAGGCCAATTATGCGAAAAAAAAAAAGAAAAAGAAAAAAAACAACCCAAACAAACAACAACAAAAAAACAATCAAAGCCCCTCCCCCATCAAAACTACTTTTTTTTTTACATTTTTTGTGAGGTGCGTATCTGTGTGTGTGTGTGTGTTTATATTTTATTTACATATTATGCAATATTTTTGAATGTTTAATTTCTATTATAAGCATTTATAGCCTTGAATATGCATTTGTCAGTCGGGGGAGGGGGGTTGATCCAACTTCATGGAATTTGGCGGTTGTGGGGGGTTTCAGGCCCAATTAACCCCTAATAAATTAAGGGATCCCTGTATATTTTTGCATGGCTTATAGCTGGAAACACAACAAAATGCAATAAACATGGTATTTTGGGGTGTACGCCCATCATCTTCAAGGCACACTGGTTATCTTTCTGTAGTATACTGAAGTAGAGCCGATTTTAGCATTGGTTGTTAGCCAGAATTAATGAAGCGCTACAGAGTACAAACGTAGTGAGCAGCAAAAAACAAAGAAATTAATGCTCCATGGGCAACATACATGAGCAACACATGGTCAACGGTGTTGTTAATAGTCTTTATACTCACTGAATTCTATTCTTGCCTGAACTGGGAATATTGACTTGGTACTTATTTATGCAACACATACGAGGTGAGACAAGAATCTCCATGGACTATGATGTTTGCAGATGACATCGTGATCTGTAGTGAGAGCAGAGAACAAGTGCAGGAAAATCTAGAGAGGTGGAGGTATGCCCTGGAAAGGAGAGGAATGAAGGTTAGCCTCAGAAAATCAGAATACATGTGTGTGAATGAGAAGGACCCAGGAGGAACGGTGATGTTACAGGGAGCAGAGATAAAGAAGGTGGAGGATTTTAAGTACTTAGGCTCAACACTCCAGAGCAATGGAGAGTGTGGAAAAGAGGTGAAGAAGCATGTGCAGGCAGGCTGGAATGGTTGGAGAAAAGTGTCCGATGTGATGTGCGATAGGAGAGTGTCAGCAAGAATGAAGGGAAAAGTGTACAAGATGGTGGTGAGGCCAGCGATGTTGTATGGATTAGAAACAGTGCCGCTGAGGAAAAGGCAGGAGGCAGAGCTGGAGGTAGCAGAGATGAAAATGTTGAGGTTCTCTCTGGGAGTAATGAGGATGGATAGGATCAGAAATGAGTATATCAGAGGGACAGCCCACGTAAGATGTTTTGGAGACAAAGTCAGAGAGGCTAGATTGAGATGGTTTGGACATGTACAGAGGAGGGATAGTGAGTATATTGTCAGTAGGATGCTGAGGTTGGAACTACCAGGCAGAAGGTCTAGAGAAAGACCAAAGAAGAGATTTATGGATGTGGTGAAGGAAGACATGAAGGTCGTTGGAGTCAGAAAAGAAGATGCGGAGGACAGGGTGAGGTGGAGGCGGATGATTTGCTGTGGCGACCCCTGAAGGGAGCAGCCGAAAGTAAAAGAAGAAGAAGAAGAAGAAGATGGTTTATGTAGGGTCATGACAATCTAGAACCCTTAAAATAGTATTACCTAGAAAATGAAGGTCTAGAACCGCTTCATAAAACCACCTCAACTGATATATGTCTTTTTAAAAAAGAAAACACAGCGTCTTCTGGCTGGCTAATTCTGTACAAAAGTTGCAACATTGATGTATTCAGAGAAATAAAGGTAAAGCAGGGTTCATTGTAGCTAGTGTTCGGGAGTTGTGTTTTGTTCCCAGGATGGTCTTCCACGCTAGGTCGAGCAGCAAAATATCGCTTTCAAAGGTGTTCTCTAATGCTAGCGAGAGCCTGGGAAACACGAAGGGCTCCTTTTCTTTTCTTTTGACACTCACCAGAGTCTAGTGCAGAGGCG